>CM044004.1:35959224-36559224 GCA_024085815.1 Flaveria linearis | reverse complement strand
CATTCAAAAGAGGCATCTCATTTCATCATAAAAGCTTTTTCAAAGTAATACATCATTAACCAATTACAAAATAGTCATAAACAGTGACTTTTAGTAGTAAGAGGATTCCTTAGGTAATCCCGTTTATCCGAATCCTCTACAAACACCATTTTGTTTATAAATACATACAACATAATACATTGCAAAAATATTAACAAAGGAATGTCATCCCAAAAGAGCTGAGTAGCCGCCTCGTGCCATCCTCAGCAACACTACCTGCCAACCGGAAACACATAAAAAGTCAGCGTTGATGAGTGAGTTCTAGTTTTATAATAAAACATACTTTTCTTTTGTTCGTACGTTTCTTACATACATTCATACATTCGTTACATTCGTCCGTACGTTCGTTGCGTTTATTTATTCATTCATTACCTTCATTCATACGTATATTGCGTTTGTTCGTACGTTCATTCATTTGGTGACATGTACAATACCCCGAACATTGTGCACTACTACTGGTGCTGGACCTGTGATGATTAATCACGAACGTTGTGCCCTAATGCTGATCCAGTCACCTAGGGTAGGTACATACACCACTTATCTTCCCTCAATCATTCTTGATCAATGCCATGTGCTATACCCCGAACATTGTGCACTACTACTGGTGCTGGACCTGTGATGATTAATCACGAACGTTGTGCACTACTGCTAATCCAGTCACCTAGGGTAAGTAGCAAGGATCCCATACATATGGTCAATCACAAAGACTGACCCCAATGTGCATCCTTCAGGGTAGCTAAACCGCACATCGTTGAGCTAAAATTTTTATTGGGTGTGCACCTCCACACATTTGCTTGCAAGCCTTTTCTTACTTTCATTCATTTGTTTGTTAATGCATGCATTCATCCATGATGTTCCTCTCTCATTATCTTTCACTTTACATTTCTTAATACTTTCGTTTCATTAATTAATCCTAGCACGTAAAGTCATGGAAGGATAAACATGTATCAAAACAAGGAACATCAACATTTACAAGCCATCAGTCATTACCATCATATAGGGCTACATCGTACTTATCATACATACATGATACATATACATGCAATACTATCACCATCGTGCCCAACGTAACTTCTAACCCTCGGTAGCTATCACATCACTACTTACCCTTGGCCCTTTTCCCGAAGGTCAGTAATTGAACTATATCTGTCCTCGTACACAACAGCCCTACTTGGGCGATTGAGCACCCTTCAGTCGTATGGCCTCCATGCGACTGAACACTATGCGATTGGACCAATGCGGATGAGCATCCATTCGGATGAACTCCTAATTGTACGAATGTACTTTCTATCGTGCGAATGAGCACTATGAAAATGAGCTTCTACGCAACAGAACCTTCAGTCTTGCGACTGAACAGCTATACGAATGGACCTATGCGACTAAACTCTCTGTCGTATGACCTGTCGTGCGACTGAATCCCCTGTCGTACGACTGAATCCCCAGTCATGAGATTGAACCTCAGTCATGCGATTGAACCTCAGTCATGCCTCAATCGGCCGATTGGCCTTCCAGTCGCCTAGCCCTAGCTGGGCAGCGACTGTAGTCCATCCCGAACTGCAGCCGCGACATACGGCCTTCAAACCCTTCTAAACTCATTCCAAGCCCAAATTAACCCTCCTAAACCTTATGGAAACATACTATGACAACATTCAAGCATATACAAGTCCAAAATCACACTCTAACACAATACATATAATTACACCCAAATGGGTCAAACACACACATTACAAAAACGGGTTTTTATGTGTTCCAGGCCCAAAATCGTTTGAATACAGGTAAATGAGGGGTCCTAGAACTCACACTAACAAGAAGAAGATAAAGAGCTTCGTTTGGACTAGTTACTCGACGAGTTTCGAGCCCAAATCACCACTTTTCTCTCTTTTTTCTCTTCTTTCTCTCTTCTCTTCTTTTTGACTGAGTTTTGCAAGTGTGGGAGGGGGAGATGGATGCCCTCTCCCTTAAAGCTACAGTTCAGTCACCCGAACTCCAGGCGACTGGACCTTCGGTCGCCCGAACACCATGCGACTGGACGTTCAGTCGCGTGAGCTCCATGCGATTGGACCTCCAGTCGCATGACACTTCAAAAAATCAAATTTCCGAGCGTTACATAGAACAAGTGTGAATAAACTTAGATTAGGATGTTATGATGTTTGGGACTAGAAATAATATAGAAATATGGTAAACAGGTTGCCTAACCGCCTAAACAGTACCCCCAACTGCCTAAAATTGCCTTAGAAAGTTCCAAGTTAGCCCATACGCCTATACAGGGCCCAAGCGCCCATACGCCTATACAGGGCCCAAGCGCCCAAACAGTGCCCCAACCATCTAGAAAAGCCTTAGAAAATGTTTGACTCTGTAAGCCCAACCGCCTGAACAGTAGCCCATGCATCTATGGTTTTTGACTCAGACGCCTGTGTGGACCAAATATCCAAATAGTGCCCATGCGTCTGGGATTCCCCAAACGTCTAAGTGTTAAACCGTCCAAATAGTGCCCATGCATATGGGATTCCCTAAACGTCTAAGTGTTAAACCATCCAAATAGTGCCCATGCGTCTGGGATTCCCCAAACGTCTAAGTATTAAACCGCCCAAATAATGCCCATGCGCCTAAACAGGCTTCATGCGCCTGCATAGTGCTCGTGCATCTAGAACACTTGGATTATTTTCTGAAATTCTGAGTGAAACAGAATCATTAGAGTTTGAGCCAAGTTTGACTTAGGATTTTTAATTGCTATTATATTTTCATTATTATAAGTTGTGCCTATGGTCATGGTAATTATTATTGTGTGACTTATGTGGTGTGCCTATGATCATAAATGCAAGTACTATTCTTAACGTAGTGAAAGAGAAATAGTAAAGAGAAGTGGAACTTAATTAAAAAGTTAACAAGTCTTGCAAGCATATAGGAGGTACACGACCATGTTGTCGTTAGCTCAACTGTGATGAAGGTTAGCTACCCTGATAGTGCTCACAGGGCCAATCAATTGAGATTGGCGGACCTTTGTAGCATGCCCTAGGTGACTGGTCCAGCCATGTGTACAGTGATCAGAGCATAGACCAGAGAAGCCCATCACCAGTTTCCCAGTGCACATAGTTTAGGGTAGTGCTTATTGGTCCACATAGACAGTGAAAGATAAAATTAAAAGAGTATGAAATGAAAAAGGCATACAGTAAATAAAGAAAGCATTACCTTGCTGAATAGTTAATGCACGCTCACGTACAAGAGTAAGAGATGTATTTTCATAAAAAGAGTATTTTCATAGATATACGATACGCAAGGTATTTTTAATATTTTTAAAACTAGAACTCACTCAGAAATGCTGACTTTTATACATTTTCAGTTAGCAGGTAATTGTTGTTGAGGATGCATGAGGGTGAAGCTACTCGGCAGGGAAAGCTTGACATCTATTCCTGTGTTATGATATTGTTGTTTTGTAATGCAATTAAACAATCTTTTGTAACTTGAACATTATTGTATTGCTTAACAACAGAATCTTTTAATAATAGAGAATGACTTTTGCTAACGTAATTTTTCTATTTATTTAATGAAATGTATATTAATATGTTTTATGTGAAATGAATGACCAACTGTGAGGTGCCCGGTAATGGGGCCTTACAATTACATGCAATCAATCTGATAAGCTAATACAACTCAAAAGTACTCAGATGAACACACATACATGCATAGATGATTTAGTTTAATCACAAGAATTTACTTTTTCAGTATAACATCATGAGATTATCTACACATCATATCTGATCATGTCAGGCTTTATTGTCAAGTAAAGTATGCAACTACTCTCACTAATATACTATCATTTCTCACATGTTGCAAAAACAGATTCATTCCTAAAAATGAATTAACAAATCAAGACTCTATTTTCATAGTTTTTGTTTTATATTTTATCTTTGATTTTGAATTTTCCAATGTTGTATTTGGTTTTTATGTAAAAAGAAAACAGACACACACAAACTACAATCAGGCAATTAACTTTGACAGTTTATCTACCTATGACTATTTGGATAAGGAAGGGTTCTGATCATGTTAAGATTCAAAGAACTAAAAAAAGTTAAAAACCAGTTTTACACATGGTTAATAAGTCCAACTAAGTCCACTAAATACTCAAACTGTCCTTGTAAGAAGGCTTTAGTAAACAGGTCTGCCAACTGTTTTTTAGTTGCAATTTGAATCAAAATGATTAAACCTTTTTCAGAGTTATCTCTGAGAAAATGATATCGAATTTTGATACGTTTTGTTTTTGAATGTTGGACTGGATTAGTTGTAATGAACATAGCAGTTGTTTTATCAATGTAAATTGGTGTTTTAAGAAAATTGAACCCATAATCCAGCTATCGGTTTTGTAACCAAAGGATTTGAGAACATCCTGCTGAAGCAGCTATGTACTCAGCTTCTGCGCTTGAAATAGAGATATTTGTTTGTTTCTTGCATTACCACGAGACTAATCGGGGACCTAAAAATTGACAACCACCCGTTGTAGATTTTCTATCTTGACAACATCCTCCATAATCACTATCAGTATATCGATGTAGCTCAAAGTTTCCCTCATAAGGATACTATAGCCCTAAATCCAGTTTACCTTTAAGATACCTGAATGTCCTTTTGACAGCAATTAAGTGGGATTCTTTCGAGTCTGATTGATATCTGGCACAGACACAAACAACATACATTATGTCTGGTCTAGATGTAGTAAGATAAATCAAAGAGCCAATCATAGATCTATATAAGGTTTGGTCAACTGATTTTCCTTTTGGATCAGGCTCAATCTTTGAGTTTACGTCAGCTGGAGTTTGTATAGACTAATAATCTTGCAGTTTGAATTTCTTCAAAAGTTTATCAACAAACTTATCTTGATTGATGAATTTACCAACTGCAGATTGTTAAACTTGTAGTCCAAGGAAGGAATTGAATTCTCCCATAGAACTCATTTGGAATCGAGGCTTCATGATTTCTTCGAATTCATTGCACAGTTTTAGACTCGTAAAACCAAATATGATATCGTCAACGTACACTTGTACACATAATAGATCATCTGCATCCTTCTTTATGAATAAAGTTGGATCGATTTTCACTCTTATGTATCCATGTTGGATTAAGTGTTCTGACAATATCTTATACCATATTCTAGGTGCTTCGTGAAGTCCATACAGAGCTTTGCTAAGCTTGTACACATGATGTGGAAATTTTTCATCCTTAAAACCCGGAGGTTGCTTCATGTACACATCGTCAGTGATTGGATCGTACAAGAATGCACGTTTAACGTCAGTTTGATACACCTTGAACTTCATGAATGATGCATAAGCCAGGAAGACAAGAATGGATTCAAGTCTTGCAACTGGAGCAAATACTTCATCATAATCAATTCCTTCTTCTTGTGTGTATCCTTGTGCAACAAGTCTCGCTTTATTTTGAATGACTATTCCTCGATTATCAGTTTTATTTCTAAACAACCATTTTGTGCCTATAGCATTTTCTCCTTCGGGTAAATCAACCAGATTCCACACTTGTTGTTTGCGGAATTGCAGTAATTCTTCTTACAGAGCCTCAATCCAACCATTGTCCTTTAACGCTTCGGTAACGTTTTTAGGAACAACTTGAGAAAGAAAACACGAGTATAAGCAAATGTTTGCTTGTTCTGATTTTCTTCTCATTGTTCTCTTATTCAATTGATCAATAATCTGAGATATTGGATGGTTCTTATAAATATGAGATGTCAGAATCTCATCACCTAGAACATTAACATCCAGATTTGTTTTATTCAAGTTCGAGAGCTAATGCAATAGGCTAGAAGAATGTGGATTAAATTTTGGAACTTGAGTTGGTGAGTTGATAAAGTAATCAAGGTTACTAGTAACAACTGCATCACCAGAGATGGATGATGTTCCTGATTCAGGTTGCACAAATTCAGTACCATCATTAGGAATTGGTTGAGAATCATCAGAATTTTTAGGAACTTGTTGTTGCTCAGGAATTTGTTAATCAAGATTCTCTGAATTGAATATAGGACCTCTCACAAATGAGAAAGACGGATAGTATGGGCTTGAATCATCCATATCATCGGAGTCTGAATCGTCACTAAAGGATCCAAGATCTCCTACTTGTTTCCTGATGACACAAGAAGATTCAAAAAGATTAGAATTTAATGAGTTTGATAATGAGTCTAAATCAAATAACCACACTGGACCATTTGCAACTGATGGAAAATAATTTTCAAGAAATTTAATATTGAAAGTTTCAATGATAACGTTCGTCTTAGAGTTATAGACTCTATATGCTTAAGAAGCTCATGAATATCCAAGAAAAATCCATCATCAGATTTTGCATCAAATTTGCCTAGCTGATCATTTGAATTTGAAATAAAAAATGGACAACCAAAAGATTAAAGAAAATCTATGTTTGGTTTCCAGCCAAACATCAACTCATAAGGAGCTTTATGTTTGTCTTTCACCAATAGAGTATGATTCTGAATGAAACACGCAGTTGATATGGCTTCATCCCAGAACATGATTGGAGTCATTGCATCTGCTAACATTGCACGAGCTGCTTCAATCAATGTTTGGTTTTTCCTTTCTGCAACTCCGTTTTGTTATGCAGTTCTAGGAGCACTGAACTGATGAGCTATCCCTTTTCCTGCACAGAACATGTCAGCATTAGAATTTTTGAATTCTGTTCCATTATCACTTCTAATTATTTTTACTTTGAGATCAAGTTGATTTTCTACTTTAATGATAAACTCTTTTAATAACTCAGCCGTCTCAGATTTTACACGCAAAAAGAAAACCTAAGAAAATCTTTTATAGTCATCAATGGTCACTAAACAATATGATTTCTTTCCAATACTCTGCATGTTTACAGGACCAAATAAATCCATGTGTAACATCTGTAGAGGCTTGGAATTTGAGTTTATCTACTTGGACTTATAAGACGCTCTGTGTTGTTTTCCTTTCAAACATGCTTTATAGAGATATGATGTAGCAAACTTCTTTGACGGAATTCCTACTACGTGACTTCCTGTCGTAAGTTTGTTCATGTTTTTGAAATTGGAATAACCGAGAAGTCTATGCCAAAGATGGCTTTCATCATTTGATGCGTGAGCAATAAGGCATGTTGTTTCTGTTGAAGGATCATCGTGAGACATATCTAACTTATAGACATGTCTATCTCAAACAGCTTTAACAACCACCCACTCCTTGCTAATCTGGAAACCTAGCTTTAAAATATAACAATAAGAGTCATCAAATAAGGCAGAATATGATTTATCGCATATTTGTTAAACGCTTAAAAGATTAAAGTTCAACTGTTCACAGAAGTTGACTTTATCAAAGCTTATAACTCCATTAGATACCGTTCCTTCATCGATTATCTTTCCACCTACATCTCCACCAAAAGCGATGTGAGTACCATCTTTTGTCTTAAAGTCTTGAAGTAATGCCTGATATCCTGTCATATGCCGGCTACACCCACTGTCAACATACCATGTGTTTACTGGTCTCCGCGGGTGTACCTGCATTCAAAGATATTTAAGTTGAGTTAGTAACCCAAGACGAGATGGTCTTGGGCTTTCCATATTTATCCATAATAGTAAAATGCTTGAAATGGAGTTTGTTTACATCAGGTTTCTTTTGAATTTTGGATTTTCAAATCCTCTTTGAAAAATTGTCTAATGATATTTTCTTTGTTTTGACCTCAAAGCATTAAATCTGTTTTCAAGATCATCAATTTTCTTGTTAAATATTTCATTTTTCATTCTCACTGAATGTGGAATAAAATTTCCTTGATTGTACTGTTGTGATCTAACTGTATACTGATTATCATAATCAGAACTGATTCTTCTGAAGGATCTCAAACCCAGAGAAGATTGTTTTGATAGATTTTGAAAGCAATTGTTATGATTTCTTTGAAATTTTGGATTAACATATCCTTGATTACCAATATCCTTTCTAGGTGAGTTCTTCCTGAAGAAGCAATCCTCAGTATTATGATTTCGTTCATCACACAATGCACAATATTTGTTAAAATAACAATTAGCTGTTGTATGATTTTTCATATCATAGATGTGATAGTACTTGTTAAAATAACACTCAGATATGTTATGATTATACATGTCACATATATCATAATACTTTTGTGAATGATTAAACAACATATTACTAACCCTTGATGTGTAAGCCATATTTGATTCTTGTTTAGATTTAGGGGTAGTTAGGTTAATATGTTGTTTCTTTTGTGTGAATTGGGTCTTTTGAATCTTAGGATTTTGCTTTTGAACTTTATCACAACTGTTTAACTCCTTAGATAAAATCTTTTATGAACAGCGGAAGACTTAGGACCTGAACATGTTTTCAGATCAGAATTAGATTTGATCTTAGGTTTTGATGTTTTTCAGAGATTGTGTTCATATCAAAAGTTCCTGCCGACACAAACTTCACTAGTTTAATTTGAATTGATTTAATTGATTGATTGATTGGTTCAGACTTTTTAGCTTTAGTAGCTTTTCTTCTTCTTTGATTTCTTGTTCTTGATGAAGCTTTAGTGCTTTGGATTTTGATTGTATCTTGAGAAGATTCTTATCACAATATTTGTTTTGATTTAATTCATTTGAGCTTGAATCACCAGAACATGAAGTGTCTAATTTCTCTTCTTCACCTTTTCCTTTCATTTTGTTATTGATATCATTAGCTTTTTCAACCTTCTGTTCAGGTTCACATTATTCAATTACAATCTCACTTTTTGGTACAAATAACTTTTTGTTTGTTTGTCAAGGTTCATAAGATTTTAGTTTAATGGGATGACCATTCTTTATCTTTATAGAATCTTTATCCTCGAATATTTAAATGTTTATCTTTTCGGTTTCACTCTTTACATTAGATTGACTATTCTTTTTCTTTTCTTGAAATTCTTTAAGCTTAGCTTTATTTTCTGGTGAATTATCATGGGTATTAAAATATTCAGGTATGGTATTTGTAATAGATTCAGGCATAGGTTCATGTGTTAATCCTAATCCTGTTTTATCTTTATCTTTCCTTCCATTCACTAGTTGCTCAATAATTGTCTTTGAGCTTTTCACTTTGGCTAAGTCAATTTGAGTTGCTACATGTGACAATTTCTCTTGTTCAAGAGTTTTTGTCATCTCTTCAAGTTGTTTCTTTACAAGTTCAAGTTCTTTTAAAGTTTTGTTCCAAGAAGCTTGAAATGATATGATTTTATCATCAGAAATTTTATGATCAGTTTTCAGCTTATTGTGCATTGACTCTTCTTGTTTAAGTTTATCACATATTTTCAACAAGTATGTTCTGTAGTGTTTTACTTCTTCAAAACATGCTTTGGTGCACATTTTCTCCCTTACTTCCACTAGGATTTCTAGATAAGAGTTTGAAGACTCAGTGTCAGATGATGAGTTCACAACCTTTGGTTGTTCTAACTGTGCCATAAGAGCAACTTCTTTAGAATTTTCCTTTGGGTCAGCTTTGTCACTCCAGTCATTGTCTACCTCAGTGTTTAATTCACCTTCTGTCTTTGGATCTTTGTCTTCACACCAGCCTTCATCGATCATCTCAGCAATCAGTGCTAGACCAGAAGTAAGATCAGCTGTAAATTGTTCTGTATAAGCACTCTAATCATAACCACCCTTGATGCTTACAACTAATGCTTTATTTGGTTCTTCAATGGTCTTTTCTTCTTTTAGTTCTGGCATTGGTAGACTTTGATAAGGCTTTTGAAATGACTTATGAGCCTGTTGATGATATTAATGACTGTTAGAACTACTTTGGCCATCTCATCCGTGTGTTCTTGGAGCTTTACACTCTCTAGAAAAGTGGCCATAGCTGTTACAATTAAACCACCTTGACTTTGACTTATCAAATCCAACAGTTTTTGCACTTAGCTTGTAGTTTCTGTTGGTTTTCTAGTGTTTTTGAGTCCTGTAAGCTATCACCACCATCTGCTAGTTAAGATCCATCTCTTCTACATCATCAGGATCCATCTGAAACAAATCCTGCAAAATTAAATCAAGTTGAGTTAAATGACTGCCTTGATATGCATGAAAACTTGCCATAAAGGCTATAAAGGCATATCTGGACTCTTCATCCTGTAAAAGGATGTTTACAACATCTTTAACTTTGCTAGGATTAGCAGAACTAGAAGATGGAGTCTCATTTTGAGTTTTAGGCATTTGAGGTTTTGGAGGAGACTGTGGTTATGGTTGAGTTCAGTGGACAGGTTTACTGGTGAACAATCCTTCTCCCATAAACAAATCACCCCCATCTTCAGGAGTTGTTTCATTCTTGGAAAGAAAAGCATTCTCTACAGTATTTGTTGGAGAAGCAACATTCTTGTATTGAGAAGTTGATGTAGTTCTGTCAATATTTCTTAAGCTTTCATCAATTTCCACTAACTCCATCTTAGCAATAAGAAGATCAAGATCCATTGGAAACTTTTCATATGCTTTAACAAAGTCACAGTTTGTTTCCAAGATGATGGAAGTGCATTCAAAAGTCTATCATTTTGGTCTTTAAGATCATTCTTAATCCCTAAAGTTGACATTTCTGTTATAAGTTGCACATAACTATTCATTATCTGATTTGTGGTCTCTCCTGAGATATTGTCAAATAGTTCAAGTTGCCTTTTAAATTTGTATATTTTAAGATCTTGAATTTCTTTTCCTCCTTCACAGATAATTTTCAAGGCTTTGTACATGGTGTACCTAGTTTGGTAATTCTCAAGCCTTGATAGTACTTCCAAAGGTAACCCTTTACACATGAGAGAATAGGCTTTAATATCATTTTTCACCATCTTCAGATCATCCCCGTGTAAATCATCTTCTGGATAAAGTTCTTGTGAATCTTTTGTGTACACAAAACCTCTATCACGACCATCAGAGGTGACAGGAATGTAAGGTCCTTTTTCTATTGATTTCCATAGATCAGTACCAATAGAATTGAAATGATGTTTCAGCATGAGTGACCAGTTCTTGAAGTCAGCTCTGTTCTTCTACTTTGGTACTCTATTCTCAGAATCTTGAGACTTAACCATGTTTATGTTTTGAATTTAAGAAAATATACTATTTTTGTTGTTTTTAGATTTAAAATGAAATAAAGAAAGGTAAATATTTTTGGATTTTAGATTTTGAAAAATTTTCTAAGTGTTGAAAGAAAAGTCTGATTATGATGCGCCTGAATAGTAGTGAAACGCCTACTTTGACTTGGAAACTTCTAAGGAAATGCCTTAGTGTATTTCTGAAACGCCCAAACTAGAAAAGCATAAATAGTTGCAAAACTTCCAAACAGTTCTAAAATGCCCAAATAACGATTAAGCGCCTGAACAGTTCCAAAGTGTCTAAACAATTCCAAAGCGCCTGGGACATTGTTTCTGAAAAACGTACAAATCGTGCTAAATGCTCACAAACAGTGTCAAAACGTCCACTCTGAAAAGTATAAACATTGCTAAAGCGCCTGAACAATGTTCATGAGCCTAAACACTTAGGAATTTTTAGGTGATTTCAACACACCAAACGCCTAATTCATCCTCTATGCAACAACGTGATCTTAACAAACTTTTCAAAACTTGATTAATTGATCTCAAAGTCTTCAATCAAGTGTAGAATGTAGGGATTATCAATCCTTTAACATCATTTTCCTTCACTTAACAACAAAAATTTAGAATCTTGCTGAAATTTATGTTCGAACAACAAAGAACTATTCACACCAAAATTTGATGAAAATTCAGATCTGAAGGTGTCAAATCATTCAAATATGATTCAATTCATGTCTCTAATCATGAAACACAACTGAAATCAATAACTAATTGAACAATTGCTGTCAAAACACAGTTTCAAGTGATTCGCAGGTGCTCAAAAGTCATGTCAAGCTCCAAATCACCTGAACCGAAGGCTCTGATACCATTTGATAGGTTCAAATGGACCAATTCGGTCTTTGTAGTTAAGAAATTATTAATTATATGAACAAAGTAATCAACAGATTCAAAAATTCATAGTAGTTTCTATTGATAGTTGCAAAGGATTACAATGTACAATTCGGTGTTTGTAATTAAGCAATTATTAATTATATGAACAATGTAATCAATAGAGAGTTATATGTGTTCTCTGAACCACTCTAAAAGTCTACCTGCGAAACATACATATAATCATATTTATACTAATCAAAGAAACAAAAGGAACATATATTTACAAACAAGTCCCTATACTATTACAAAGACTAAATGCTAATCTTCTAGGGCTTCAACAAGATCCATGAGAAAAAAGTGTAGGGGAGTAGTGATGGAGTTCTTTTCCTTAATATTATGAGACACCAAGTGCTGTTTCCTATTCATACATGCAACACAGTGATCATCACTTGTAAACTGTTTCTTTAACAATCCTGTTAAGAAACCATTCTTAATTAACTTATTTATGTTCTTAAAGTTTACATTGCACATTATTTTATGCCAAAGAAAAGACTCATCACTATATGCTTTAGATAGAAAGCAAGAAACTTCTCCTGAGGGAGATGTTTCCTGCAAATTCATCTTGTACATGTTCCCTTTCCTGGGTGCTCTAAGTAGGATATCCTCTTGGGGAATAATCACCCTGGCTTGAGAACAATGCACTCATACTCAGTAAAAAGCATGTTATGTCTCTAGTCATGAAATTGGGATACACTTAGTAAATTGTATTCAATCTCCTTAAAAAAGTTTACCTTTTAAATGTTGTGTTTAACATTTGTGAGCCTGCCCCTTCCTATAATGTAACCTCATGCATCTAATCCAAATTAATTTCTTAAAGTTTTGAAGCAAACAGTCTTTGCCTATAATGTGCCTGGAACAACCATTGTCAGTGATCCATACAATTCTTTTGGTTTTAGTTGTTCTTGCACAATAAGGAGAAAGTTAGTTACATGTACAAACCAAAGCCTTATTGGCCTTGGGCTCTTTAAAATGGACTGAAGATAATGCAACAATATTGATCCTATGTTAAGACTTTAGGAATCATTTGTTGTTTTTAATGAAGAACTTTCAGTCACTTGGTCTTCCTTTATCTTCCATACCATCTTTGAAAGATTAGACTTGACCTTCAACACTTTAGAACTTTTGACAACTTCATAAATTTTAGAGACTGATCCTATAGAAGATTTTGCTTTTACTACAGGAAGCCTTAGTACTTTGGAAGTATTCCTTTTTTCCGAGACCAAAAACTCTTCCAAAGGCTAGTTTTCACTTGTCTTCATTCCTATTTTGGAGCTGTTGGAAGAAAAATATTTTTCTTTTGAAGTTTTCTTCTTCTTGTTCCTCTCATAAATATTCTTCTTGGTTGTGTTTATTGTACTTTTAGGATTGTAGATGCAATCCTTAGCAAGATCAGAAGTATGATGACACATAATGCAATCAATTTGCTTCCTTCAGAGAGTTTTCTTGGGAATGAAAGACTGAGTTTGATAAGTTTTCATCTTCATACCCATATTTGTAGATGTTGTAGCAAGATTCCAAAGGTGAGTCTTGCTTTTGAAAGTGGATGGTTCATGCTGTGTAAAAGTGGTACACAACTGAAGAGCCTTCATTATTTCATAGAAATGAGTTAGATATGAAATTGAACTCTTGGTACTAGAGTTCATAGTTAAATCCATAGTCCTCACTAGTTCAAACCCTGCAGAGATGAAAACTTGTTTATGCTTGGAGTTAAAAGTGGCCTTGATCTCTTGAGCTTTCTCTGATCTCCATTTGGCTGCTCGGATCAAGTTCTTCCTCTTAGACTTTGCCATCCCTGGTTTCTTCCTCTCCTCAAGAGAATAGTGACCCTTATTAGGATGATCTTCTTCACTCTTCTCATATCTATCCTTCATTATCTCCTCTTCATCCTCTTCATCACTGGGGTCTATGGATGCAAGCTCATCTTGACCAGTTCCACACCTAGGAGATCTTACAGATAATAGAGTATATGGAGGATCTATATTAGTGGATCCTAGTGCGTGTTTGTTGTAATAACATACTTTGGCATGCTGGTATGAGGATATTATGTTGTTGAAGGTCTCTTCTTCATGAACATGTTTCTCTTCCTTGGCTTTACTGATTACAAGCTCAGCCTGGCACTCAGTTAACTAAGTGATGAGATCCTTGATTTTAGTCCTGTAGTTGGTATGTTCATGTTTGAGGGTTGAAATGGTTTTCTTTAAGTCTTCTATTTGTAATTTATACTCATTTTCAGCTATTTTAAAATCAGCTTTTAAGATGTTCAAGGACTTAAGATCAGATCTCATCTCTAAGTTATAGGACCTATATCTATTTACTTTAGCAAAGCATTTTGGGGTACAAAGATGTTCCATACCTTGGTTTCATCAAGATCTGCCATCAGTTCTTGGTTTGGAGATACATCTTCAACCTGGAAGCTCCAATCAAAGCCTCCTTTTTCAACAGCAACTGCAGCTTGCTACTTAGGCCTCTTAGTGTGTTGAGCTCCCTATGTGTAATTTGGCTTGGGTTATGCTTGGCCACCGTTAGTCCTGGGTGCCTTGCACTGCCTAGCAAAGTGTCCCATCTAGTAACAGTTATAACACTTCACTTTACTTTTGTCCTACCCAAACTTTCCACTGGACACATTGTTGCGAAACTTCCTCCCTGTCCTCTTGTAGAATTTCTTGGCTCTATGCGTGCGAAGAGTCCTCTGTTGGACTATCTCCATATACTTGTGATCTCTCGAATATTTGTTAACTAATTGCTACTTTCGTTATCTTTTGTGAGGGCTAGTTATATTATTTATACAACTATGAGGGTTCATTCTTGTACATTTCTAATAATCTTAATTTATAATCTTAGTTTTGAAATTTCATAACTTGGACTAGTTATTAAATAAATTAAATTTTGGTATAGTTTAAGTATCAATCATGAGTTTTAAGTAACTGAAATAAATAAATTTTTATAAAGTTTAATTATGAGTTTGAGATTTAATACAAATAAAACAATAAAGTTAGTTACAAATTCATAAATTCAACAATTTATGGCGTTCTATTTGTGTTAAAATGAACAATGAGGCTATATAAAACTTAGGGAAAACTTCATAGAAATGTCACCAACGGTCATAAGTGTTCTATTTAGATCACTTTAATTTTTTTTATCTCAATTTACTCGCTCAACTTGTACATGATGTACTAATCCTATATAATTTACCTACAAAGTACGATACCATACCTACATGACATTTTTAATTGCTTAGGTGGAATATGATAAACTAACTATATACAATTACTTGAATCTAATTAATTTTCCATTTTTTATTGCTTACATGGAGTTAACAACAAATAATTAAATATCATTTCAAAAACGGTTTTGTTCCAAACGATTCTTCTTCATTTACAAAAATGATTAAATTAATGGAATCTATTAATTTGCAATCAAAATTAAATATAAAACAAATTTCAATATCAAATTGTTCATGCGATACAAATATTCATGCCATCCATAACAAAATTAATTTATTTCAGTTGGTCAAACAAAAATTCCAATTTATACCGTCCAATCCATAATTAAAAAATCCAAAATTAAAAAATTTAGAAATCAAAAATTCAAAAACCAAAACAAGTAAATATAGTTTCCTAGCCAATATTCTAATCGTCGGTGACACTTGTTGAATCGACCTTTTTACGTCTACCTTTTGGTTTTGCCTCTTTCGATTGTGGGTCTTTTTTCTCATTCTTACGTCAACTTGTTTTGGTTTTTGAATTTTGGATTTTTGAATTAAATTTGGATTTTTTAATTTTAGATTGGATATTTAATTGTTGGGTTTGTTTTTCGATAAATTGGAGTTTTTGTTAACCAGCTGATATAAATTAATTTTGTTATGGATGGCATGAATGTTTGTATTACATGAACAATGAGCAATTTGATATTGAAATTTATTTTATATTTAATTTTGATATTTCCATTCATTTATTCATTTTTGTAAATTAAGAAGAATCGTTTGGAACAATATGATATTTAATTAATAGTTGTTAACTCCATGTAAGTAATAAAAAACAGAAAATTAATTAGATTTAATTAACTGTATATAGTTATTTTATCATATTCTACCTAAGCAATTAATAAAAATGCCATGTAGGTATGGTAACCTACTTTGTAGGTAAATTATATAGAATTAGCACATTCACTACAAGTTGAGTGAGTAAATTGGGACAAAAAAAAGTTTAAGTGACTTAATTAGAACGCTTATGAAAGTTGATTATGTTTCTATGAAGTTTTTCCTAAAACTTATGAGGTATGTAAAATAAATACATTTTTTTAAATTTTATTTTTACAAATAGGGATTTAAAACATAATTTATAAAATTAACTACTAAAGTTATAATTTTGAAATGGTATATGATAAAACCGTAGGGGCCAAAGCTATAAATTGACTAAAAAAAAGTCAAACTACTTTCTCTCTCTCCCCGTAAAACCGGTCACCGGCCGGTGAAGCCCGACGTGGCTTCGGCAAGCCAAGAGCAACAAAAATAATTCAATTTGAATCCTACCAACCGTTTCCCGAACCTCGTGCGTGAGTTTCAAACCCATGAAACAGTGAGATTAACATCGAATTGGAACCGTCACACCCACGTTCAAACCTGAACTCATTGAACATAAAATGACCCTAATTAAAGTGATTTAATAGAGGGGAAGGTTCCATTCGACTTTCTTACACTCTCTACAATCTCAATTTCGCCAAAACACACATATGCACATTGCATTGGGATCAAGACACTGTCGTGACTTTGATCAAAACTGTACGAGTCGATTTCTACACCAATTTTGGTACTTTCAAACATACACACACTCGATTAACCATGGGGAAACAAAGCCCTATGGTTAATTTCATTAACATTCAAGAATTTATGATCAATTGGCTCAATTTTCTTATTGTAACACCCAGTTATTTTTTTAGATATGAAGAAAGAATAAAAGTAAAGGAAAAGAAGGAAAAGATATAAAACACAAGTTGAAAGTCTAAAAGTGTCCAATAGGACAAAAGGTTTGAAAGTTGGTGAATAAAGCAACATGGCCGCCCATGTTGCTTATTCACACACACATTCATATATTTTTAGAGAGAGAAAAGAAAGAGAATTCTCGGGGGTTTGTAGAAGAAGAAGGAAAGTTTGAAGTTTTCAGTAAGAATTCTCAGTTTTAGGATATTTTAGATGTTTCTAGTTTCGGTTATATGCCTATAAATGTGATTGTGTGATCGGGTTGTATATGTGTGTGGGTTTTAGGTGCTAGAAACGTCTGGGAAGCTCAAAGAAGAGTTCAAACCCGAAAACAGACAAAGGTGAGTTCTAGAACCCGTATTTTACTTGTTTTAAACATTTTGGGGCTGAGAATGTATGCAAAGCTATTTTTTTTACAAAAATTCATGCTGAACACCCGTATGTATCTATGTGTGTATGATAATGTTTTATGATTGTTATATGTTAGTTCTGCTTATAATAGTGGTATTAGGCCTGGAACATGTAAGGAAAACGATTGTGATTTATAATATATTAAGAATATATTAAAAAGGTTGTTCAACCACCTAAACAGTACCCCTAACCGTCTAGAATTGCCTTAGAAAGTTTTAGTAGGCCCAAACAGATAAGCAGGGCCCAACCGCCCAAACAGTACCCCTAACCGTCTAGAATTGCCTTAGAAAGTTTTAAGTAGGTCCAAACGGCTAAACAGGGCCCAACCGCCTAAACAGTACCCCTAACCATCAAGAATAGCCTTAGAAAATTCTAAGTGCAAGCCCAACCATTTGAACAGTAGCCCATGCGTCTAAGAATTTATCTCAGACGCCTAAGTATGGACCAACCGTCCGAATAGTGCTCATGCATCCGGAATAGTCCAACCGTCTAAGTGATGAAACGTCCAAATAGTGCCCATGCGTCTGGAATGTTTCAAACGCCTAAGTATTAAACCGCCCAAATAGTGCCCATGTGTCTGAACAGGCCTCATGCGCCTGCATAGTGCTCATGCGTCTAGATCACTTAGATTATTTTCTGAAATTTTGAGCAGAACAGAATCATTAGAGTTTGACCCAAGTTTGACTTGGGGTTTTTAATTATTATTATATTTGTATTATTATAAGTGTAAGGCCCTAATCCCAGGAAACCTCACAGTTGGTCATTCATAGCAAAAACATAGATTTAAAACCATCATTTACTTATATATGTATATGTATATATTGCAGCGGAAAGATACAGTAATTGCAATTCATTACAACATAGTTGAATTTAAAATATAAACATTGTCTTTAAACATCAAAAACTCTTTAAGGTCCTCTTAAATTCTTCTTCATCAGGGATGCGAGTCTTTAGATGCCAAGAAGCTTTAGTTCCATGCTCCCATGCTATAAGCCCTTGTTAGGTCCCTTAGAAGATTAACATTTAGTCTTTAGTGTCTAGTTTTGTAGTTTATACTAGTATAGGGACTAGTTTTGTAAATTTAGTTCCTTGGTTTCTAGTATAAATAGCATAGACTTAGAGTAGATTGTTAAGTTTTTGTAAGGTGTTTGCATAAACTGCTTTCTCTCTTGTAATCGTCTTTTGCTATCAATGAAATCTGAATTTTGTTGATATTGCTTGATTTGATTACAATTGCTTGTATTTCTTTGAATTGTTCATATAATTTGTTACAGATTGCTCTAATTGATCCTATCAATTGGTATCAGAGCTATCGGTTGAGCGTTTTTTAAGGTTCTGTTGAAGATAGAAACTTCAAAAATCCACTGAAATCTGTAATCGTTTGACAATTCAAGTGAAATATTGTGAATCAGAACTTTGTTTCATCATTAGAAACATGTTTTGAATCACAAATTGCAGTTTATCTCAAAAAAATTGAGTGAATTAGTGAAAAACAAATCGAGAAAGTGTTCTTGAATGTTCGACCTAAAATTTCCGAAATTCATTGAGAATTGTGGATAATTACTGAAATTGAAGTTACAGGATTGATTATCGGTATAATCATGAACTAATTGTAAAGTTTCAGCTCAATTCATCAACAATTGAAGGATTTGAAATTTCTGAGTTCGGTACATTCATATGAATCTGATGAATGTGTCGTATTAGGGCTGAAAAACACTGAAATTTTCCTAAGTGTTCGGCCGTTTAAGAACTGTTTAGACTTTTCTCAACTGTTCAGTCGTTTTACCCCTAGTCGTATTACCACTGTGTGGACTTATAACCACTGTGTGGTAGTTTCACTTGGTTGGACATATCATCACTGTGTGGACGTATAATTACTGTGTGGACATATACCCACTGTGCGATAGTCTCTATTGTGTTGGAAATTTTCTAAGGCATTCCCTTAGACTTATCAGCTGTTGGGCGTTTTACACTGTTAGGACTTATCACCACTGTTCGGACTTATCAGCCTTGACACTTAGAAATTTTTCATAAAATTTCAAAAATCCAAAAATATTTTTTAAGTCTTTTTCTTAATTCAAAAGCTTAGAAAACAACTAAAATATAAAAATGGTGAAATCAGAAGATTCTGAGAACAGAGTTCCAAAACTTAAAAAACAGAGCTGATTTTAAAAACTGGTCTCTTAGACTGACTGAAACATCATTTGACATTCCTGATAGACACTGAAATGTGGAAAAAGGGACCCTACCCTACATTCCTGTGACTACTGATGGTCCAGACAGAGGATTTGTGTATACAAAAGATACACAAGAACCATATCCAGAAGATAACCTACATGGAGAAGACTTAAAGAAGGTGAAAAATGATGTTAAAGCCTATTCTCTCATGTGCAAAGGGCTACCTTTGGAAGTATTATCCAGACTTGAAAACTACCAAACTGGATATACAATGTATAAAGCCTTGAAGATCATATGTGAAGGAGGGAAAGATATTCAAGATCTGAAAAAGCAAAAACTGAAAAGGCAATTGGAACTATTTGAGCACATCTCAGGAGAAACAATAAATCAAATGATGAACAGTTTGTGCAATTAACTACAGAAATGTCTACCTTGGGAATCAAGAATGATCTTGAGGACCTAAACAACAGACTTCTGAATGCACTACCATCTTCTTGGAAACAAACTGTTACTTTGTTAAAACATACTGAAAAGTTTCCAATGGATCTTGACCTTCTTATTGCTAAAATTGAATCTGTAGAGATTGATGAGAGTACAAGAAATAGTGATAGACATGCATCAACAACTCAGTATAAGTATGCTGCTTCTCCAGCAAATACTGTGGAGAATGCATTTCTGGCTAAAGACCAATCAACTCCTGAAGATGAAGGTGATCTGTTTATGGGAGCAGGATTCTTCACTAGTAAACCTGCATAGTCCACTCAACAACAATCACAGTCTCATTCTAAAGCTCAAATGCCTAAACCTTCAACTGAGATGCCATCCTCCTCAAACTCTCCCAATCCAAGTAAAGTGAAAGATATGATTAATATTCTTTTACAAGATGAAGAGTCAAAAACTGCATTTACTACTTTCATGGCAAGCTTTCAAGCGTATCAAGGCAGTCATCTAACTCAAATGGAGCTAGTTCTACAAGATTTGTTTGAAATGGATCCAGATGATGTAGAAGAAATGGATCTTAACTGGCAAATGGTCATGATAGCTTACAGAACACAAAAGCATTCTTATTCTAACAGAAATTACAAACCCAGTGCAAACAAAACTGTTGGGTTTGATAAATCAAAATCAAGATGCTTTAACTGTAACAGCTATGGTCATTTTTCAAGAGAATGTAAAGCTCCAAGAAACCAAGGAGGAAATAGTCAAGGCAGCTTAAATGGTCAGAAATATCAGCAACAGGCAAACAAGACTTTTCAAAAGCCATACCAAAGTCTACCTATGCCAGAACCCAAAGAAGAGAAGAATAGTGAGGAAACTAAGAAGGCACTAGTTGTAAACATCAAAGATGGTTATGACTGGAGTGCATATGCAGAGCAATTTACTGCTGATCTCACTGCCAATCTGGCACTAGTTGCTGAAGTTGATGATGAAGACTGGTCAAAAGATAAAGATCCTAAATATGATGAATCAGATCAAGAAGAAGAGTATGATTGGAGTGACAAATCGGACCCAAAAGATACCACTGAAGAAGTTGCTCTTATGGCTCAATCAAAACAACCAAAGGTTGTTAACTCTTCTGATACTGAATCTTCAAACTCATATCCTGAAATACCAGTAGAAGTGAGAGAGAAAATATGCACAAAAGCATGTTTTGAACTAGTTGAACACTACAGAACATATTCATTCAAAATATGTGACAAGCTCAAATAAGAAGAATCAAGGCACAATAAACTAAAATCAGATCACAAAATTGTTGATGAAAAGATAATGTCTCTTCAAGCTTCATGGAACAAAACTATTAAAGAACTTGAAATTGCAAAGAAACAACTTAAAGAGATGAACAAAACACTTGAACAAGAAAAATTAGCACATGCAGCAACTCAACTAGATTTAGCCAAAGTTAAAAGCTCAAAGAAAATTGTTGAGCAACTGGTGAATGGAAGAAATGAAAAAGATAAAACAGGACTAGGATTCACACATGAACCTATGCCTGAATCAATCTCAAAAACATTACCAGAGAATTTCAATACTCATGATCATTCACCAGAAAACAAAGCTAAACTGAAAGAATTTCAAGATCAAAAGAACTTTAAAAAGAAAAATGTTGAAGTTTATGAAGAAACTGACTTAGACAAGATCAAAAATGGTCATCCAATCAAAGTCAAATCTTATGAACCTCAACAAAAGCAAAAGAAGATGATTGTATCAAAAAGTGAAACTGTTATTGAACAAAGTGAACAAATGAGTGAAAAATCTACTGAATTCAATAACAAACTTAAAGGAAAATGTGAAGAAGCTAAAACAGATAATAATATTTCTGATGATTCAAGTTCAAATGAATTAACTGAAGAAAAAGAGTGTCAAAAGGAATCTTCTCAAGATTCAACTAAACTTCAAAGCAAGAAAACTTCATCAAGAGTGAGAAATCAAAGAAGAAGAAAAGCTGCAAAAGCAAAGAAAACAGAATTAATTAATCAGTCACAGAACAATACTCAAATTAAACCTGTGAAGTTTGTGTCTGCAGGAACTTTTGACATGAACACAAACACAAAAATGACATCTACACCTAAAATCAAATCTAACTCGGATCTGAAAACAAGTTCAGATCATAAGACTTCCGCTGTGCATAAAATATTTGAATCAAAGGAATCAAAGAATTGTGTTCAAGTTAAAAGAAAAATCCTAAAGATCAAAAGACCAAATTCACACCAATGAAACAACAAGTTAATCTGCCTAACCCAAGATTTAAACAAGAATCAAATGTTGTTTCTACTTCAAGAGTTAATAAAATGTTGTTTAAACATTCTAAAAAGTATTGTGATATCTGTGACATGTACAATCATGACATTTCAGAATGTTACTTTAACAAGTATTGCTACATATGTGATATGACAAATCACACAACAGCTGAGTGTTACTTTAACAAATACTGTGCTTTGTGTAATGAAAGAAATCACAATACTAATGATTGTTACTTCAGGAAGAACTCTTCAAGGAAGGAATTCAATAATCAAGGCTTTGTAAATCCACAATTTATAAGAAATCAAAATATTAGATTTAAATTTTCACAACAACAACCTTCCTTGGGTTTGAGATGTTTCAGAAGAAACAATTCTGATTATGATAATAATCATTTTGTCAAATCACAGCAATACAATCAAGAAAAGCTTATTCCTCGATCTGTGAGAATAAACAAAGGAACATTCTCAAATGATTCATACAAGAGTTCAAGATTTCTTGATAATAATCTTGAAAACAGATACAATGCGTTGAAATCAAAATACAAAGAGATAGCAGTTGATTTATCAAAAAGGATTTGAACATGTTAAAATTCAAAAGAAACCAAATGTCAACAAACTTCATTTCAAACAATTTACAATTGTTGACAAGTTTGGCAAGCCCAAGACCATCTCGGCTTGCGTTACTAACTCACCTTAAATGTTTGTGAATGCAGGTACGCCAGCGGAGACCAATCAACTCATGGTATGTTGACAGTGGGTGTAGCCGGCATATGACAGGCAATCAAGCCTTGTTACAAGACTTTAAATTAAAGGATGGAACGCATGTTGCTTTTGGAGGTGATGCAGGTGGAAAGATAACAGGAGAGGGAACAGTGTCCAATGGGATTATCAGTTTTGATAAAGTCAACTTTTGTTCACAGTTGAATTTTAATCTTCTAAGTGTATCCCAAATTTGTGACAAATCTTATTCTATTCTTTTTGATGAATCTCATTGTTATGTCTTGAAACCAGGTTTTCAGATTAGTAATGATTGGGTGATAGTTAAAGCTGCTCGAGACAGAGATGTATACAAATTGGATATGTCTCAAGTGGATCCTGCAACTGAAACTACTTGCCTGATTGCTAAAGCTTCAAATGATGAAAGCCAGCTTTGGTATAGACGTCTTGGTCATTCCAACTTCAAAAACATGAACAAGCTTGTAGCAGGAAATCATGTTATTGGACTTCCTTCCAAGAAGTTTTCAACAACTGATCATTGCTCAGCCTGTCTGAAGGGAAAACAACATAGAGCGTCTTATAAGTCCAAGCTGATAAACTCAAACACCAAACCACTCCAGATGTTACATATGGACCTTTTTAGACCAACTAATGTTAGGAGTATTGGTCGAAAATCATATTGTTTAGTCATCATAGATGATTATACAAGATTTTCATGGGTTTTCTTTTTTCAAGCAAAATCTGAAACTGCAGATCTTCTAAAAGAATTCATTAATAAAGTTGAAAATCAACTTGAACAAGAAGTAAAGATAATAAGAAGTGATAATGGAACTGAATTTCAAAATACTAACATTGATTTGTTTTGTGCAGAAAAAGGGATAGTTCATCAGTTCAGTGCTCCCAGAACTCCATAACAAAATGGAGTTGCTGAAAGAAAGAACCGAACTCTGATTGAAGCTGCCCGGTCTATGTTAGCTGATGCTAAAATTCCAATCACTTTCTGGGACGAAGCGATATCAACAGCCTGTTTTGTTCAGAATAGAATCTTACTTGTTAAAGATAAAAAGAAAACTCCATATGAGTTAATGTTTGACAGGAAACCAAACATAAACTTTTTAAAATCATTTGGCTGTCCAGTTATGATTTTAAACTTAAGTGATCAATTAGGAAAATTTAAAGAAAAAGCTGATAATGGATTTTTCGTTGGATGTTCATCAGTTTCCAAAGCCTATTGAGTTTATAACTCTAGGACAAATACTATTAATGAAACATTCAACGTTAAATTTCTGGAAAATTCTTTTCCATCAGTTTCAAATGGTCCTGCATGGTTATTTGATATAGATTCTTTGTCAAACTCATTTCAATCTCACTTGTTTAATCAATCTGATGATTTTTCAGGTAAGAAGAACTCAAGAGGAGATCTTGGATCTTTCAGTGATGATTCAGATCTGATGATTCAGATGATGCTCGCCCAGATTATCCATTTTTTTCATTTGTCAAGGATTCAACAATCCAATTCAATGACAATGTTCATGATGCTTCAGCTTCAGATCATTCAGTTTCAGCAGATCAAGAAGAATCACAACCTTTTCCTAATGATGGTACAGATATTGGACATCCTGAGTCTGGCACATCCTCCATCTCTGGAGATGCAATTGATCATAGTAACTTTGATTACTTTATCAATTCACCGACTCAAGTTCCAAATTTCACTCCACATTCTTCTACCTTATTGCAACAGCTCTCCAATTTGAACCAAACTAATCTTGATGTTAATGTTCAAGGAACTGAGATTCCGACATCTCGTATCCACAAGAACCATCCAACATCTCAGATCATTGGTCCTCTGAATGAAAGAACTACTAGGAGTAAATCTGAACATGCAAATGTTTGTTTATACTCCTGTTTCCTTTCTCAGATTGTTCCTAAAAATGTCACCGAGGCATTACAGGACAATGGTTGGATTGAAGCTATGCAAGAAGAACTTCTTCAATTTTGCAAACAAGAAGTGTGGAAGTTAGTGGAATTACCTGAAGGAGAAAATGCCATTGGCACAAAATGGTTGTTCAGAAATAAAACTGATGATCGTGGCATTGTAATAAGAAACAAAGCAAGACTTGTTGCACAAGGATACACACAAGAAGAAGGAATTGACTATGATGAAGTATTTGCTCCAGTTGCAAGACTCGAATCCATTTGTGTTTTCCTGGCTTATGCATCATTCATGAAATTCAAGGTGTATCAAATGGATATCAAAGGTGCATTTTTGTATGGTCTAATCACTGATGATGTGTATGTGAAGCAACCTCCAGGTTTTAACGATGCAGAATTTCCACATCAAGTGTATAAGCTTAGCAAAGCTTTATATGGCCTACATCAAGCTCCTAGAATTTGGTATGAGACATTATCTCAACACTTGATCCAACATGGATACACAAGAGGAAAAATCGATCCTACTTTATTCATAAAGAAGGATAATGATGATCTCTTATGTGTGCAAGTGTATGTAGATGATATCATATTTGGTTCTACTAGTCCATCTCTGTGCAATGAATTTGAAGAAATCATGAAATCTCGTTTCCAAATGAGTTCTATGGGAGAAATCAATTTCTTTCTTGGATTGCAAGTTCAACAATCTGCAGATGGTATTTTCATCAATCAAGAGAAATTTGTTGACAAACTCTAGAAGAAATTCAAACTGCATGATTGTCAGTCCATAAGAACTCCAGCTGACGTAAACACCAAGATTGAGCCTGATCCTAAAGGAAAATCAGTAGACCAAACTTTATACAGATCTATGATTGGTTCTTTGATGTATCTTACTGCATCAAGACCAGACATCATGTATGCTGTATGTGTTTGTGCAATGTATCAATCAGACCCGAAAGAATCTCACTTAATTGCTGTCAAAAGAATATTCAGGTATCTCAAAGGTAAACCAGCTTTAGGGCTTTGGTATCCTTACGAGGGTAATTTTGAGTTACATGGATACACAGATAGTGATTATGGTGGATGTCGTCAAGATAGAAAATCTACAACGGGTGGTTGTCAGTTTCTTGGACCCAGATTAGTTTCATGGCAATGTAAGAAACAAACAAATGTTTCTGTCTCAACTGCAGAAGCTGAGTACATAGCTGCATCAGCAGGATGTTCTCAAATCCTTTGGTTGCAAAACCAACTGCTAGATTATGGGTTCAATTTTCTTAAAACACCCATTTACATAGATAATACTGCTGCTATGTTCATTACAGCTAATCCTGTTCAACATTAAAAAACAAAACATATCGAAATTTGATATCATTTTTTAAGAGATAATTCTGAAAAAGGTTTAATTATTTTGATTCAAATAGCAACTGAAAAACAGTTGGCAGACCTATTTACTAAAGCTTTTCTACCATGAAGGTTTGAGTATTTAGTGGAGTCAATTGACCTTATTAACCATGTGTAAACCTGGTTACTAATTTGAATCTTTTCATGATCAAATAATTTCCTCAATCTGAAAATTTTCATAAGGGTAACTTTTCATAGTTATTTGCCTGATTGTTTGTGTGTGTGTGCTTTTTGTTATAGAAAAACCAATACAAAATTAGAAAACTCAAAAATCAAATAAAAAGAAAATATAAATCAAAGCCTCCAAAAATAGAGTGCTTTTCTTTTATCATTCATTTGTTTTAGGAATGAAACGAATCTGTGTTCGCCTCAAGTGAGAAATGATAGTACATTAGTAAGATCAGTTGCATACTTTACTCGCTAATAAAGTCTGACATGATCAGGATTTGATGTGTAGACACTATCATGCTAGTATACTGAACAAGGAAATTCTTGTGATTACCTACATCCTTATGCTTGTTTGTGTATTCATCTAAGTACTTTTGAGTGTATTAGCTTATCAGATTGACTGCTTGTTAAGCTACTCCCACTCACACCTGATCGTAATATGACTAATCATGAGATCTGTTACAAGCATCATTTGCTTCTCTCTTATGAGTCATCATAGACCTGAAGTGCTGAGATATCATCTGTTCTAAGTCATTACAGACCTAGATATTCTCCTTAGATGCAAAAGATGCCAATGTGCACAACCCATTCAAATGGATGGTTAGAGTTGATCAAATGGTTATCCATGATCATTCTCTATTCAATTCAGTAACATGAACTCTGATTATGCATATTTGTTAGGTAATAAGTTGAGAATATGTGCTTTCTTGCATGTCATGATGATGGTTGATCCTCTAAGTCTTGGTATGAGTCACATCTTGTCATATACTTCTACCATACTCATCCAAGAATTGAAAAAGTAAGTGAGCTGGTAGTTTGTGTCAAAAACACTCATTTTCTGTCCTTAGCTCTTGTGTCTCCTTTGCTGTGATATCACTGACCTGGAACACACTTGATCAGGATTTAATCATTGTATATGACTATACACATAATTTTTTATTTTAATGTTCTGATTTTATCTAATATGATCTCACTGCAATCTATGATTCTATTATAAATATTAGATTTTCATTCTGCTTTAATTTTGATTTTGTGCATGTTTTCTTGTGTGCAGGCAATATAACAATGTTAAGTGTGATATTCTTATGATCTATTGGTAAACTTCTAAGTTTTGCAAAACTTAAAAGTTTAGGGGGAGTAATAAACCAATAAGAATATTCTCAGAAAATCAAAATGATCATGTTGAATTAAAAGGATGATGCTTTAATTTCAAAGCATGTATGTGTTTATCTATGATAAAATGAGCTCATAATTTTTAGCAAGTGGAAAAGCTTATTTTTAGCAAGTGGAAAAGCTTCTTTGAAGAGTTGAAAACAAGACAAATTTTGAAATATTTGGTTTGTTCATTTTGAATCTAAAATGAAGGGTCAAAAATGAAAAAAAATTAAATTTTGAGGGTCAAAAATGTAAAAAGTTCAATTTTGAGGGTCAAAAGTGTAAATTTGAGGGAAAAATAAAAATATGCTATATTGTTTAAATATTAGTATGAAATATTACTAATATGTTTAAACAGTGTGCAGGTGGAAGATTTGAAAAATACAAGTGTAAAAATGCATGAACAGTTGTTATGTGGCTGAACAGTTGTCGTATGTTCAAACAGTTGTTATGTTTCTGAAACATTGGTCTGTGGACATTTCAGCATCATTATGCTACTGAACAGTGCTAATGCTACTGAACAGTTCTCATGCTACCGAACAGTGCTAATACGGCTGGCCTCATAAGACTGAATAGTGCTCATATGTCTCAACAATTAGTAAAATTTGTGACCAAATGAGTCTGAACAGTGCTTAAACGACTGTACAGTGCTCATAAGTCTAAAAAAATTTTTACTCAGTATAAAAAGCACACTTGTGATATTCATTTCATTCATATTTCAAAACCCTCTTAAAACCTCTCTGACCACTCGAACTCTCGAACTTTCAACCAAAACCCTCATTCTTCGATTAAAACCATTTCGAGCTCAAATCACAGATTGTTGATAGTGTTTTTGTGATTGTAAACGTAATTTTATGATTCTCATTCATCTGATTTCGTGTTTAGATGAAAACTTTGTGATAGGCGTTCGACTCCTGTACGGTCGTTTAACCCTAAACACTTCAAAAAATCTCAGATTAAACTTTCAAATCGAACAAATGTGCAAAATTGATGATTGAATCTTGTTTGTCTCATGATTTCGATCATGATATTAGGTTAAACTCGTTTTAATCTGACATTTGATTGAATACACTGTTCATGTTCATTGATGAACAGTATCGGTAGAGGATGAATTCGATGAAGAAGATGAACAGATTGATGAATTTTTTTTAATAAAAAATGAAAAATAAATTTAAATTGATAAAAATCATCATTTCAGGAACTTAAGAGTTTTAATAAAATGATATGAGATAAAATAAACAAAAGTGTTAAATTTTTAAATCAAAATCAATCTTGACAATTCATCTTTTATTAAAATTAAGTATTTACACTTAAAATTAAAATTTCAAGTTGATTTTAAAATTCAAATGTATTTTAACACATCAGTTTATAATATCTTAAATCATTATATTGTCAAACTCATATTAAAACATTTGCTTCAAAATACACATATTGTCTAATATCATTGCTTTTAAATTTTGCAGATGGCTGATTTAAAGTTTGTGCCAAAGCACAACATTGCTGCATTGCTTGATGAGGAAGCTCAAGATGCATTGTCTTATGAAGAAATGATAAGATTTATTCTAAGAACAAAATATGTGTATGCAATGTGTTACCAAACAGTGATTTATGACAGACTTATTAGACAGTTCTGGAACACTGCAAGAGTTGAAGTAGGTGATGATGGCAGAAAAGTTGTTAGAGGATTTGTGACCAGAGACAGAATGATTGAAGTTTCTGAAGCTTCCATCAGAAATGCTCTAAGATTAGGTCAAAATGATCCTGAAGATCTCTATGAGTTGACTTTTAATGAATGCAGAGAGACTTTCATGGCTATGGGTCATCCATACCAATTTCCTAAGAAGCAACTTTTTAGAGCAAGGGTCTACAATCACTTGAAACATTTATGCTATATCTTTCAGCATTGTTTGTCCAAGAGGAGTGCAGGATGGAATTCCTTTCCTGTGGACATTGCATCACCAATTGTTGCCATAGTCACTAATAGAAGATTCAATATGGCAAGATGGATATTTAATGGATTTGTGTTTAACTTAGAGAAAGGAACAAGACACAAATATTTGATGTACCCCAGGTTCCTCCAAATGATAATCAATGAGGAATATCCAGATATCCATGTTTATAGAGTAGGTGGAGATAGGCTGGAATTGGAAAACATGTCTGAAATGACATACAAAAGTTAACAATGATAACTGGTGCACATTATGTTCCTATGTTTGACTACATGTTAAATGTAGCAAATGATGAAGTTGACATTACTGTAGAGCATTATCATTTGTTAGATGGTGAACCAATTCATCCAGCAGATCTGATAGATGAGTTTCCTATTGAAGAAGATGATCAAGATGAGGAAGGTGATCAAGATGATAATAATTATGACAGCTCATCAAGTTCAGATGATGATGATGATGCTAATGATGATGATGATGGTGGTGTAGCTGAGACACACCAAGATATAAGTCATGACTCACCAATGTCTGAACAAGCTTCTGAAGCTCAAATGAAGACAAAGAAACAGTTGGTGATGAAGTTCATGATGAAAGTGAGCATGAAGCAGTTGATCATGAAGCAGTTCATGATAATCAATTTTTTGATTATGAGTTCATTGAGTCTTTCCATATTAATCAAGATATTCCAGTTTCTACAACACAACATGTAGCTATTCAAACTAAGGAGATTCTGAATGTTGATGAACTTGAAAGGCTAAAAGATGAAAATGAAGCAAAAGAAAAGGAGATTGCTGATCTTAAAGCTGAGCTGGATATGTTAAAGAAAAACAATGTAAAGTTGAAAGAAGAAAATGAGAAATTGAAAGAAGAAAGTCTTAGCAAAGATGAAAAGATTGTGGCTTATGCTAAAGACAAAGAAGATGTGATTAAAAATTTTAAGGTGATGATAAAAGATTATGACCTTCTTGAAGAGAAATTCAAGAAATTGACTGAAGAAAATGAAAGTTTGAAAGAAAACTTGAAGTAAAGAATCTGAAAAACCCAATTCTCCTGAAGTAGTGATTGTTTCAGAAAATATTCCAATTGATGTTGAGAAAGTTTCTGAAATGGAGAAAGGGAAAAGAAAGTTAGATGAAATAGATGCTGAATCTGTACCTGAATCATCATCAAAGGCTCAGAGAACTGAGAGTCACTTAAAGAAGAAATTCAAGAAAGCCAAGAACCAGGTATTCAAGTTAAAATTGGTGCTTTGGAAGACTTGGAAGATGAATTTAATGATGATTGGTATAATGAGGTTCTCGATGATGAAGATATGGATGAAGAATTTGAAAATCCTCCTTTTGAGCATGATTAAGGAGTTGATGATATTCCAGCAGATTTTGAAGAAAGGTATAACTATCTTGTAAAGATGAAATATAACAGAGTCTTTTTAGATGGGCTAACAGTTTCTCAGATAAACGATGAATATGTGAAATGTATAGTTGCAGAATCTATTGCTCCAATAGATCCAAACGAAATAGTGATTGAACATGGAGAGTGGAACAGAGAAAAAGAAAGTATTAATGTTGATGAACTTTCAAGTTCCGAGCTGCACCATCTAGATCCTGAAGACATGAGTGTGTTTGCTTTACGATCATGGTTGCAAGCCAGGAATTATCCTTGGAGGAAATGAAAAAGACTTCAATCTGCATCTTTGAGAAATTTGGTTAAAAGTTTCCAAGAAACGGAAAAACAAACTAAAAAGATGATCATATTGGATACTGACAATCCGCAATACTTGGAAATTACAAAAAGAACAAAAGTGTTGAAGCCTCAGGAGATCAAACTAATGGCAATGAAATCATCTGCTCATGAAAGGAGAAAAGAGTTAGTGAAAATGTTTCCAGAATCGGAAAAGCAAGCTTATAAGGCTTCTGAGGAACAAATTCAAATTTTTGATAAGTCAAGATCAACAGGTGATTTGGTAAGGAATGTGTTACAAAAAGGTCAATCAGTTGCTGAATTGTTGAATGCAATGATTGCACCTGACTTCACAAATCAAGTAAAGATCATAGCATGGAAGTATGACGAAGTGTTTGATGCGTTTCTGATTAAAAGAGTGAATGCAATATGTGATGTTTATCATTTTTATGCTAGCATCATAAAACTTCCAGTGCAGGATCTTAAAGAGTTGAATAAATTGATGTTGATTAATCATTCAAATGAAAAAGAGGACAAATGATGGTGGATTTGTTGAGAACAGGGTTGACCAGATCAAGCAATTTTTTGAAAACAAGATGTGATCAGGAAGATAAAGAATACTTTATGTCAATGAAGAAGAAAAGAAGTAAGAAAGTTAATCAATCAGATGAAGATCACTTTATGATTGAATTTTATGACAAGTATGTAGAAAAAGTGACAACTCCTGGCTTAAAGATGATTGACGGAAATCAAAAGTCAAAACCAATTCAAAGATAGTTTTACAATTCAGAAACTTTTGAGCTTAAACTTGTGAGAAACTTAGAAGATTGGAATGAAGATATGATAACTTTGTTTGGAGCTTTTGAACTGAGGTTACTACATCCAAGTTACATTTCATTTCTATCTGTACAGAAGTTTGACAAGTTATCAAATGAGACAGCTGAACAAGATAAGAAGTACTTTGTGTCAATTATCAATGTTATGAGTGCTGCAATGGAGAGAATTGCATTAAGAAAAGCATTGGCTTATGCAAACATAGTGAAGAAAGATATTCTTGATATCGAGTTTATAAGAATATCAAGGAAAGGTGTGCTTGAATTGTATACAAAAGACTGTGGAATTCCAATTGAGCTATATGCTAATGTTGATATAGCATGTTTGTCAAAGAACACGTTGGAAACAATGAAGCAGTTAGAGATAAAAACCAATGAGTCAAAACCAGAGCAAGCTGTTCTAGCAAAGAAATTCAAGTCAGCAATAGAGAATGCATTGAAAGAAACAGAGATTTACAAGAAGAAACCGATGTTCACTGTTAAAGAAGAACCTGAAGAATTATTTGCAGATTAAAAGATGCAGAGAAGATCAAGAGTCAAAGGAAGAAAGAATGCTGATTGAAGAAAAGAAAGAAAAAGATATGAAGACAGAGGATTTCTGAAGACAGAAGACTATGTAAATCTTAGGGGAGTATTGTTAGGTCCCTTAGAAGATTAACATTTAGTCTTTAGTGTCTAGTTTTGTAGTTTATACTAGTATAGGGACTAGTTTTGTAAATTTAGTTCCTTGGTTTCTAGTATAAATAGCATAGACTTAGAGTAGATTGTTAAGTTTTTGTAAGGTGTTTGCATAAACTGCTTTCTCTCTTGTAATCGTCTTTTGCTATCAATGAAATCTGAATTTTGTTGATATTGCTTGATTTGATTACAATTGCTTGTACTTCTTTGAATTGTTCATATAATTTGTTACAGATTGCTCTAATTGATCCTATTAGTCCTAACTCTCACCTGTCAACTGATATACATACAAAAGTCAGCTTCGCTGAGTGAATTCTAGGTTTACTTTGTTAATTAACTTTTGTAAAAGGTATTAGCTTTAACAGATGACAATAATCACCATCTATCAGAACATCAATACACACGGCTGTCACTTTATCGATACTTTATCATTACTTGTTAATTATTACTCTTCTTTATCCGTCAATTCCCTGTCACTATCGGTGCCTATGATAAACACAGGACTTTACCGACATGCCCATCCAGGCCTTACTGTCGTACCCAAACAGGCCATTATTGTCATGCCAATCCAGGCCTTACTGACCTGCCTGTTTGAGCATTTACTGTCATGAGGGCACAACAAATGCAACCCTCATCTGTCATTTGCTTGCAAGGCTTTACTTTCTCAAGGTACATGTTATCGGCCCAATAACAGTTCTTTAAGTTTCACTTATATCTTTAGTTTTCACACACACTTAACACATAATAAGAAGCAAACTCTTAGTCTAAGCATTCATATTTCATCAATCATGAGAGATAAACTAGATAACTGACCCTCCGCGGGGCAGCGGGGGTTTGGGGGCGGCAGCCCCTGATAGCGGGTTTCTAGGGGTGGCAGCCCCTAGTGGGGTCCAAGGGGTAACGCCCCTGGCTGGGGCCGGGCTGACTTGGGTAAAGGAGGGCACATTTAAAATGGCATATTTTACTTTAGAAAATTTTATTTTCTTGAAAAAGGGTCTTAAAAACCGTCCTCATAAAAGTATGTATTTTAGTATGCATATCACCCCAAAACATTGAAAATGGGTAAAGGAGGGGTCTAGAATTCACCTGAACTTAGCCAAAGAGCTTAAATCCAAAGTCACTTAGCTATAGTCCGAATACACGAGCTGCACGGAAGTTAATACACAAAAACGTCATTTTCTTCACAATTTCGCTACCAGTTTCGCTGGCAGTTTCGCTGCCAGTTTTGCTGGCAGTTTCGCTACCAGTTTTACTGGGCAGCACTTCTGCCAGTTTCACTGGACAGATTAACTGCCATGAGCGCCCAACTTTCGTTGGAATTTCCTAGATTCGCTAAGTCTATAGATCAACCTGGGCACTAGCGAATTACCAACCAAACTGTAGTTTCGCACCAGCGAAACTGTAGTTTTGCTAGAAATCTCCTAGTTTCGCTGGATGAATGCACAGTTTCACTGGATGAATACTTAGTTTCGTTGAATCGGGGCCCAGTTTCGCTGGACGAACGAAAACTAGGAACCAACCTGTTTTTGACCCAAAATCTTAACTTTTTACATCCAAATCCTTGGTTTACCATCCATGAAGCCATATCTAACCTTTTTACACGTTTTCATACGTAAAAATTTGACCTTTATGTGTTTCTTTGAAACTTTTTCAAAACCCAAAACCCTAGAATCCGGGTTTGATCTACAGAAGGGTTTAGAGGTCGATTCTTACCTAGATTTGTTCCTCTTTTCTTAGGGTTTGATGCTCTAACACCCAGATCTTCAATCCTTCAAACTTTGACGCTCCAAATCTTGAGTTTTCTTCACTTTCTCTCTCTACTTTCTCTCTCTACGAAATTGGGGGCTAGGGTTGCAAATCCTGGAATGGAGCTGATCATGCATGTTTAAGGGCTGATTAAGGGCCCTTAAACCTACCAAAACATAGCCCATTAAGGTTGATTTAATCCATAGCCCACTAATATACCTTTCTTTCTTAAATTAACCCTTAAAAGCCCATTATTATTAAATGGCTTGTTTCGGGAAATTTAGGGGCGTTACAATAAGTTGTTTCTATGACCATAGTAATTATTATTATGTGACCTATGTGGTGTGCATGAGATCATAAATGCAAGTATTATCTTTAACAAAGTGAAAGAGTAATGATAAAGAGAAGTGGAACTTAATTAAAGAGTTAACAAGTCTTGCAAGCTTATAGTAGGTGCACGACCTTGTTGTCGTTAGCTCAACTGTGATGCGAGTTAGCTACCCCTTATGCTCATGGGGCCAATCAATTGTGATTGGCGGACCTTTGTAGCATGCCCTAGGTGACTGAGCCGGCCTTGTATACAGTAATTCAGACTATAGACTGTAAGGGGCCCAGCACCAGTTTCTTCACGCACATAGCTTAGGGTATTGATAATTGGTCCACATAGACAGTGAAAGATAAAGTTAAAAGAGTATAAAATAAACAAGGTACACAGTAAAGAAAGAGAACATCACCTTGCTCTATAGTTAATGTGTGCTCACGTACAAGAGTAAGAGATGTATTTCAACAAAAAGAGTATTTTCATATATAAACATTATACAAGGTATTTTTAATACTTATAAAAGTAGAAGTCACTCAGCAACGCTGACTTTTATATATTTTCAGTTGCCAGGTGAGCATTGCTGAGTATGGCAGACTGGGAAAGCTACTCGGCGGGACAAGACTGACATCCGTTCATGATTGATAATTTTATTGTTTTGTAATGCAGTTAAACAATCTTTTGTAACCGATATCAATTATGAGTGTATTGCTTAGAAACAGTTTTTCTTAATTAAATGGATGACTTTTGATATTAATTCCGCTGCATTGTTTTATGAAATGTATACTAGTGTGTATCTATAGTGCTATAAATCACCAACTGTGAGGTGCCTGGAAACGGGGCCTTACACTTATAGGGTTCATGTGGAATAGGAGGTTTTCAGTTAAGTAACGTTCTAAGAAGTAAAAGTGGAGAAGTATCGTACGCAAGCACCCTAGCCAGCTTGTCAAAGGGAAAGAGAGACAAGCAGGAGGTCCCGGGTTCGAACCCGAGCCCCTGCAATATTTCTTTAAAAACCTGAGTTTTAAACCATTTTCAATTCAAGAAAATCTTAAAATTTTATTAAAATAATATAAAATTATTTTTAATAATTTATTCTAAATCAAAATTTATTTTGTAATTTCTAAACAATTTTAGAAATTATAATTTGGTAATTCTTTACTTTCAAGATTTCAAAAGTTATAAAATCATTATAAAATATATTTACAAGTTTTAAATTATATAAAAATTATTGTAAATCAAATAGGAATTATTTCAAGGTATTTTAAACTACTATTTAATAAACCATTTAATAATTAATTATTTTCTTTCACCAATTGATTTCATTAGTGAAGTATTTACTTTTTTTTCACATTTTGTATTTACACTTTACAAAATTATTTTTATCATTTCAAATCAACCTTATTTCATCAATTTTTAAAATATAGTATTTGTACACTAATAAATTGTAATTAGCTAACATGTTCAAAATCAATCTTTATCAATCTATAAATCAATTTCTTTATATTAAATTTAAACCCCTAAATGGAACCATATTGTATTCATATTCTTTAGACCTTATTTGTTCTTATTCAGGTTACCACTTTTAGGTTACCACTTTTAGGTCAACTGTGAGGAAAACCGTTGACGCCTATTCCAATATTTTAATTTTAAGTACATCTTATATCATGTGAGTTTTCATACCCCACAATACTTTATTTCACATCGTTTGGGGTGAAGCATGTTAATTGTATAAATGTACACATGTTAATTCTTTAAATACTTATAACGTATGTGATATCAACTTGTTAAATTGTCATGGTTATTTGAAATATTGGTGAACATTATATGATAGTTAACTTGTAAAGCAATCGTTAACTATTGCTAGCCTAGCGACATCATAGATCTATGTGCTTGACAAGCCTATTTGATGCTAAAGCCGAGGTTATTACCGGCTCCTGATGTTGTATTCTTGTTCATCATAGGAACCGAATGCACTTAGCTAATCGTATATTTCGTTATGGCTATATTTTTTCAAGGTTTGATTGTATCATTATTCTATCTATATGTTCTTTTATTATTTCTTAACCTATGACATGAATTGCCTCTTGAAAAGGTTTTATATATGTATGTACTAACTCATGGGAACTCACCAACATACATATGTTGATTTTATTTTTAACCTGTTTCAGGAGGTGCACAAGCTTATTTGCTGACTCTTGAAGGATTGTGTTCATCTAGGGTTGGACCTAGAACAAAATATAGAAATCATTTTATATTGTGTTATGATCTTGCACTTCCTATTCAACTTATGCTATGGTTGTTGCTTGAACTTGTGGATGTAATATACAATATGGAACCTCATGAATAATATTTACACTTTGAAGTAGCGTTGAGTGGCTTTGAACAATCTTAACCCTCACATCCCAACTATAAGGCCCAGTTCCTGGAGACCTCACAGTTGGTCATTCATAGCACTAAACATACATACTAATATACATTTCATAAAACATCATATCAGAATTATATTAAACAAAATCCCATTCATTTCATTAATAAATTACTGTTGCTATGCGATACAATATTGTTTAGTTACAAAAGAAAACATCCGTTAATTGCATTACAAAACAACAATAATAACATGTATGAATGGATGCTAGTCTTCCCCTGCCAAGTAGCCTCCCCGTGTGCCATCCTTAGCAAATTACCTGCCAACTAAAACTGCATAAAAGCCAGCGATGCTGAGTGAGTTCTAGTTTTATAAGTATTAAAATACCTTGTGTGTTTTGCATACAAAATATACCTTTCTATAAAATACTTTACCTTCGTATATAACACACATCATACGTACATTGAAGCAATATTCATTGTTTATTTCTTTCTTTCATACTTTAATTTCTATCTTTTATCATCATATGTAGTATATGTATATATATATTTCCTTTCTATTCTTTTCATTAACATTTACTTTCATATACATACTTTCATTTCGTACATTTCACTATCTTTACTTTCATTCTCATTCTTTCTTTTCATTCTTTTATCATTCTTTACTTTTTGTTCATACTTTTCACCGTTCTTTACTTTCATACGGATCGATGTACAATACCCCGAACATTATACACGAAGCTGATGCTGGGCTTGTGGTCTACAATTAGACCACGAACATTATGCACGAAGCTGACCTAATCACCTAGGGCATGTCATCTCTCCCTTTTATCCGGACCAATATGCAATACCCCAAACATTGTGCACAGAGCTGATGCTGGGGCTGTGGTCTACAATTAGACCATGAACATTATGCACGAAGGTGATGTTGGGCCTGTGGTCTACAATTAGAACACGAACATTATGCACGAAGATGTCCCAGTTACCTAAGACATGTCACAAGGGTCCCGTCAATCTCAATGATTGACCCTGTATGCATCCTTCGGGTTATTTAAACTGCACACAGTTGAGCTAACGACTACATTGTCATGCACTTCCTTTCTATTTGCTTGCAAGTCATTCTTTCTTTCATTACGTTTCACTTCACATCTTTATTATCTTTCACTTTGTTACATTATGCTTTACGTTCTGCCATACATTCATCATACTACGTAAAGTCATAACATAATACTTAGCGTATATTATATTATAATATAAAAACATTTTGAAAACCAATAAAAGATAACACCTCATACACATATGCATATCATATATTCATCATATCATCATACATGTTTTATGCATAGACCATCACATACTCATGCTTAAAATAGATGAAAACAGTCCATAGGTCAAACTAGGGTCAAACCCTAACATTCTGTTTTTCCAAAATTCCAGAAAATTTTCTAAGTGTTTTGGCGCATAGGCACTATTTGGGCGCATGAGGACTGTTTGGGCGTTTCTTCACTATACAGGTGCATGTGCCTATTCTTAACTGTTTCAACACTTAGGCGCATTAGCCCCTTGGGCGCATGGGCAATATTTAGGTGCATCACCCTGCACTTAGGTGTATCTTTAAAAACTTAGCCCCATGAACTACTGTTTAGGCACATCAGCTAACACTTAGAAATTCTAAGGCTTTTTCTAGGCGCATCGACTACTGTTTGGGCGCATCAACATTTACAGACTTTTAAGCCTATTCTTTCAGGCGCATAAACCCTATTTGGGCACATGACCATACTTAAAATATTTGTAAGGCAAAAACATAAGGGCATGGGCCATGTTTGGGTGCATGAGCACCAACATAAATGTTTCTAACATGTTTTTCAGTCCCAAACATAATCTTAGCATGTTCTAAGCCTTACACTACCATTTTAAGCCTTAACTTAGTGTACACAACCACAGCTCATTAACATACATGCATTAAAACATACGGTTATACATACAACTTTTATAAAAACCATTTAAATGCATTTTCAGCCCTAAAAAACTTTTAAAATATGTAAAACAAAGGGTCTAGAAACTCACCTTAACTGCTCTTAAGTTCAAACTCTTCAACTTGAGCTTCTCAGATGATTCTAATACCTAAACATGTCCAAAATACATACCCGAACACATACATACACATGAGAACATGTAGAAACCGGGTTTATGGCTAGAAATCCATACAAACCGAACCAATTATACTAAATATAACTGAATTTGGCTGCTCTCTCTATCTAGAACCGAAGTTCTTCTGCTTTCTCTCTCTAAAAATGTCGAGCAGTTGAAATGTAGAAGGTATGGGCGGCCATGCTTACTTTATACAAAATAATAAATAATATTTTCTCCTTTTTGCACTTTTATTCCTCCCACTTTATTTCGTTTTCTTTTCTTTTAAGATACTTTCCTTTTCTACTTTCTTTTCTTTTATTTTAACTGACCAAAATTTCCAGGTGTTACCAGTCCACCCCCCTAAAGAGGTTTCATCCCACGTAGACTCCGAACCCCTTCGGTGTTTTCACTTCACACGCACCAGTGGAATCACTTTATTCCTCAACCTCCTTTCCTTTCGATCAATGATTGCCACTGGTTTCTCAATGTAATTAAGCCGTTCATCCACTTTGATATCATCTAGTGGTACAATCATATCTTCACTAGCTAAGCACTTTATTAGATGAGATACATGGAATATGGGATGAATTCCACTTAACTCATCAGGCAATTCTAACCGGTAGGCCACCTCTCCTACTCGTGCGACGATTCAGAAAGGTCCTATATACCTCGAACTTAGCTTACCTTGCTTCTTGAACAGGATAATCCCTTTCCAAGGTGAGACCTTCAACATAATTCGGTCGCCCACCTTGAATTCGATCATCTACGCCTCTTGTCGGTGTATAACTTTTGTATATCCTTCGGCGCTCTCATGAAAGCCTTGATCTTTTCTAACTTCTCAGGGGTAGCCTCGATCACCTCAAGGCTTCCCAACTCTTTCTGCCCAATATCACCGTAACATACGGGTGTCCTGCACCTTCTACCATATAGCATCTCGTAACATGGCATACCAATACTGGCATGATAATTATTGTTATATGAGAATCCTACTAATGGTAAGCGATCATCCAAACTTCCTCCAAAATCGATCAAGCATGCTCAAAGCATATCCTTGAGCTTCTGAATCATCCTCTCAGATTGACAATCTGTCTGAGGATGATAAGCCATGCTAATATGTAGCCTCGTCCCCATTGTATTATGGAATCTCTTCCAAATCTTTAAAGTAAATCGGGTGTCACGATCCGACACGATAGACACCGACACACCATGACGAGCTACAATCTCCTTGATGAACTGATCCGCCAGTCTCTCGGATGAATACGTCACACAGAGTGGTTGGAAATGAGCACTCTTCATCAGTCGATCAATAATCACCCATATGGTACTGCACCCCCCTCGCCGTACGAGGTAGCTTAGTAATAAAATCCATGGTGATGTTTTCCCACTTCCACTTGGGATGGATAGAGTATCGAGTCTTATGAGCTTCATTCCCGACACCAATAATCTTTCTTCATATCCTGATACATCTTCGTGGCATCTGGATGGATCGAGTATCGAGTCTTATGAGCTTCATCCATAATTCGCCCCGGTAGATCTCCGTAATGAGGGATCCATATCCGTCCATTTCAGGTTTTAACATCGAGAGTGTTTTCACCTAATTTTGCAAGTAGACCCTTCATACGCTTGGGATTAAGGCGGTCTTCCTTCAATGCCTCCTCTTGAAATTCTTTCGCTTGGGTCATCACATCAGCGGTTATAACCAACTGGCAAGCTTTCACCCGAATCGGCTTGGGTCTTTCCTTGCGGCTAAGGGAATCGACCACAACATTGCCCTTACTTGGATGGTAATGGATCTCATAATCATAATCCTTCATAAGCTCTAACCATCTCCTTTATCTCATATTGAGATCCTTTTGTTCAAAGAAGAACTTCAAGCTCTTGTGGTCGGTGAAAATGGTGCACTTCGTCCTGTATAAGTAGTGCATCCAAATCTTCAACGCAAGACCACAGCTGCTAATTGCAAATCATGGGTAGGGTAATTGACTTCGAGGGTTTTTAACTGTCGAGATGCGTAGGCTATTACCCTTCCATGTTGCATTAACACGCAACCTAGCCCCGAATAAGAAGCATCCGAATACACCACTAACTCCACTCCCTTTGGGTAATGTCAAGATAGGAGCTTGAGTTAATCTCCTCTTTCACTCCTCAAAAGCATCCTCCTATTTCCGACCCCATTCAAACTTCACATCTTTGCGGGTCAATTTGGTCAAGGGTGAGGCTATCTTGGAATAGTCCTGGATGAATCTTCTATAATAACCCGCCAAACCCAGGAAACTACGGATCTCAGATGGTGTCTTTGGAGACTTCCACCGCATCACCGCCTCAACCTTCATCTGGCCTACCATAATTCCTTCAGCATTTACCACGTTAACCAGAAATTGAACTTCGCGTAACCAGAAAGCACACTTAGAAAATTTGGCATACAACTTTTCTCTTCTAAGTGTGTCCAACACCTCGCGTATGTGGCCGGCATGTTCTTCCTCACTTCTCGAATAAATCTGGATATCATCAATAAACACAATCACTGATTTATCTAACATGGGATGACACACTCAGTTCATTAAGTCCATAAATACAGCTGATGCGTTAGTGAAACCGAAGGACATAACGTGGAACTCGCAGTGTCCATAACGCGTGCGAAAAGCTGTCTTAGGGATATCTCGCTCCTTCACCTTCAGCTGATGATAACCAGATTGAAGATGTATCTATAAGAACCAACTGCCACCTTGCAGCTGATCAAACAAGTCATCAATCCTTGGCAACGGGTACCAATTCTTCACCGTCAATTTGTTTAACTGCCGGTAGTTGATGCACATCCGCATACTACCATCCTTCTTCTTAACAAACAAGACCGGTGCACCCTATGGAGAGATACTCGGTTGAATGAACCCTTTATCCATCAACTCCTGTAGCTGATCCATGAGTTCATTCATCTAGGTAGGAGCTAATCGGTACGGTGCTTTGGCAACGGGTTGAGCACCGGGTATCAGATCAACCTTAAACTCAATCTCACGATGCGGCGGCACACCTGGCAAGTCTTCCGGGAACACGTCTGGAAAGTCACGCATAACCGATACATCAGATAGTTAGGGTACTGGGGCATCCACATCTTTCACGTAGGCCAGGTAGTCACTACATCCACGCCTCATGTACGTTCCTGCCACCGCCATCGAAATCACCTTTGGAACCATAGTGACCCTATCACCGTAAACTGTCACCGAACTTCAATCGGGTGCAATTAAGCGAATCATCTTCATGCGACACATGATATTTTCCACGTAGGTTGCTAACCAATCCGTCCCTAGTACTACATCGAATCCGCCTAGGGGCATCACATGTAATTTAGTATAAAACCTATGACCTTCTAGTTCTACGTCACAGTCCTCTATCATATCAGTAATTCTAGTAGACTGACCAATAGCAGTTTCTACGTCAAAAGGTTCATCGTCACTTCTACTACTAATAGGCAACTTAGTACAGAAAGCAGTAGAAATAAAACTCCTACTAGCACCAGAATCAAATAATAGAGAGGCACAAGTTTTGTTTACTAGAAACATACCTGACATGACATAGGGATCCACTCTAGCCTCCTCCTACATCATCGTGAATGCTCCAGCAGTTTCCCTCTACCCTCCATCTTCCGTCCCCTTCTTCGCTCCAAAACTCCAGGCCCTTGCCTTCTTACACTCCCGACTCAGGTGGCCTACTTCCCCATAATTATAGCACCTCGCCACCATACAATCCTTAGAGATGTGGTCAGGCTTCCCGCACTTGTAGCAAACATTAATCCCACCCTACACTCACTAGCGTGCTCTCTCCCACATTTGCCATACTTCTTTATCCCAGAGCGTGATGACCCCACCCTACGGTCATTCACCTTCATCCTCTTGCTATTTGGAGTGAAACCGCCACGTCCAAATCTTTTCCTACCTAGTTCCTGTCACCACCACCTGTCTTCTTCGCCTCAACTACTGCCACCTCCCTCTCATCATACAACCTACCCACCAAGTCTACTACTCGTCGAAAGGTACCCGTTCAGGAAGCGATCAAATGACGGTGGATGTCAGCTGGCAATACCTGAATGTAGTTCTTGATCTTCCTTGGCAACGATGTCACCTGATCCGGCACGGGCCTTGCCATCTCATTAAATTTAGTGGTGTATTGATGGTATGTCATAGTGCCTGCCTCTTGCTATTGGAACTAGCTCTCTATCTTGTTGAGTTCTCTATGAGGACAAAATTCCTCGATTACCAGCTTCTTCAACTCTCCACATCTCATCCTGCCAACAGCCCTACTACCCTCGGCTTGGACAATATTATGCCACCAACACAGAGCCGAGTAAACAAAAGAGTGAGTGGCAAACTTCACCTTCTAATCCTCTCTGCACTCACTAATCTCCAGTACTGCCTCCATCTCTCTCACCCAGTGGTGAGCAGCAATGGCATTACCATTTTTGTCAAAGGTCGGGGGCTTACATCTTTGAAATACCCCATGGTTGTAACCACATGCAGTTTCCTACACAGCTTCCTCCTCCTCCTCACTCGAGACAATCGTCTCAGTATCTGATCGCTCCCTTTCCTCCCTTCCAGTAGTCCTTCTCCTCTCTTTCTTCTTATCCTCTCTTACCGCCTTAGTAACTTTAGTCACCACAGATGGTAGTGTTGTCTGCATGAGTTGGTGCACTTCCTCTACCACCGCCTCTTTCATCAAGGCACTTAGGTTTGCACTCTCATCACAACCTTCCTAGTGATGCATTTCGGGCTCTTCATGGGCCCTTTCAGTAGTCTTATCTTCATTCCTAGTGACACGCTGTTCAGCACCACGTCCCCCCTGAACTCCACCCCTAGAAGCCTTAGACGATCTGCCTCCAGCCATTCTCTAATCACTATAAGATTCAAACACTAACATGGTTATTCATGGAATATCTCAGTTTATGTTAGGTATAGCAAGTCCCTAATTACACGGGCCGGTTATGATCTTACTTTACTCTTCACACGCTAAGCATTTCCTATCCTGACTACATCATTATCTAAATCTACTATAAACACATAATTAAATAGCACACACACATAACTACAATTTACTTTGACAAACGAAATACCTGATAGCACGTAGCTACTCGGGCTGGCATCCCTTTCCTTTAGTCCCATTCTCAGTTTAAGATTAGGTTTTTGAAAATATTTACCCATTTCTCTTAAACTTTGGCTTTGATACCAACTTATAAGGCCCCGACCCCAGAGACCTCACAATTGATCATTCATAGCACTAAACATACATACTAATATACTTTTCATAAAACATTGTAGCGAAATTATATTTAACAAAAGCCCATTCATTTCATTAATAAATTATTGTTGCTATGCAATACAATATTATTTAGTTACAATAGAAAACATCCATTAATTTCATTACAAAACAACAATAATAACATGTATGAATGGATGCCAGTCTTCCCCTGCCAAGTAGCCTCCCCATGTGCCATCCTCAGCAAATTACCTACCAACTGAAAATGCAAAAAAGCCAGCATTACTGAGTGAGTTCTATTTTTATATGTATTAAAATACCTTTTGTGTTTTACATACAAAATATACCTTTATATAAAATACTTTACCTTCGTATACAACACACATCTTACATACATTCAAACAATATTCATTGTTTATTTCTTTCTTTCATACTTTAATTACAATCTTTTATCATTGTATGTATGTATGTATATATATATATATATATATTTCCTTTCCATTATTTTCATTAACTTTTACTTTCATATACATACTTTCATTTCATACATTTCACTATCTTTACTTTCATTCTCGTTCTTTCTTTTCATTCTTTCATCATTCTTTACTTTCTGTTCATTCTTTTCACGTTCTCTACTTTCACACGGAGCAATGTACAATATCCCGAACATTGTGCACGAAGCTGATGCTGGGCTTGTGGTCTATAATTAGACCACAAACATTGTGCATGAAGCTGACCCAGTCACCCAGGGCATGTCATCTCTCCCTTTTATCGGGACCAATGTGCAATTCCCTGAACATTATGCAAGAAGCTCATGCTGGGTCTGTGGTCTACAATTAGACCACGAACATTGTGCATGAAGCTGACCCAGTCACCTAAGACATGTCATAAGGGCCACGTCAATCTCAATGATTGACCCTTATGCATCCTTCGGGTTATTTAAACCGCACACAATTGAGCTAACGACCACATGGTCATGCACCTCCTTTCTATTTGCTTGCAAGCTATTCTTTCTTTCATTACGTTTCACTTACATCTTTATTATCTTTCACTTTGTTACGTTATACTTTACGTTCATTCATACATTCGTCATACTACGTAAAGTCATAACATAATACTTAACGTATATTATATTATTATATAAATACGTTTTAGAAACCAATAAAAGATAACACTTCATACATATATCCATACCATACATTCATCATATCATCATACATGTTGTATGCATAGACCATCACATACTCATACTTAAAATAGGCCAAAAAAATCCATATGTCAAACTAGGGTCAAACCCTAACATTCTGTTTTTCCGAAAATTCCAGAAAACTTTCTAAGTGTTTGGGCGCAGGGGCACTATTTGGGTGCATGAGGACTGTTTAGGTGTTTCTCCACTATGCAGGTGCATGAGCCTATACTTAACTATTTCAACACTTAGGCACATGAGCCCCTTGGGTGCATGGGCACTATTTAGGCACATCACCCTTCACTTAGGTGTTTCTTAAAAAACTTAGGCACATGAACTACTATTCAGGCACATCAGCAAACATTTAGAAATTCTAAGGCATTTTCTAGGCGCATGAACTATTGTTTGGGTGCATCAATATTCATAGACTTTTAAGCCTATTTTTTCAGATGCATGAACCCTATTTGGGTGCATGACCATACTTAAAATCTTTCTAAGGCAAAAAATTAGGCGCATGGGCCCCGTCTGAGCGCATGAGCACTAACATATATGTATCTAACATATTTTTTAGTCACAAACATAATCTTAGCATGTTCTAAGCCTTACACTACAATTTTAGGTGTTAACTTAGTGTACACAACCACAACACATTAACATACATGCATTAAACATACGGTTATACATACAACTTTTATAAAAACAATTTACATGCATTTTCTGCCATGAAAAAGATTTAAAACATGGGGTCTAAATACTCACCTAAGCTGCTCTCAAGTTCAAACTCTTCAATTTGAGCTTCTCAGATGATTCTAACACCTAAACATGTCCAAAACACATACCCGAACACATACATACACATGAGAACATGTAGAAACCGGTTTTATGGCTATAAATCCATACAAACTAAACCAATTATACTAAATTTACTCACCTTAACAGAATTTGGCTACTCTCTCTCTCTCTAGAACCGAAGATCTTCTGCTTTCTCTCTATAAAAATGTCGAGCAGTTGAAATGTAGAAGTTGTGGGCGGGCATGCTTACTTTATACAAAATAATAATAATATTTTGTCCTTTTTGCACTTTTAGTCCACGCACTTTATTTCCTTTTCTTTTCTTTCAAGATACTTTCCTTTTCTTATTTCTTTTCTTTTATTTTAACTGACCAAAATTCCCGGGTGTTACATCAACGTTTTCGCCATTAAGGTTGGGGTGCGATAGATTGGTATCAGAGCCCATAACTATAGGTATTTAGGTTATTTGAAATGGTGACCTAGATTATGGTTAATATAGGGACCTTACACGAAATTATTCATGATCTTGGCAGTTTACTTATATGCATACTACATGATGCTACATGTTACATGATGAATTCCTTATGTGCAACTTAATTTTACTTAGTTGAAAGCGTTCCTTAGGTGATTAACTTGAATGACAAAACCCTCTACTTCGTATATCTCCATCCTCTTAACCATCTTAACATGTCATTAGTTTCAACATGTTGATGTCTTTCACTTCTTAAACTTATTCTCGACTATGCGTGGAATTGTACGCACCAACTGGAATGGTTCAATTCTGTAGACTTTATGTCTAATCTTTAAAAATATCATCAAGGTTTTAATTCTATTAGACTATAAGGAAAGATGTTTGACTCATAGACACCTGTATTCTGGATTTCTTTGCAAAAAGCCTTCGGGCTATGGTAAGCATTTCATATAAATCCCAATCAACAGTCGGACTAGTTATGCTTACCTTGGGATTTTCTGGACGAGTGATAAATTATGGTCAAAATACATAAATTTCCTAAGAGATGATAGAGTTAAGTCACCCTGATGTGTCAATGTTTTTAAAAGCTTTATGTACCAAATGGAACCATTCCGTATGTGTTACAAGTTCCGAAAAATTTTTGCTTTATTGAACTAAACCTTTACCTTAAGAATTCCTATGTCTACCCTATTTTTTAATTCAGAATGTGTCATCATCATGGAAAACGTGGTAGCTCCGACCATAAGATCACTAAGATGATCGCCCGACAAATGGTTGCTGTTCTTCACACAATGGTCGATGAACTGAGTAGTACCATGATGGCCAATGCTAGCAATAATGCAAACGGGAATAATAGTGGTAATGGAAACAATGGTCAAGTGCAAAATAGCGATATGAAGGAGGGAATAACCAAACATGCATGTTTAAACACTTCAACTCTTGTAAGCCAACTATTTTTAGTGGGAAGGAAGGAGCCACAAGACTTCTCGTGTGGATCGAGAGCATGGAAAACACCTTTATCAACAGTGAGTGTCCAGAAGCAGTCAAGGTTTGTTATACCTTGAGTGTCCTCCAACAAAGGGCACTTGCATGGTGGAACAACGAAAAGAGGAATAGAGGTACCAAAATTGCACTGGCCTTACCTTGGGAGGAATTTAAGAGCATCATGATAAAAAATTTATGCACGAGGAGTGAATTGCAAAAACAGGAGAGTGGCTGCCACTTGGCATACTCCACCAACCATCACGAACTAAGTATGCTTTTACCTGAAATGGTGGACATCGTACCTCATAATATTGAAAAGTTCATCAAAGGAGTACCACCCCAAATTTAAGATGTTGTAGTAGGAAGTAGGCCCACGACTCCGGAAGAAGCAATCAACATCACCGCTCTAATCAATGAAAATCACATCAAAGCTGGTACCTTGATGGTGAAGGCTGGACAGGGAAGATGTTTCTAGAGTTGACTAAAGTGGTGAAGGCTGAATCCTCATTTAAGGGCAAGAGACATAACTTTACACCTGCTCGAAACATTGTTGTGCCATCACCCAATGCACTACAAAAACAAGTTGCCAATACTAATCAAGTACCTATTGCTAGAGCTTACAACGGTCCACAACCGATGTGTAACATCTGCAAATATCATCATGCAGGGAATAATCCATGTTGCATCTGCTCACTTTATGGGAAATATGGTCATTTGGTTGCTACATGTCACCGTGCACCAAACAATGCTGCTCTATTTGCCAATTGCGCTTGTTACAAATATGGAGAAACCGGCCATTTTCATCCACAGTGCCCCTGTCTTGCGGGTAATGTTCCACAGGCTTGAGGCCATGCTTTCAACATCAATGTGAATCAAGCACAGGAAAATAACGACGTGGTGAATGGTACGTCATTCATATTCATAATCTTTATGATCAATGTTTTCATTTGTTTTCCCTATATCGATAAGAGTCCTATATCTGAACAGGTATGTTTCCTGTTAATAATTGCTATGCCTCTGTCTTATTTGATTCGGGAGCCGATAAGAGTTTGTCTCGTTAGAATTTGAACCCATACTTGATAAGTCGCGTACTAAGATAGAAAAGTCATTTACGGTTGAAGTCGCTGATGGAAAATCCATCATTATTGACTTCATCATTAGCAATTGCATCTTGAGAGTTAATGAGCATGAGTTTCCTATTGACCTAATTCCTATGGAACTTGGTAGTTTTAACTTCATCATCGGCATGGATTGGTTATCCAAACACTACGTGGAAATTATCTGCTTCGAGAAATGCATCCAGATTCCTTTACGCTCGGGAATTACTTTGAAAGTCTTTGGTGAGAAATCATCTAAAGGACTCAAACTTATGTCGTGTACTAAGGCTCGCAAATGCCTAAGTAAAAACTACATAGCCTTCTTGGCCTATGTAGTCAAGACGAAAGTCAAAGGTAAGGAACTTAAGGATATTCCTGTTATACAATATTTCCTAGAAGTATTTCCAGATGATCTTAATGGTTTACCTCCTGTGCATCAAGTGGAGTTTAAGATTGACTTGATTCCTGGTGCCAATTTTATGGCTAAGTCACCTTATCGTCTTGAACCATCAGAGATGCAAGAACTAGCCAATTAACTACAAGAACTCTCTGATAAGGGCTATATCCAACCTAGTTATTCACCATGGGGTGCACCTGTGTTATTTGTGAATAAGAAAGATGGTTCATTTCGTATGTGTACCGACTATCGGTAACTCAACAAACTCACTATCAAAAATCTATACCCTCTTCCTCGAATCGATGATCTTTTCAATCAACTTCATGGAGCCACTCAATTATCAAAATCGATCTATGTTCTGGTTGTCATCAACTACGAGTCCATGTTGGTTCATTGATGATCAAAAAACAGTGCTAATGATGATAAATCACAATCAAATACTGATGGGTTTTTTTGTCCAAAAAACCAAGTTTAACCTCTTAAACTTTCAGAAAAAAGGCAGCGGAAACATGTTTAGAAACATGATTATAAAACTGAAATTTCATGTTCTTATGGTGACATATATGTCTAAAACAAACCCAAAATCAAAGGATCATAATATGTGAATAAGCAAGCTATGAACACATGTAAATGTACATAAAATCAGAGCTACATTGAGCTGTGAAATCTACCTTTCAGTAGCAGCAAAAACCGACGCAAAAGTGGATGTTGGATGCTGAAAATTCGGCCAAGGCTCCGAGAGAAGGATCCCTCAAGCTTTTATACCCAAAGCTCTTTGCAAACACCTCTTCTTGGTAGGTAGATTACCACCAAATGATTCAAAAACCCTCTTTTGAATGCTGCTGGCCGAAAGTTCTTAGAGAGAAAGAGAGAGTTTTTTGAATCAATGATGCATGTATGAGTGAGATCCTTTGGTAGTGTGTTGACCTAGTTAATGTTGGAGAGTCTCAAGAAAATAAAGGACCAATGGTATTTGATAGGGGGCGGCCGAAAAATCTAGTTAGGTGGGTTTCCCCCTCAAAATTTTATACTACTCCGACATTAGACTAGTCATTTAAATAAGTTGTACAATTAACACTTAATTGTATAACTCATACACCCAATTTATTATTTGATGTCATATAATTAAATTAAATAACACTTCAAATAATAATACTTGAACAAATTATCTTAATAAGTTGTTCTATCTCATATGCAACTAATTCAGAAAACCCATTTTCTAAATTGGTGTTTATATTTGATTGCATAATCATATCATCAATCAAATATCAATTTATGTTTGCTAAGCTTGTTATTGGGTATAACCCGACTTGGATCATAACGTACTAACCGCAACAATATTCTACGTGTCTTGGGCATATAGAATCCTACAATCTCCCACTTGCCCAATATTCATAGAAGATTGATGCAAGCAGTAAATACCGCCTAACAACGGTTTACTACCCTAAATACGCATGACTTATGGCCATTCAATAACATCATCCCATTCAAGTACCCTACTTGAAATGATTTAGGTGAATCAATCATCTATCCTTTTCTTACAGATATCATGTTAAATCCAAGGACACAGAATGATCATTCCTTGTTGATTTAACTTAATCAGGCCTTAGATATCTTGCTCTCAACGAATAAGAGGAACAAATCCCATCTTGACTACATACGTTTCTTATAAACACCTCGTGTCATACCTAAACATAGCCTTATGTAATCTCCAATGTTTCAGGACAGTGAAGAACTAGTTCAAGGTATAACACCTGGTGAATGTCAAAACCCAATATGTATCTCAGTTCTGAAGATACCACATGATATTCGCCTTTTACTCAAACTTACTTATGATCAATCTAGAAGATTCTATGTAGTAAAATTTGAGATGCGGGTTAGTCCAATATTTGTATCCCACAAATATCTATGAACCTAGGTAGCAACCCATTGCTCTATATTCATCCTTATGAATATCAACCAATCCAAGTTCATAATAATCTTACCCTCACATTTGTTCCCACAAGTCTGAACGACTACGGACATTTAGATTAAACAATTTACTCATGGATTAAACATGCTAAATTGGAACATTAATTGATACATTATAACCAAATAATTTTATTCAAATAATAAAAGGTTCCACATATCCAAATACAAAATTACAGATCAAGTCCAATCACTAGAATATCGAAGTCCCATGGCACAAGTATGACCTTCATGCTTTTCCTTTTCAAGGAGCTTCGTGAGAGGATCCACAATGTTTTGATCCGTGTGAACTTTGCGAATACATATCTTTCCCTTTTCAACTGCATCTCGTATGTAGTTGAATCTCCGCTCAATGTGCCTAGTCTTTTGATAAGCACGAGGTTCTTTGATTTGAGAAATCGCTCCCTCGTTATCACAAAAGATTTCTAGGGGGTCCTGAACGGAAGGGACAACCCCTAGATCGGCAACGAATTTCTTCAACCATGCAGCTTCTTGAGCTGCCAATGAGGCGGCGACGTATTCTGATTCTGTAATTGATAGAGCCACCACATCCTATTTGGAGCTCTTCCATGAGACAACCCCTCCATTTAGAATGAAAATACATCCCGATTTTGACCGTGAATCATCACGATCGGTTTGGAAACTCGCATCTGTGTAACCTTTTACAACGAGTTCCTCATCACCAGATCCATAGATTAGGAACATATCTTTCATCCTCCTTAGGTACTTAAGTATGTTCTTAATAGCCATCCAATGACTGCATCCAGGATTTTGCTGGTATGGGCTTGTCATGCTTAATGCGCATGAAACGTCCGGTTGAGTGCATATCATTTCATACATGATGGATCCAATAGCAGATGCGTATGGGATTGCCATCATTTTATTTTGCTCATCCTTTGAGATTGGACATTGAGTCGTACTCAATACCGTTCCTCTTTGAATAGGTACCGTACCTTTCTTAGAGTTCTCCATCTTGAACCTTTTCAAGATTTTATCAATGTATGCACTTTGATTTAAACCAATCAACCGCCTTAATCTATCCCTATAGATCTTTATTCCCAGAATATAGGCGGCTTCACCAAGATCCTTGATGGAAAAACAACTTCCAAGCCAGGTTTTTACACCTTCCAAGGTTGGAATGTCATTTTCAAATAGTAGTATGTCATCAACATACAATACTAGGAAGGTGATGATGCTCCCACTAGCTTTCTTATAAACACAAGCTTCTTCAGCGTTCTTGATGAATCCAAATTTAATTACTTCTTCATCAAAATGGTGATTCCAACTTCTTGATGCTTGTTTCAATCCATAGATTTATTTCTATAACTTGCATACTTTATTAGGATGTTTTGGATGGACAAAACCTTCAGGCTGAACCATATAGACATCTTCCTCTAGATACCTATTTAGGAAAGCGGTTTTGACATCCATTTGCCAAATCTCATAATCATAATGAGTAGCTATGGCAAACAATATCCTTATAGACTTTAGCATCGGAACAGGTGAGAAACTTTCATCATAATCAACCCCTTGAGTTTGTTTGAAACCCTTTGCTACAAGTCTAGCCTTATAAGTATCCAAGTTTCCATGCATATCGGTTTTCTTCTTCAAATCCCACTTACTTCCAACTACCTTGGAATTAAGAAGTGGTACAACAAGTTCCCAAACTTGATTGTCATACATGGATTGCATCTCAACATTCATGGCTTCAAGCCATTTGTCACAATCCGAATTGGACACTGCATTATGGTATGTGCTTGGTTCATCTAAATCTACCACATAGCATCCATCCATCAAAGATCCGTATCTTTCAGGTGGATTACTAGTTCTACTACTTCTGCGAACGTTTTATGTGTATTAATAAACCGTTTGATCATCCTCAACATCCTCATGTTGAGTGCTAGTTTCAACCAAACGTGCATCGGGTTGTGGTTCTTGATCCTCCTCAAGATCCATTGTTCTACTGCTAGTTCCTTCCATAAGGAACTTTGCTTCTAAGAACTCACCCTTTCTGGCAACAAACACTTTTTGTTCCAGTGGATCATAGAAATAATATCCCATAGAATCTCTAGGATATCTAACAAAGATACACTTGGTGGATCAGACTTCCAATTTTTTTGGGGTGGGAGTCTTAACATAAGCCTCACAACCCTAGACCCTTAAGTATGATAGGGATGGAACTCTACCATACCATATCTCAAAAGGTGTCCTTTCCACATTTTTAGTTGGGGCCATATTTAGAATACGGGCCACGGAGAGCAAAGCGAATCCCCAAAATGTTAAAGGCAATGTGCTTCTAGCCATCATAGATCGCACCATATCCAATAGGGTTCGATTCCTCCTCTCGGACACACCATTATGTTGTGGTGTTCCAGGTGGAGTGAGTTGTGAGACAATCCCACAACTCCTAAGATAATCTTGAAAAGCATCACTTAGGTATTCACCTCCTCTATCGCTACGGAGAACTTTAATCGACTTGTTGAGTTGATTTTCTACTTCATTCTTGAAGATTTTGAACGTTTCAAAAGCTTCATCTTTGTGCCTTAATAAGTACACATACCCATAGCGACTATAATCGTCGGTAAAGGTAATGGAGTATCTTTCACCATTCCTAGCCATTGGCTTAAAAGGACCACATACATCCGAATGTATGATTCCTAATAAATCTTTTGCCCTTTCGTTAGTTCCACTAAAGGGTGCCTTAGTCATTTTTCCTTATAAACAAGATTCACATACATCAAATGAATCACATTCATTTGTTTTTAAAAGACCATTCTTTTGAAGTGTTTGTATACGTTTCTTGTTTATATGACCAAGACGACGATGCCAAAGATAGGTATCACTAAAATCCAACTTGAGTTTCTTGGTGTTAGTTTGGTACAATGAACTATTTAAAGTATTTTCATGAACCAATTCATAAATACCATTAATGTGAATAGATTTAAAATAGAACATATCATTTAAAGAAACATGAATATCATTTTCAACAAAAGGTAATACATAATCATAATGTCTTAATTGGGATACAGAAGTAATGTTCCTAGTCAAACTAGGAGCATACAAAACATTCTTCAAAATAACATCCAAGCCACTTGGAAGTTTTAGGATGTAGTCCCCACGAGCTTCAACTATGACCATTGCCCATGAAGAGGCTAACATCCCCTTGACTGAAGTCCCTACTTCTTGTGAACCCCTGCAACAAATTGCAAATTTGAGTTCCACATCCGGTATCCAATACCCATGTGTTAGAAGATGTAACATTAAGATCAATATGAATCATGTATATTGTACCTGAGGTCTGCCTGACATCCCTCTTTGCTTTCAACTCTTGGAGATGGACAGGACAATTCCTTGCCTAATGTCCAATCTCCCCACACTTGAAGCATGGGTCATTAGTAGCAACCTTTTGCTTCTTCTCTTGTGGTTTGGGTAGCACCCTTGCCACCCCCTTCCCCTTTCCCCAAACGGGTCCCTTACCCTTAGCAACTTTTGCCTTGGGTGCGGGATGAGGCCTTTTATCGTTCCCACCTTCATTGATGGTTAGAACGGGTAAAACCCTTTTACCCATGGCCGCCTTGGCCGTTTTGAGCATTGAGTGAAGCTCACCAATGCTTTTGTCCCAAGCATTCATGTTGTAGTTCAACACGAATGTCTCAAACTTCTTGGTAAGGCCATTAAGGATCAAATCCGTGGCCAATACCTTTGAGACAGGACAATTAAGCCTTTCGAGGCAGTCAATGTGGCTTTTCATCTTTAGTACATAAGATGAAACCGATTGGTTGTCGTCCATATGACATGCATGGAGTGCTCGAACCGTTTCGAAGCGCTTAACCCTTGCTTGCTGTTGGAACGTTTCCTTCAGCTGGGTTATCATGTCATAAGCTCAGTGATGTTCATACTCCTTTTGGAGATCCGAAGTCATGATCGCTAGCATGAGACAAGACACTTGGACGGAGTCCTCAGTGTACTTTAGCTAATCGTTACAGGCCTCCTCATCATCCTCAGTAGGTTGATCGGGGATAGGGTCGTCTAAAACATATGATCGTCACTCTTGCTTGAGAACGATTCTCATGTTTCGATACCAATCAATAAAATTGTTATGATTTAGACGTTTCTTTTGGAGTATCGCTCGTAAAGATTGGCTGGACGTAGATGAGTTATCGTGATTATCATTATTGGTGGCCATCTACAAAATTTAACAAAGATCTATTTTAGTATTTTCGATATAGCTATTTTTAATAATTAATACCTTTTAAGGTCATTTTCATATTAAAATCTAGAACCCAACATTACATGTAAATTGTGGTTAGGTGACCTTTATCCCACGATTTAAATTAATAAGGTGGTCAACGATTGACGGTTGCAACCATTTGCAACTTCTAGAGGTATGGGATCGACTTTAAACATCATATGTAAAGTCGGCATGTTAATCCCATCAACAACATTTGGAAACCATATTGTAGGTGATCCATTTAACATGGTTTGCAAATCAAGACATCCTACTTACACACACGTGTGAGTTTGCCAAAATGAGTGGTTAGGTGACCTTTATCCCACAAATATGGCATTCTCACCTTAAGTCATAAGTTACCTCAAAATGGTTAGGTGACCTTTATCCCACTAAGAGTTCCCGAGTGACTTAAGTGTCGTGTAAAAGGACGGTGTTGATCTTGTTTTAGAACATTTGGAGGTTTCATGATTCTAGTTTAGAAAACTCTATGTACTTGTATTTGCTTGCTTTCAAATGCAAGATACCCTATGGTCCTTTGATTAAAAGCTATTTTTTAATCTTTAAAATCATTAAATCATTTTAATAACCTTTTACTAACTTTTAATGATTAAGAACCATCATATTTTCAGCTTGTTAAGTTTGTTAATGAGTTTGTAATGTATGACCAAATATCAACCAAACAATCAAACAACAAACATTCAAACAAGCATAAACATATAAACATGAGTACATAACCATGGCCACTAAGTTGACAACATTTGTTTACCATCACAAGTGTTGTCATAAGGTCTTTCCTAATACATTTTTCTAATAAAAGAAATGCACCTAATCTATTTATTATATAACCAAATGAATAAATAATTACAACCCAAATAATAAACATATACATTACAACCCAATTGAATGAATAAAACAACCATTCCAATCATCCAAATAACATAAGGCCAAATGCTAGGTTATGCACTATCAAATGAACATATATAAACATCATACAATAAACAAAATAAACCCATCAAACCCCAAATTTTCAGCCAACATTAACTGAAAATTAGGGCTTGTTTGTCCAAACAAACAACAACTTAACATATCAACCAATTGACATTCCTATCTTTCAAAGTTTAATCATAAGCACGAAGATATAACTTTGCAAGACGTGAGGTTTATTAAATCAACCAAAACAGCCTCTAATGAGTGAATAAACATCCTTTAAAAACCGATTTTTAAAGGACAAGAACAAGCAAGCTATCCACATAACCGGCTCTGATACCATTGATGGGTTTGTTTGTCCATAAAACCAAGTTTAACCTCTTAAACATTCAGAAAAATGCAGCGGAAATATGTTTAGAAACATGATTATAAAAATGAAATTTCATGTTCTTATGGTGACATATATATGTTTAAAACAAACCCAAAATCAAAGGATCATAATATGTGAATAAGCAAGATATGAACACATGTAAATGTACATAAAATCACAGCTACATTGAGCTGTGAAATCTACCTTTCAGCAGCAGCAAAAACCGACACAAAAGTGGATGTTGGATGCTGAAAATTTGGCCAAGGCTCCAAGAGAAGGATCCCTCAAGCTTGTATAGCCAAAGCTCTTTGCAAACACCTCTTCTTGCTACGTAGATTACCACCAAATGATTCAAAAACCCTCTTTTAAATGCTGATGGCCGAAAGTTCTTAGAGAGAAAGGGAGAGTTTTTTGAATCAATGTTGCATGTATGAGTGAGATCCTTTGGTAGTGTGTTGAACTTGTTAATGTTGGAGAGTCTCAAGAAAATAAAGGACCAATGGTATTTGATAGGGGGTGGCCGAAAAATCTAGTTAGGTGGGTTTCCCCCTCAAAATTTTATACTACTCCAACATTAGACTAGTCATTTCAATAAGTTGTACAATTAACACTTAATTGTATAACTCATACACCCAATTTATTATTTGACGTCATCTAATAAAATTAAATAACACTTCAAATAATAATACTTGAACAAATTATCTTAATAAGTTGTTGTATCTCATTTGCAACTAATTTAGAAAACCCATTTTCTAAATTGGTGTTTATATTTGATTGCATGATCAAATCATCAATCAAATATCAAGTTATGTTTGCTAAGCTTGTTATTGGGTATAACCCGACTCGGATCATAACGTACTAACCGCATCAATATTCTACGTATCTTGGGCATATAGAATCCTACAAATACCACCAAAACAACAATCCAAACAATAATCTATGAAAGAGTTTCAAAATAGAACCATATCAACCAAAGAAGAATCAAATAAACAAGGCTCAATGAAGAGAAATGATGATTCCAGCCCAAAAATACAATAAGAGCAGTAATGCAAAAGTATATTCTCAAATTAGGGTTGTACAAAACTTGCAACAAAAGATTACAAAGTTTCATATATAAAGCAGTCATAGTTTCGCTGACAGTTTCGTTAGGTAGCGAAACTGTCCTAACTAATGCCTTAGATTCGCCCGGCTGCGAAACACAATTTCACCGGGTGACCTAGGTCAGCTGACTACGAGGGAAACTATAGTTTCGCTGGTAGTTTCGGTGGGTCAGTAGAAAATACTACTAAACTAAAACTAACTACTATTTACATACAATAAAGAAACTAACATAAGTCTATTACAAATAAAGCAAAACAACCAAATTAACTAAGGTGAGTCCAACCTACACTTGATCTTCAATACTCCCCTTGGTTTGACATCACCGGCTTGATCTTGATTCTCCTTTTGTGTTTCAGCATGGTCTCCCCATTTTCCTTCATCTGCTTTAGCTTTCTCAGATGCTTCCTGTTCAGCTCCAGCCTCTTTCACTGCATCATCTACATCTTTGTCAGTGTCTTCTTCAGCACGTGCACTTGTTTGAAGTAATTGCTTTGTCAATTACTACACATCCATTCTTGTCTTGTCAGCTTGAATCACTTTCTTTGTATTCTCCCTGACCTCAGCTCTCACTCCTTGAGCTTTGTTAGCCACTCTCATAAATAGACTGGCTTCAGTCCTTGTTTAGCTCCAGCTCCCGGTTTTATATGATTTTCACATAAAATCTTAAGATCCTCATCTCCAAACAAAAATACCTCCATTGGATCAAACAGTCTAATCTCCTGATCACCTTTAATCCTTATCACTGCTTCCCCGAAATTATTATCATAAAACCATTTGAAAAAATCTTTTAGCATTGGGGGAAGTGGATTGGGCACACGTACTCTGTTAACAGTGTTTACAGGCTATAATTTCAACATGATCTTGCCTTTGCCTGTAGCCCAATCCAAGTCTTTCTTAGACCTCCTTCTCTCAGGCTTCATGTAACCGAAGGCTTCAAAATTGTCATTTAGCCCTTTCTTTATGTCTTTCTCTAGCATCATAGCCCTCTCACTTGCATTAGCATCTATCAATGGAATCTTAGCCAACCTCTACAAATCCCACTTAAGCAAGGTCTTAAATGCCTTCCTCTTGTTCAGATAGTAAATCTTGCCACCTCTCCTCTTAATCATTAACAGTTTGAGCTTGGTATTATATTTCCAGCTTATACTCTTCTTATCAGCATCCTTCTTGCTAGCTTCTTGAATGTTTTGGAACAAGGAAGTTATCTCCTCTAGTTCCTTATCCTTTTCAAACCAATCTTCCTAAGCTAACTCAATCACATCTCCTTCTATCGACCTTGTTTGAGCTACATACGTCACTGGCCATTCGTCCAGCTCATAATACTCAGGCACAGAGCTGTAACCAACTAGCTGCTCATCATCCTCTTCTTCTTCATCAACTAGCCTCATATCAGGCTCTTTCCCTTTATCTTTATCACCCTTATTCAAGTGCACTTCCTTTCTAATCAAATCATTATCAACTTGAAACCTTAAGTTGAATTCAGCCTTTGATATTTTGATTCTACTAACATCCACCTCTTTCTCTACACCACTGGCTCCAGCACCTACATCAACATCATCAGCATCCTCACCCCCATCATCGATACCGACTTCATTTGTGTCAATATTAAAACCTATATCAGCAGCTCCACTCCGGCCCTCTCCTCCCCTTGATGATCCTCCAACATTCAGGAACTCATACTTGGAGGTATCAGTAAGGTCCTTCAACTCAAATTCAGATCTTTGATTTGGTAGCCGGCCACTGCTTTTAGTTCATCTAGCTCTATAAACACTATCTTTATCAATTCCTGTTGATCCAACACCATTTTCTTCAATCATTCAATAACCACATTGTTCGCCTTCTCTCTAATCTCTTGATTTATTAGCTTTGCCTTGATCATGCTCAGCTCATTTGCTACTGAAGCGCTGACATTCCTGATTACATCTTGATCTAGCTCAGACATGGCATCTTTCCTACCAGGTTGTTCTGAGAATGCCTGCTACTTATGCTTTGTTCTTCTTTCAGACATGTTTGCAGGTACACTTTCCTAAGCCCTTCTCTTACTCAGCTTTTCTTTCTGAACTCTTACCTCCTCAGTCAGCTCATCAACTTCTTCTTCAAAATCATACTCCTTTTCTTTTTCATACCTTTTCCTCTTTATTCTTTCTTCTCTCTTTTCTCTGTTTTCCTCCGCATTCTTGTTTTCAGTTTAAATCATCCTTCGAATGTAGTTCCACCTCTCTGTTGGATACATGTTCTCCCATAGGTAAGTGATCTTTCCTATAAAATCACGTCTAACTGCAGAACAGTCAGCAAATATCCTCATGTTCATTTGTGCCAGTCTTTTGTTTTCTCCACGTCTTGGCACATTTGGTATCAGATCATCAATCAACATTTGGATAAACCTCCGATATAACAACCACTTCTCCTTCTTCAGGGCCATAATATTCTCAGTCATATAGTCAAAAATTAGTTTTGCAATGTTGGCCATTTGACCTCTGCAGAAGATGATTATGGCCCTAGCCCAATGTATGTTTAGCCCGTCTGATCCTCCCTTTCTATACTTTAGACATATAATAAAAACATGGGCTATATATTTCCATTCCTTTGACTGAAGAAATTTCTTTATTTTTTCTTGGAACCAAAAGGCGGCCCTTCATACCCGATACTCCTGAATGCCGCTAGAACTTGGGCATCAAACAGTATCACCTCTGGCCCATAATCATCTTCAAGACAAAGTACCCTGGCAATAGTTTCCACAGTGATAACTATGTCATGTCCTTCAATCCTTCCAACTATCCGACACGGCATTGATCCAACATCATGCTCAGCAGATCTCCAGAAGTCTCTAACGTGAAGATCATAGATGGTAGGCATATGTGAAATGGCATAAAATATGGGAGATTGCCTCAACCATATGATACAGTCCCTAAATACCGCCGCTTTTAGATTCCCATCATCCAGAAGAGCCATGATGTTGAACTTATCATCAAACTTTAAATTAGCCATGTCAACTGGAATGGAAACACAAATTGGTTGGTAAAAAAGATATACACAATGAGACACAAACAAAAATAATATAAACTAAGATTTGGCTAGTTTTGCTGGCAGTGAAACTTTAATTTCACTCGATGAAATAGTTAGTTTCGCTATCAAGAAACCATAGATTCACTGATAATAAAGCGTAGATTCGCTGAGTGTAAGGTATTGAGTTATCTGCATTAGTTGTTAAACAGTTTCGCTGACAACTTATTTTGTAATTATGCCTCAAAGAAACTAAATTTCGCTATTAGTTTCGCTTAAGATTAAACTCAGGAAGCCATATCGGGCGAATCTATAGTTTTGCTGAAAGTTTCGTAGCAAAACTGCCACTTGTGCTTCGACAACACAATGTTACAGTTTCGCTCGAAACTATGAACTTTCATTCAGTTTCACTGAAGTATCTCACAGTTTCACTGAACAAAACTACGACTTTTCCACTTCAGCTGTAACACCCGGAAATTTCGGTATGAGGTGTCATGCGACTGGAGCAACCAATCGCATGGTAGACGCACGACTGGAGTCCCACACACATGGAAGACATGCGACTGGAGCTCTATACGCATGGTAATCGCACGACTGGAGTGTCCAATCGCATGGAGCTCATGCGGCGGAAGGTTCAGTCGCATAGGGACTCGGGCTACTGGACTGTAGTATTTAAGGGAGAGGGCAGCCCTTACCCTCTCCCCATACTTACGAAATCAGAGAGAAAGAAGAGATGAAGATAGAAAAAGGGAAAAGAGAAGAATTCTTGGTTCAAGTGGGTTCGAGGATGCAAAATCGACGTGTAGTGAGTTAAATGATCTACTCAACGGGATAGTTCATGTGAGTTCTAGGACCCATCTTTTACACGTTTTTGAAGGATTTTAGGGCTGGAACACGTCTGAAAACCCTTTTTTGAGTTTTTGGGTGTAAACCCATTTTTAGGCATTTGTGTATGTGTATGATGCATTTGGAGCTCGATTTCATGCGTGGTTATGCTCGAATGAGGTCGTGGTATGTTTACCTAAGGCATAGGATGCTCGATTTAGGCTCAAAATGGGTTTAGATGAGTTTGGAGGCCGAAAACCCTCGACTGCAGTCGGGATGAACTCCATTCTGCATCAGCTAGGGCCAGTCACCCAAATGGGGGGAGACTGGAGGCCAGTCGCCCGAATGGGGGGAGACTGGAGGCCAGTCGCCCGAATGGGGGGAGACTGGAGGCCAGTCGCCCGAATGGGGGAGACTGGAGGCCAGTCGACCGAATGGGGGAGACTGGAGGCCAGTCGCCCGAATGGGGGGAGACTGGAGGCCAGTCGCCCGAATGGGGGGAGACTGGAGGCCAGTCGCCCGAATGGGGGGAGACTGGAGGCCAGTCGCCCGAATGGGGGGAGACTGGAGGCCAGTCGCCCGAATGGGGGGAGACTGGAGGCCAGTCGCCCGAATGGGGAGAGACTGGGGGCCAGTCGCCCGAATGGGGGGAGACTGGGGCCAGTCGCCCGAATGGGGGGAGACTGGAGGCCAGTCGCCCGAATGGGGGGAGACTGGAGGCCAGTCGCCCGAATGGGGGGAGACTGGAGGCCAGTCGCCCGAATGGGGGGAGACTGGGGGCCAGTCGCCCGAATGGGGGGAGACTGGGGGCCAGTCGCCCGAATGGGGGGAGACTGGGGGCCAGTCGCCCGAATGGGGGGAGACTGGAGGCCAGTCACCCGAATGGGGGGAGACTGGAGGCCAGTCGCCCGAATGGGGGGAGACTGGAGGCCAGTCGCCCGAATGGGGGGAGACTGGAGGCCAGTCGCCCGAATGGAGGGAGACTGAAGGTCCAATCACCCGAATGAAGGTCTAGTCACCCGAATGAAGGTCTAGTCACCCGAATGAAGGTCTAGTCACCCGAATGAAGGTCTAGTCACCCGAATGAAGGTCTAGTCACCCGAATGAAGGGCCTGTCGCATGGAGGCCAGGCGACTGAAGGGTGTCCATACGCCCAAATGTCCGTAGTATTGTCAGACTTTCAAAAGGTGCGGACTTAGACTCGGACCCTCGGGGTTGTAGATGATGAGTTGGGTATGGATGATGCAAGACGATGTATGATGATGAGTTGACGATGATGACGTGCATGATGTTATGTGTGATGTATGCCTGGCGGTGCGTGTGATGTATTGTATGTTGGATGTGTGTTATGAGTGTATGATGATGCATGTATGGTGATGATGTATGTTTAGGATTATGTGTATGTTCCTTATTATGTATATATGTCTTCCCTTGGCTTTACGTTGAACGCTAATGATTGTAATGAAAGTAATTTATAACGTATAGTCAAGTGATGAAAAGAGGAACGTAATGAATGAGTGAATGCATTAATGAATGAACGAACAAACACATGAAATAACGAATGGATGAAAGGCTTGCAAGTAAGTGTATGAGGTGAGTGACTCTGTGTCACAACAGACTCGAAAGAGGTCCTTGTCACGTACTCCGGTATTGCAGGAGACAGGATCCAGATGAATGAGAGTAAGATTGGCTTGCAAGCAGAAGGAAAGAGGTTCACAACTCAGTGAGAGTTGTTAGCTAAACTGTGTGTGTATTATAGCGTGTGATCTTGGCTAACTCATAAGGGGACATAGACACAGTGAGAGTTCAGTTTTGGTGACTGCTCCGATACGTGCAATGTGGTATTTACTGTGTGCTATGTAGCGTGCGATTTTGGCCTACCTCATGTGGATTATGTAGCGTGCGATTTTGGAGCTAACCCATGAGACGGCGTGCGATTCTGGCTAAACCCCAAGAGCCCTCACACACACAGGGGGAGTCGGTCTCGGTGACCTCTCCGTTGGTGCGATTTGTGCGATAGGTACGGTGGAACTCATAAGGGTATGTAGACACAGGGGAGTTCAGTTTGGTAACTGCTCCGATACGTGCGATGTGGTAATTACTGTGTGCTATGTGGCGTGCGATTTTGGCCTACCTCATGTGGATAATGTAGCGTGTGATGTTGGGCTAACCCATGAGATGGCGTGCGATTTTGGCTAAACCCCCAGAGTTTTCACACACAGGGAGAGTTGGTCTTAGTGACAACTCCATTGGTGCGAATTGCATGAGACGAGATAGTGAGGTGAGCAACTTTATGTTGCAACAGACTCGGATGGAGTTCAATCTAGATGATTGACTCGACGGGATCTCTGTCGCGTATCCCGGTGCTGTGTCTGTCTTCGGACATGAGTCGGGAGTTTGTTTGTCAAGCCCCAACACAACATCAGTCTTCGGACATGATTCGGGGATATTGCATGAGACAAGACGTAGATGAGAAAGAGAATCATGAAAGGAAATATGAAAAGAATGAAAGTTAATGAAAGTAATGAAAGTTAAAGAACGAACGAATGCAAGTAATAAACGAAAGGAACCTAATGATAACGTATGAAATGGGATCCTTGTCACTCGACCTCAGTAATCATGGCTGTGTGCCATGAAGAGGGTAAAGTGTGACCGGCTCCAGAAATAAGTAACAGACAAGAAATGTATGAAAGTTAAAGATAGATAATGAGCGAATGACAGACAGAGAATGAACGAAAGTAAGGTTAAGGAATGAATGAGAACATAAAAAGATAATAATTAAATTACCTACGTGTACGTATGATGTGTGTTCGCATGTATGTAAAGAACGGTTTTAACGAAAGAAAAGTATGTTTTATTATAAAACTAGAACTCACTCAGCAAGGCTGATTTTGATGTGTTTCCAGTTGGCAGGTATGTTGCTGTGGATGGCACAGGGCAACTACTGAGTTCCGATGAGACTGGCATCCATATTTTTACATGTCATTGTATTTTGAAATGGAAACAAATGTTGTAAATTTATGAAATGACATGTTTTTAGTTATTAATGAAAGTTTTAAATTTCCGCTATAAAGTAAATGTACGTTTTAAAATGTTTTATGTGCGATGAATAACCAACCGTGAGGTGCCCGGGAACGGGGCCTTACAAGTTGGTATCAGAGCCAAAGTTTAAGTGAAATGGGTAAATTTTCATAATAAACCTAATCTTAAACTGAGAATGGGATGGAAAACGAAGGGATGCCAAACTGAGTAGCTGCGTGCCATCAGGTATTTTCTTAAAGTTAACCGGCATTGTGTGCGCATGTTATGTGTTTATGTGTTACTGTTATATTTAGATACTAATGTAGTCAGAACAGGTAATGCTCGGGGTGCGAAGAGTAGAGTAAGTGGCTAATCACAACTGATCACTGTATTAGGGACTTACTATACTTGACATAAACTGAGCTATTCCCTGGAATGACCGTGTTAGTGTTTGAATCTTTCAGTATGATAGAGGATGGTTGGTGGTAGAACTTCTAAGGCTTCACATGGTGGAGGCGGTGGCGGACGTGGTGTTGAACCACGAGTCACGAGAGGAAGAACTAGAGTGGAACAGGTGGTTCATGAGGAATCCGAAACCCCCCAACTGGAGGGCGGTGATGGGAGTGCAAATTTGAGAGCCTCGGTAAAAGAAGCGGTAGTCGAAGAAGTGCATCAGGTCCTGCAGACGATCCTACCATCTGTAGTGACCTAGGTGATAAAGGCTGTTAGAAACGAGGAGAGACAAGAAAGGGTAGATCTTCGGGTGAAAGGAGACGGCCCGAGACTGAAGCGGTGTTCTTTGATGACGAGGATGAGGAAAAAGAGGAAGAGCCTACACCGGTGGTGGCACGAGGCTGTAACTATGGGGCGTTTCAACGATGCAAACCCCCAACCTTTGACGTTAACGGCAATTCTACTGCCGCTCATCGTTGGTCAGAGAGATGGAAGCGGGTACTAGAAATTAGTGAGTGCCGGGAAGATCAGAAAGTTAAGTTTGCCACTCATTCTTTCGTGGACTCAGCTTTGTGCTGGTGGGACAATATAGTCCAAGCTGAGGGTAGTCAGGCTATCAGAAGGATGAGATGGTCAGAGTTAAAAGGTTGGTGATTGAGGAGTTCTGTCCCCACCGTGAAATGGATAAAGTTGAAAGGGAGTTCCTGCAGTTGGAAGCGGGGACGATGACGCATCAGCAGTACACCACCAAATTCAACGAGATGGCACGACTGGTGCCGGATCAGGTGACACCTCTTTCGCGAAAGATCTAGAGGTATATTCAAGGCTTGCCGACGGACATCCGTAGGCATATGATCGCTGCCCGACCAAGCACGTTTAGGTCGGCGGTTGATTTGGCGGGGAGGTTGTACCGGAAATTTTGGTATGAGGTGTCATGCGACTGGAGCATCCAATCGCATGGTAGTCGCATGACCGGAGTCCCATACGCATGGAAGACATGCGAATGGAGCTCCATACGCATGGTAGTCGCACGACTGGAGTGTCCAATCGCATGGAGCTCATGCGGCTGAAGGTTCAGTCGCATAGGGACTCGGGCGACTGGACTGTAGTATTTAAGGGAGAGGGCAGCCCTTACCCTCTCCCCATACTTGCGAAATCAGAGAGAAACAGAGAGAAAAAGGAAAAGAGGAGAAGAAGGCTTGGTTCGTTGTAAACCCGTTTTTATGCATTTGTGTATGTGTATGATGCGTTTGGAGCTCGATTCATGCGTGTTATGCTCGAATGAGGTCGTGTATGTTTCCCTAAGGCTTAGGATGGTCGATTTGTGCTCAAAATGGTTTAATGAGTTTGGAGGGCCGAAAACCCTCGCGGCATCGGGATGAACTCAATTCTGGATCACTAGGCCAGTCACCCGAATGGGGGAGACTGGAGGCCAGTCGCCCGAAAGGGGGAGACTGGAGCCAGTCGCCCGAACGGGGGGAGACTGGAGGCCTGTCGCCCGAATGGAGGGAGACTGGAGGCCAGTTCCCCAAATGGGGGGAGACTGGAGGCCAGTCCCCCGAATGGGGGGAGACTGGAGGACATCGCCCAATGGGGGGAGACTGGAGGCCAGTGCCCCAATGGAGGAGACTGAGGCCAGCCACCCGAATGAGGGAGACTGGAGGCCAGTCACCCGAATGGAGGGAGACTGAAGGTCCGTCACCCAATGAAGTCTTATCACCCGATGAAGGTCTAGTCACCCGAATGAAGGTCTAGTCACCCGAATGAAGGTCTAGTCACCCGAATGAATCTAGTCACCCGAATAAAGCTCTAATCACCTGAATGAAGGGCCTGTCGTATGGAGGCCAGGCGACTGATGGTTTCCATACGCCCGAATGTCCGTATATGTCCGACTTTCAAAAGTGCGACTTAGACTCGGACCCTCGAGTTGTAGATGATGAGTTGGGCATGGATGATGCAAGACGATTATATGATGTGTTGACGACGATGATGTGCATGATGTTTATGTGATGTGACAGGATCTCAGCCTCTAGTTTGATCAATTAGATTGTGTTCGCAGCGGTTTAGCATGATAATTAGCATTATGCAAGAACATAAGGAATATTGCATGTAAAGTAAATGTAGAGAGAATAATTCTGCATAAAGGAATAATATTTTGTTTATTTCACATGTTTCGGCATGGAATACTCAGGTCACTGCCCATTATAGGCAAAAGACCATACTGTTGTCAGATTCCACTGACATTTAACAGTTTTTAACTAACTACTGATAGAACACAAACTACTAAAGATCACAACAGCTGACATCTTCTTACAAATTCCCAAGTGTTCTACCTATTACAAGTACTGAAAAGGAACTACTTAAAGCTACAATGACTAAAAACAAACTCTTAAGTCGTTTACAACTACTGAACTATAACAGCTGAAGAACAACTCTTCAGCTGTTGTACAAACTACTGAAAGAAAATATAAAACTACTGAAAAGAAAAACCATCACAACAACTGAAGAAGACTTCTTCAGCTGTTGTGACAACTCTGAAGCTTCAGCACTTTGGTCTTCAGACTTTGATCTTCAGATGATTCATCAGCTGATGACTTCAGAGTTGTCATCGGTGATGTCTTCAGTCTTTTTTCAGACTTTGTGCATCAGTAGTTGATCTTCAGTTTCAGTCTTTAGACTTTGATCTTCATACTTGTTTCATACTTGAAGTCTTCAGTACTTGTATTTTCAGTACTTCAGACTTCAGTACTTGTCTTCAGTACTTGGGATTCTTCAGCTGTTGTACTTCAGATCTTTGATCTTCAGACTTTGATTCTTCAGACTTTGTCAGAACAGCTGATGGAGGTCTTCAGCAGTTGTTGTGATGTCATGTGGGACTTAGAGTTTTCCTGCTCTGGCTCATTGGTTCTTTTGGTCCAACAACTCCCCCTGAACCAATGCGCCAAAACCTCTAATTATTTGTTGTCCACTTATTGTTGGCATAAAGATTGGTCTATTCCTTCTGGATCAGATCAGAAGTTGACCCTGATAAGCACTGCCTGGGAGGAGGTTTCTGTATTTGTTTGGCTAAGTATGGATGGGAGCTCTGTTTTGGGGATGGCACAGAGCTGTGTCCCATCCATGAAACCTACCTCCCACGTACGAGCCTGAGATTCTCTGGTGTAGGCTCTAACGAAAATCATTGTTCTTCTTTGGACAGTCCTCAGCCCACCATCAAATAACCTTCACGGCCGTACAGCTCTGAGACAACTTGACTGTTTGCCATTCTTGAGCTCACTGTTGTGATTTGCCTATATAAAATTCTTCTGGTGTCTGCCCTCTAGCAACAAGTTGAGCTCATCTTTATGGAAGTTCTCAAGCCTCTTGTAAACTAAGCCTTTCCTAACCCCGATTCTTCAACATCATTCGGTGGTTGCTTAGCCTTATAGGCCTTCTCGAACTCACCACAATTTCCAGGGGTTAATACAGAGCCACTGTGATCACTTCATCTACATCTCTTCATCTGGCTCTGTACCTCACATGAATGTCTTTCTTTGTATCCTATGAGCCACCCTAGGATCAGGCCAAGTCCTCACTCTCTTTGTCATATTGGAAGTTTGTTTGAGAGTAAAGAGTCTTAGAGCTTCCTTCTTCATGTTCATGATAGAGGTAGAAGCAGCATAAGCTTGTCATTGACTTAAGCATTCAGCATCATAAAGCTTTTGCTGCTCCTCTTCCTCTATCTTAACCTTCACAGTATCCTCTGTGAGTGGGAGTGATGGTTTTGGATTTGGCTTTGGTAGAGGGATGATGCAGTAGAGGCGGTCTATCCTCCCATCCTCCTCTTCTTCTTCTTCTTGCAGCCTCAACACCCTTCTCTTCGTCTCAAGGTGGATCATTGGCTGCGGGTTTTGATGGTGAAGGGTTGTTTTGTGGTTGTGTTTGGGTTTTGGTGTGGAATGTTGGCAGGCCTGCTAGCAACCAAGAGATAAGGGAAGGTTTGTTAGTTTTACTAGCAGGTCCTGTTCCCAGCACCGGACTCAAAAGGGCCTCAGCGACCAGTCTTTGGGGAATCACCAGCAGAACAGATCTCGGTGGCTATAGCCAGATTCTGTCCCTGGTGAATGCCTTGACATCAAGGACTGGCCTGCCCAGATACTTCGAAATGAATCTACTCATGCCTCGAGCTATTTTTATCCTCTGGCTATAAGTAGACCATGGTATTCAATCTCTTGCCTCCATCTTCCTAATCTCCTGATCTAGCAAGGCAGTGTCCTTGTCAAAGCCTTGCCTGAACAGCTGATCAATGACAAGTCCATTGATCTGCTTTGTTCAGCATCAGCCTCCTTGACAAGGGCTGCTAAATCAGGATCACTCTTCTCTCCCTCCTCTCTCTTCTCTCCCCTTTTCTATTGATAAGTGACACTTAAATCTTTGGATTTCAGCCACTTCTATTCGCTCACTCTCCTCCCTCACTTCTCCTTCCCCTTCACCCTCTCTGTCCTTAGACCTCTCCCTCCAGTTGCCCCCTCTCTCTTTACTTCTATCTCTTCGTCCACCCTCTCCACCGTGGGTTGGATATAAGTGGGAAGCCTCTCATCATGGTTTTCATCACAATTTCTGTGATTATAGGTGTGATGAGAGGCAGGGATTTCTGGAAGATAGCATCTAGCTGCTCAGGAGGGTTTGTTCCTGAGAGCTAGAGCCAGAAGTAGGGGCTGGTGGCTGAGTTTGTGGGAGTGGTTGAGTGTCTATGAGACCTTCGGGTGAAGGTGCCATCTGTGGGTTTGTGGTGGCAGATGGACTTCTATCTTGTGTCATTTGAGCAAGCAGCTCTTTGAGTCTGCTTATCTCTAAGATTCTAAGATAGTGTTTTGAGCGACTACATCAAAGAAAGCTCAGGTCATCATCAGTGTGAACTGAATCACCTGACCTCCTGACAATGTCAGGATGTACATGCACTGAGTGTGGCTCAGTAGTTGCATGTGCCCCTTGTTCTTGGTTCTGGGGACTTCCAGCCTCCGGATTGGATCCATCATCGGCAGTTGCCTCTGGTGAGGTCTTATTGCTTGTACCAGCTTCTCCCTGCTCATGTGCTGATGCAGGGGAAGTGGCAGCCTCACCAGAATGTCCTATCTCCCTAGCCACACTGGGAGATTGGACATGTGATCTCTGTGCAGTGGGCTCCCACCGGCACTAGTGCCACCCTCTCTTCGGTTGGAGTGTAGCTGCTGGGAGAATCGAACCAGCAGCCACATCCTGCCTTTGTGTTGCAGGGGCATCCTCAGGGGGACTCATTTCCCTGAGTAGCCTTTTTGGGCTTCTTTTTAGGTTTTGGTTTGGTGAGGACTTTGGATTTGGAGGTGGAGGCTGTTGGTTCCTCTGCGTGGGTTTTCGCAGCGGGCAGCCAGTTTGAGTGTGTGGTCGGTGTTGTGCCTGGAGTATACCTCGGCTACAACAGCCATGGTAGGGACCCCAGTGCCAACAAGTCCCTCAGCTTGAAGCTGGTCCTCGATTATGGCCATTATAAACCGAGGATACAATATCCAACGGTTAGAAATTGTTTTGTGGCCATATCCTTGATTTCCAAAATAAATATCAGTTAAGTTCAAAGGGTTGTTTTTCAAGGATAATGAATAATAACTGTTGCCACTTGTTGACATCTGGTCCCATGAAGATGTTTTGGGGCCAGACACACATTCACCATGTGGAAGATAGTCGTTGGGGATCTGGGAAGTGTTTCTTCAACAAGGTGGTGGCAGAGAGGTCGCCCTGATAGTCGTTGATGTGAAGATTGATCAAGGGCGCCTTGGGGTAATAGGTGGGGTAGGTGGCATCCTCACTTTAGGGTTTCTCGAATGGTAGCTGGAGTGATAACCACTGGGTGGTTGTTTACGGAGGACCGGAGAGAGACCTCGCCATCGTTCTCTCCGGTTTGGACGGTGATGTTCGTCCAGAACTCGCCAAGGAATCGGTGTATATGGTGGGGTTGAGAAGGAATGCCGTTTGGTATGGTGAATCGGTCATCAGATCGACAGCATTGTGAAACTTAGGCCATAATGGCGATTTGGTGAGATGAGCGACACAGTTGTGGTCGAGGTTTGAGTTGCATGGCGCCGCCATAATGGTGTATGGGAATTTCAGAGGTTTTGAAATGTTAGGTCAAGTGAGAATGAAAAGCTCTGAAGGTTGGGTATTTATAGGTATGGCAATGGCTGAAAGAAAACTACTGAAGGTTTTGGTGTTAGTCATCAGTTGTTGAAACTACTGATGACGTGGTTTTAAACCTTCAGTGGTTGCAACATCTGAGGACTTGGTGTTAGTCTTTAGTAGATGAAACTAGAAAAACCTGGTTTTGTCCTTCAGATGTTGTAAACGGCTGAAGACTTGTTGTCAGTCTTCAGTAGTTATGAACTACTGAAGACCTAGTTTCATCTTCAGACGTTGTAACAACTGAAGACTTGGTGTTAGCCTTCAGTAGTTGTGAACTACTGACATCAGTAGTTGTTAACTACTAAAGACATGGTATTGCTTCAGTTGTTGTAAACAACTGAGGACTTGGTGTTAGTCATCAGTAGTTGTGAAACTACTGAAGACATGGTTTGTCGTTCTTGTTTGGGTATGAACAGCAGCTGTTGGCATCAGCTGAGGGTAAAATTACTCATCAGCTATTTCCATCAAATCAGTTGTTTCATGCTGACCTCCACATTTACTCATCAGCTCTTTGGCTGACTTTCAGATGTTTCATTGACCCTTCAGCTATTGTGAGTATTTATGCCTTCAGCTCTTGTGATCAGATGTTCACAAGTGCTGATGAAATACTCCAGAGCTGGTGAAAAAATTTGTCTTCAGTACTGGTGTAAGATTACACATCATTACTTGTGAGCAAATTTGTTCTTCAGTACTTATTTGTTTGAAAATCATACATCAGTAGTTGTAATCCACCTCACTACATCAGTTGTTTTCAACAAATAATGTACATCAGTACTTTAAAGCTTTTAGTCTTCAGTAGTTGTGAAAATGCTAAAGACTAAATTACTCATCAGTACTTATATTTGCGCTTTGCATACTAATGCTCATCAGTACTTGTGAACTGAGAGCATCAGTATTGGTCAAATTATTCTAGCTGCAGCATACCAAGCCTTAGTACCAGTTTTGAAATGTGGCACTATCTAAAGGCTTAGTAAAGATATCGCAAGCTCATCAGCACTAGGCACAACTTAGGATCAATCAGACCTTTTTCATAGCAATCCCTGATAAAATGATGTCTGATCTCTATATGTTTGGTCCTATAGTGCTGGACTGAATTTTTACAATACAAAGAGCTGAAGCACTATCCATAGTAATTGAGTCTTAGTCTCTATAATGCCATAATCCAAGAATTGGTTCTGAAGCCAGAGTATCTGAGATGTACACTTGCAGCAGCAAGTACTCAGCTTCAGCAGTGATGTAGCAATTGTTTTGTTTCTTACTCTGCCAAGAAACTAAACAATTGCCTAGGAATTGGCAACCACCAGAAGTGGATTTTCTGGTGACTTGCATCCTGCATAGTCACTATTAGAGAAAGCAACTAATTTGCAAGAATGCCCAGTTGAATACCAAAGACCTAGTGATTGGGTACCTTGCAGATATCTAAAGATCCTTTTGACTGCAATCAAATGGGATTTTTTAGGTGCAGCCTGAAATCTAGCACAAGCACATGTTGCAAACGATGTCTGGCCTAGAAGCTGTAAGTTACATCAAGGACCAATCATACATATATAAAGGGTTTCATCAACCGCTTTACCTTTCTGATCTACATCTAGTTGCGTGATGCTGCTCATGGGAGTAGAACAGGGCTTGCAGGTTTGTAAATCAAACTTATTCAACAACTCCTTTTGTGTATTAGACTGATGGATGAAAATTCCATCATCCCTTTGTTTAATTTGGAAACCTAGAAAGAACTGTAATTCCCCCATAGCACTCATTTCAAAACTTTTGCTTCAGACATTGTAAATCATCACACAACTTTGGATCAGAGGATGCAAAGATGATGTCATCTACATAAATTTGAACAATGAGCTTATGCTGTCCCATAGTCTTATGAATAAGGTTTTATCAATGGTGCCTCTAGTGAACTTATTTTGGAGAAGAAATGTTGATAGTGTTCATACCAAGCTCTAGGAGCTTGCTTCAGCCCATAAGAGCCTTATCAAGCTTGTACACCCAATCAGGATGTTTGTTGTCCTCAAGCCTAATGGTTGAACACATAAACTTCTTCTTTTATTTTAGCATATAAGAAGGCACTTTTTGACATCCATTTGATAAACTTAAGACTGTGAAAGCGCATAGGCTAGGAACAGTCTGATAGCTTCCAGTCTGCCACAGGGCAAAGGTCTCATCATGATCGATCCCTTCCTCTTGTGCAAACCCTTGAACAACCAGCATGGCCTTGTTCTTGACAATTTGGCCCTTATCATCTGTTTGTTCCTGAATACCCATTTAGTGCCTATTGCACACTTCCCTTGGGGTAAAGGAACAAGCCCCACACTTGCTGTTTCTTGAACTGAAGAAGCTCAGCTGCATTGCTTCAACCCATCCATTGTCTCTTAAGGCAACATGATAGTTCTTTGGCTCTTGCTGACTGATGAAGAGAGCATAGAAGCAGAAATTGGACAATGGACTCCTGGTTGAAACTCCACATTGATATCACCAATAATTTGAGATGTGGGGTGATTCTTCAGCTCTTGATAGACTATAATGTCAGTGCAAGTGTTTGTAGGACTTTCAGCAGCAACAAATGGTGATGGAGATTCTTGAAAACCATGTAGGAGATGGCAGCTCAAGTGAAGTAGAGCTTGCAGAAATCTCATCAGCATTTGTTGTGGAGGGGTTGCTGAAGCTACAGGAGCATCAGGTTTAGTGGACTCAGGTAGGTTGTCACTAAACCTGAAGAGGTGAGTACTGACTACATCATCATCAGTACCACCAGGTGGAGAACTGTGACAGGCTCAACAGCTGGAGGTTGATAAGGAACATATTGCAGTATGTCCGATCAAACAACTCCACAGGGTTTGTGGAATCTTGTCCTTTGGATATTCATTGAACTTAACATGCAGAGTTTCTTCAACCACCTTGTCCTACAGTTGAAGACTCTGTATGCCTTGCAAGTTGATGAATAACCAACAAAATACCCTGCATCCACCTTACTAGCAAATTTCTGGAGTGGGTTGCTAGTGTTGAGAATAAAACATGGACACCCAAAGGCTCTAAAGAATGAAATCAGAGGAGCCAAATGATGAAGAACTTCATAAGGTTTTTTATCAACTCTTATTCACTAAAGCTCTATTTTGTACATAGCAAGCTGTATTGGCAGCTTCAGCCCAAAAGGTCAGTGGCACAAACCTGAGTCAGCCAACATTGACCTTGCTGCTTCAATGAGAGTCCTGTTCTTTCTCTCCACCACTCCATTCTGCTCAGGAGTTCTAGGAATACTAAACTGCCTTTTAATTCCCTGGACAGGTAGAAGTCATCAAGTGTGTGTTTTCTAAATTCTGTTCCATTATCACTCCTCACATACTTGACCTGTAGGGAATACTGCTTTTCTACAAATAACACAAAGTTCATGATAGTCTTGGCTGCTTCATCCTTGGAGTGCAAGAAGAAAGTCCATACAAACCTGGAATAATCATCCACAATTACCAGGCAATATTTCTTTTTTGCCATGCTCATCACTCTGACAGGACCAAAGAGCCCATGTGCAGGAGCTGCAAGCAGGCAGTGGACTTTGGTTCTTCTATTGAAAGGAATGAAACTTTGTGTTGTTTTCCTTTTAAGTAAGCAGTGCAGTTGTCTTCCACACTTGAACTCCTTCAAAGGCAATCCTCTTACTAAACCATGGCTTATCATCTGATTCATGTTCTTGAAATTAACATGCCCCAGCCTTCTATGCCATAGAGTAGACTCTTGAGGAGATGCCTTGGAGAATAGGCAAGGATGACCTTTTACATCTATCTTTTTGGAAAGATCTAAGGCATACACTCTTCTGTCCTTTTGGCCTTTAGGAGAGTGTATTCTTCCAACACATTGTCAATCAATTTAGAACTTTGGATGATAGAATCCGACAGTTATGGCTTGTGAAAAGGCAACATGGCCTTTATCACATATTTGACTGACACTCAAGAGGTTGTACTTGAGATTCTCCACATGGTTAACATCATCAAACCTTATTTCCCCATTGGAAACAAAGCCTTTTCCGATGATGTAACCCTTTGCATCATTGCCAAAGGAGACAAATCCCTTCTTTCCTTGAGAGTAGTCATTAAGAAGGAGCTGCTTCCTGTCATGTGCATGGATCCTCCACTGTCTACATACCAGATGCATCTTTGGCATGTTGAAGAACCCTGCAATCATAACCCACGTTAGTTAGTTTTAGAGACCCAAACCCTGTTGGTTTTGGGTCTGTTCTCACTATAAGTGCAGCAATAATAGGTGTGTTATGGGTAACAGCCTGAGGTGAAGAAGATGATGTAGAAGAGGAACCCTTTGGCTGGATTTCCTTTTCTGTGGTTTCAACACAGGAGCATCTAAATGGTTGACTCTTCCCATTAGATGCTGAACCATCATCACCAGTTGTGTCTGACTTTGTGATAAAGCTTTCAGCTCTTCAGACACATTGAGACTTGCTGATGATGGATTCCTATGTTGCACCATCTTCTTTTGAGCAACCTCAGCTGTTGCCTGAGTAACCCTATTTTCTTTTAGAGATTAGCTTTGGGCTTAGGGATTTCAGGCTTTGATGTTGCTAGTACAAACTTGGTTTCAGATTCATTTTTCATTTTATTTATTAGCTCTTTAATATCCTCCTTTTGTTTGAGTTTGGAACCCCTTTGTACCACAATCATCAGTAAGATGATTGAACAAGCCACATACTTCACATGGCTTCTTCTTCATCTTACGTTGATCATCAACTAAAGAAGATGAAACTGCTGAAGACTTGTTCTTTAGCTGCTTGTCATCAGTACTAGCAGTTTTCTTTCCTTTAGTACCTGCTTTCCTGATCTCTTCTTGAGTTGTCTTCAAACCTTTTCTACTGTCAGTTTTCTTTCTTCTTCAGTGCTGGCATAGTTGAAGGTTTGAACTCAGGTGTTATCCTTCTCTCCATCCCAGTACTTTCAGTACTTCTAGAGACAACACCTGTTGATCAAACCTTTTGATCATGTGACAGTCAGCATTTGAACCAACAGCTGTTGTAGCATCACTGATTGGTTTGGTGGGCAAGAGCTAATGCTGCTTTTCTCTGATGATGCTGAATCAGAAGATAGTATGTCACATGATGAGAAAGATTGGTTATTGCTCTCTCCATCAGATTCAACTTCTGCTCTTGAATAAAATCTGTAGGAACTAGGAAGCAGTGGTCACCCTGCCAAAACTTCACATTGGAAGCTGATTGCTTCTAAGAAGCATTTCAAAACCTTGCATGATTGCACCCATCGATCACACTCTACTTGGGTGTTTGCAAGAGTTTCCTTGAGGTCTCTGTACTTCTCTAGAAGTACATCTTCCCACTAGCTTTACACATCTTTATTTGGCATTTAAGCTTGTAAATCTCATCATTTTTTCATTTTGCAGCCATCAATTCAGCTTTCTTTTGGAAATAGTGCCTCTCCAGAGTTTTTTATCTATTAAAGCTACATTTGCTTCTCTAATAGGACAAATGCTGCTATGGCATGATTCAGAACAAAAGCTTGGCTTTGGCCTTATGATGATACCTTGTGATGAGGACTGGATGACTGACCCCCGTAGGGCCATAAGCAAGACCACAAGTGGACTCATCACCACCATTTGACCAGCACCAGGAAGTTGTTTTCCTGACCAGATAGATCATCTGGTAGACTACTCCAGTCAACAACTCCTGGGGTGAAGAAGCTAGTTGTTGAGGTTGTGTTTGATGATGAGATGGGGAAGATTGAGGCTCGGAAGAGCCTGTGGTGGTGAGCAGAAAGTGCTTGAGTTTGACTGGGCTGAGGCACGTGTAGTAGGGGTATGAGTATGGCATATACCCTTGAGGCACAAAATAGCAGGTGATGTTTGTGCTTGTGATGGATGACCAGAACTGGAGGAAGGTTGCCCTCTGTGCTGTGAGCTATGCTTGGAAAAGTCACAAAGGGTGCGGAGGAGTTAGATCCAGAGATCTACCTCTCTAGCAAAGTGTCCAAGCCTTTGGCACTTGTGACACCTCAACTTGCTCTTGTCAAAACCAACTTTGGTTTTGCCAGAGAGACCAGGGAATTTCCTACCAGTTCTTTTGTAGAACTTTTGAGATCTGATATTGATCATTGCCATTTGGCTCAAAATATCCATCTCCTCCAGATCATCATCTGGAATGCCCTTCAGATCATCCATCAAAAAGCACCAGTTATCACTGCTGGCCCTCCTGAACTACTACTCTAACACCAACAAAAGCTTGTTCAGAGTTGGTAGAGAAATCAATATGCTCATCATAAGAACTCTCTGATGCAGCATTTCTGACTCCTGACTTATCCAGGCAGCATTTCCTTGAACAAAGTCATCAGCGAGCTTGGAGGTGGACAACTTCCTCTTTTGCTCTATCTCTCTCTCAAAGTGAGCAGTTTCCCATGAAGTTGGGTGAGAGATAGAGTTTCCAGATTTGCACTGGAGCGTAGGAGAATGGTATAAGTGTCCCATCTCTCAGGCAGTGATCTGAGAACCTGTTGTTCATCTCTGGCTGTTTGAGTACTCTTGTTTGACCATCTTCAGCTCAGAGATCAAACAAGAAACCGCTGGGCTCAGGGTCAGAGTCTTACCCTTTCTATATGAAAATGTCTCATATTGTTAGGCAAGGATTTCCCTATTGTTTGCTAAGACCGAATCAGTTCCTCCAAATTGTTCCTTTAGAGCAACCCATAGGTCATGAGCAGTTTCATAATGCAAAAGCCCTGAGTAAATCTCATTTGGAAGAGCCATGGCTAAAATCCATGGGCTCTAGCATCAATCTCGAACAGCTTTAGATCTCGTTTGAATATTGTTCAGGTTTCTTCGGAACCTGTCATTAGATTTAGGGACGCTCACCATAGGCTTGTATGTCCATGCACCACTGACTTCCAACACCAGCCTGTTGACAGACAAGTGGTGAAGCATACGTCGTTGCCATATGTTATACTCATTCTCTCAAGCAGCAGGGGGCTTGGTTGAGGAACCAGTATTGTGAGGATCGTTTTTTGGTGTAGTCATCTCAGTTTTTTAGTCAACTCAAGTTTAAACAAAACAAATGTAGCTCAAAACCACCAGAGAACCGCATGTTTACGGCCAGAAACAGCAGAATCTCTCTCTCTACACCTAATTCTTGCAAATTGCTAATTCGATCAAACGTAGAGATCAAAAGAGCAGTTTCAAATACAATAGTGAAATCGATCAATAATTAACCAGCTCTGATACCATTTGATAATTAGCAATTAATGCAAGAACATAAGGAATATTGCACGTAAAGTAAATGTAGAGAGAGAATAATTCTGCATAAAAGGAATAATATTCTGTTTATTTCACATGTTTCGGCGTGGAATACAATCAGGTCACTGCAGAACACCCATACTGTTGTCAGATTCCACTGACATTTAACAGTTATTTAACTAACTACTGATAGAACACAAACTACAGAAGATGTCACAACAGCTGACATCTTCTTACAAAATTCCTAAGTGTTCTACCTATTACAAGTACTAAAAGGGAAACTACTAAAAAGCTACAATGACTGAAGAATAAACTCTTCAGTCGTTTACAACTACTGAACTATAACAGCTGAAGAACAAACTCTTCAGCTGTTGTCAAAACTACTGAAAGGAAAAATATAAACTATTGAAAAAAAAACCATCACAACAACTGAAGAAGACTTCTTCAGCTGTTGTGACAAACTCTGAAGCTTCAGCACTTTGGTCTTCAGACTTTGATCTTCAGATGTTTCATCAGCTGATGACTCAGTAGTTGTCATCACTGATGTCTTCAGTCATTGTCTTCAGACTTTATGCATCAGTAGTTGATCTTCAGATATTCAGTTGTTCAGACTTTGATCTTCAGTACTTGTCTTCAGTACTTGTATGTTTCAGTACTTCACTTCAGTACTTGTCTTCAGTACTTGGGATTCTTCAGCTGTTGTACTTCAGATCTTTGATCTTCAGACTTTGATCTTCAGACTTTGTCAGAACAGCTGATGGGAGGTCTTCAGCAGTTGTTGTGATGTCATGTGGGACTTAGAGGTTTTCCTGATCTTGGCTCATTGGTTCTTTCTGGTCCAACATGATGTATGCCTGGCGGTGCGTATGATGTATTGTATGGCGGATGTGTGTAATGAGTGTATGATGATGCCTGTATGGTGATGATTATGTTTAGGATTATGTGTATGTTCTTATTATGTATATATGTCTTCATTGGCTTTACATTGAATGCGAATGAATGTAATGAAAGTGATTTATAATGTAATGTGAAAGATGATAAAAAGAGCAACGTAATGAATGAGTGAATGCATTAATGAATGAAGAACGACACATGAAAAACGAATGGATGAAGGCTTGCAAGTAAGTGTATGAGGTGAGTGACTCTGTGTCGCAACAGACTCTAAAGAGGTCCTTGTCGCGTACTCCGTAATTGCAGGAGACAGGATCCAGATGAATGAGAGTAAGATTGGTTGCAAGCAGAAGGAAAAGAGGTTCACGACTCAATGAGAGTTGTCAGCTAAACTTGTGTGTATTATAGTGTGTGATCTTGGCTAACTCATAAGGGGACATAGACACAGTGGGAGTTCAGTTTTGTGACTGCTCCGATACGTGCAATGGGTATTTACTGTGTGCTATGTAGCGTGCGATTTTGGTCTACCTCATGTGGATTATGTAGCGTGCGATTTTCGAGCTAACCCATTAGACGGCGTGCGATTCTGGCTAAACCCCAAGAGCCCTCACACACACAGGGGGAGTCGGTCTCGGTGACCTATCCGTTGTGCGATTTGTGCGATAGGTACGTTGGAACTCATAAGGGTATATAGACACAGGGAAGTTTAGTTTTGGTAACTGCTCCGATACGTGCGATGTGGTAATTACTATGTGCTATCTGGCCTGCGATTTTGGCCTACCTCATGTGGATAATGTAGCGTGCGATGTTGGGCTAACCCATGAGATGGCGTGCGATTTTGGTTAAACCCAAGAGTTTTTCACACACAGGGAGAGTTGGTCTTAGTGATAACTCCATTGGTGGAATTGCATGAGACGAGATAGTGAAGTGAGCAACTTTGTGTTGCAACATACTCGGATGGAGTTCAATCTAGATGATTGACTCGACGGGATCTCTGTCGCGTATCCCGTGCTGTGTCAGTCTTCGGACATGAGTCGGGAGTTTGTTTGTCATGCCCCGACACAGCATCAGTCTTCGGACATGATTCGGGGATATGGCATGAGACAAGACCTAGATGAGAAAGAGAATTATGAAAGTAGTATGAAACGAATGAAAGTAATGAAAGTAATGAAAGTTAAAGAACGAACGAATGCAAGTAACGAACGAAAGGAACCTAAGGATAACGTGAAATGGGATCCTGTCACTCGATTCATCATCATGGCTGTGTGCCATGAAGAGGGTAAAGTGTGACCGGCTCCAGAAATAAGTAACAGACAAGAAATGTATGAAAGTTAAAGATAGATAATGAGCGAATGATAGATAGAGAACGAACGAAAGTACGTTAAGGAATGAATGAGAACATAAAAAATATAATAATAAAATTATCTATGTGTACGTATGATGTGTGTTCGCATGTATGTAAAGAATGGTTTTAAACGAAAGAAAAGTATGTTTTATTATAAACTAGAACTCACTCAGTAACGCTGACTTTGATGTGTTTCCAGTTGGCAGCTATGTTGCTGAGGATGGTACAGGGCAACTACTCAGTTCCGATGAGACTGGCATCCATATTTTTACATGTCATTGTATTTTGAAATGGAAACAAATGTTGTAAAGTTATGAAATGACATGTTTTTAGTTATTAATGAATGTTTTAAATTTCTGCTGTAAGTAAATGTAACGTTTTAAAATGTTTATGTGCAATGAATAACCAACCGTGAGGTGCCCGGGATCGGGGCCTTACAAGTTGGTATCAGAGCCAAAGTTTAAGTGAAATGGGTAAATTTTCATAATAAACCTAATCTTAAACTGAGAATGGACGGAAGGGAAAGGATGCCACTGAGTAGCTGCATGCCATCAGGTGTTTTCTTAAAGTTAACCGGCATTGTGTGCGCATGTTATGTGTTTATGTTTAACTGTTAGATTTAGATACTGATGTAGTCAGAACAGGTAATGCTCGGGTGCGAAGAGTCGAGTAAGTGGCTAATCACAAATGATCACTGTAATTAGGGACTTACTATACATGACATAAACTGAGCTATTCCTTGGAATGACCGTGTTAGTGTTTGAATCTTTCAGTGTGATAGAGGATGGCTGGTGAGAACTTTAAGGCTTCACGTGGTGGAGGCGGTGGCGGACGTGGTGTTGAACCACAGTCACGAGAGGAAGACCTAGAGTGGAAAGGTGGTTCATGAGGAATCCGAAACCCCTCAACCGGAGGGCGGTGATGGGAGTGCAAATTTGAGAGCCTTGGTAAAAGAAGTGGTAGTCGAAGAAGTGCATCAGGTCCTGCAGACGATCCTACCGCCTGTAGTGCCGAGTGATAAAGGCTGTTAGAAACGAGGAGAGACAAGAAAGGGGTAGATCTTCGGGTGAAAGGAGATGGCCCGAGACTGAAACGGTGTTCTTCGATGACGAGGATGAGGAAAAGAGGAAGCGCCTGCGCCGGTGGGCACGAGGCTGTAACTATGGGCGTTTCAGCAATGCAAACCCCCAACCTTTGACGGTAACGGCAATGCTACTGTCGCTCATTGTTGGGTCAGAGAGATGGAAGCGGTACTGGAAATTAGTGAGTGCCGGGAAGATCAGAAAGTTAAGTTTGCCACTCATTCTTTCGTGGACTCAGCTTTGTGCTGGTGGGACAATATAGTCCAAGCTGAGGGTAGCGGGCTATCGGAAGGATGAGATGGTCAGAGTTGAAAAGGTTGGTGATTGAGGAGTTCTGTCCCCACCGTGAAATGGATAAAGTTGAAAGGGAGTTCCTTCAGTTGGAAGCGGGGACGATGACGCATCAGCATACACCACCAATTCAATGAGATGGCACGACTGGTGTCGGCAGGTGACACCTCTTTCGCGGAAGATCAAGAGGTATATTCAGGGCTTGCCGACGGACATCCGTAGGCATATGATCGCTGCCCGACCAAGCACGTTTAGGTCGGCGGTTGATTTGCGGGGAGGTTGTATGATTGAAAGAACGATGGTGGTGGTGGCTGAAGACGGCGGGAAAGATGATGTAGGTCGGAACTGGAAGGGGAAGAGAACTGGACGGGGTGGTTTTCCCGGCAAATATAAGCACGCACGGGGGGATGACCGTCGTGTGGTCGCACTTGTCCGGGTCGGATAGGTGTGTAAATTGCGGGATGGAGCATTCGGGGAATGCAAAAGGGACCAAATACTTGCTACAATGTGGGAAGTTTGGTCATATGGCTAGAGAATGTGGAACCGTGAGATGCTATAATGGCGGGGAATCGCCCGTATGAGTAAAAACTGTGAGAAGCCAAGGGCGGAAGGTTCAGGAGTGAAGAAGGCTGGAGGAAGGAGACAGAGGGCGGAAGCTAGAGCTTTTGTCATGACAAAAGGAGGTTAGAGCGGACTTCGACTTGACGTCAGGTACGTTTCTGATAATTATGTTTGTGCTTTTATGCCTTGAATGTGATGCTAGTAGTAGTTCGTTCCTACTGCCTTGTGTTGTGAGTTGCATGTTAGGAGAAGAACATTTGATGAGCCCTCGATGTAGAGATTACTATTAGTGGATTCAATAGGTTACCGGATGCCCTAGAGGATTGCATGATGCAATTGAGAAAGCTGTGTCACCGTTGTCTAGGAACAGTATCAGCCTGTGAATTGTCATGACAGCAAAGTACGCATAGCAAACAAGAAGAACGGGAGATCGGAAGCAAAAGAAAGGATAAATTTGTTTGGGTCACCAAATAAGCCGATTTACCTTTCTTGTCAGTTGTTGAGTTTGCCAGAGGGTCATTACTCATACATAAAGAATATCAAAGAAGGGCTAGTAACTTTACGCAAGTTGATGGCTGTGTTTTTCAAGCATTAAAGCTGAAGGTTCTCATGATGCTCTGAAGCTCAATGATTATGACACCGAGTCTTTTCTAGGATATTGTGATGTTTCTTTTATTGTAGCGACCGCACTCTACATGGCATGTTTGAGGTCGCAGGTGCTGGCCAAATAAACATTGATCAGTATGCATGGGTTGCCGATGTCGATAGTCCAAGATAGACCCGAAGTCGAATGTTGACAATGATGTGGAGCGATAGGATTCCAAGTAATAGACTGGAAAAGAGATAGGACAGTATTGCCCGCGAAGGTTTAAGGAACAACAGGTTTTCGGGACGAAACCCATTTAAGGGGGGTGGACTTGTAACACCCAGAAATTTCGGTATGAGGTGTCATGCGACTGGAGCATCCAATCGCATGGTAGTTGCACAACTGGAGTCCCATACGCGTGGAAGACATGCGACTGGAGCTCCATACGCATGGTAGTCGCACGACTGGAGTGTCCAATCGCATGGAGCTCATGCGGTTGAAGGTTCAGTCGCATAGGGACTCGGGCGACTGGACTGTAGTATTTAAGGGAGAGGGTAGCCCTTACCCTCTCCCCATACTTGCGAAATCAGAGGGAAAGAAGAAGGAAGAGAGAAAAAGGGAAAAGAGGAGAAGAAGGCTTGGTTCAAGCGGGTTCGAGGGGGCAAAATCGACGTGTAGTGAGTTAAATCAAAGCTCTACTCAACGGGGATAGTTCATGTGAGTTCTAGGACCCCTCTTTTACACGTTTTTGAAGGATTTTGGGGCTGGAACACGTCTAAAAAACCCTTTTTTGATTTTTTGGTGTAAACCCTTTTTATGCATTTGTGTATGTGTATGATGCGTTTGGAGCTCGATTTCATGCGTGGTTAGCTCGAATGAGGTCGTGGTATGTTTCGCTAAGGCTAGGATGGTCGATTTGGGCAAAAGGGGTTAGATGAGTTTGGGGGCCGAAAAACCCTCGGCTGCATGGGGAGAACTCCATTCTGCATCGCTAGGGCCAGTCACCCGAATGGGGGGAGACTGGAGGCCAGTCGCCCGAATGGGGGGAGACTGGAGGCCAGTCGCCCGAATGGGGGAGACTGGAGGCCAGTCGCCCGAATGGGGGGAGACTGGAGGCCAGTCGCCGCGAATGGGGGAGACTGGAGGCCAGTCGCCCGAATGGGGGAGACTGGAGGCCAGTCCCCCGAATGGAGGGAGACTGGAGGCCAGTCACCGAATGGAGGGAGACTGGAGGCCAGTCACCCGAATAGAGGGAAACAGAAGGTCCAGTCACCGAATGAAGGTCTAGTCCCTGAATAAAGGTCTAGTCACCCGAATGAAGGTCTAGTCACCGGAATGAAGGTCTAGTCACCCGAATGAAGGTCTAGTCACCCGAATGAAGGCCTGTCGCATGGAGGCCAGGCGACTGAAGGGTGTCCACGCCCGAATGTCCGTAGTATTGTCCGACTTTCGAAAAGTGCGGACTTAGACTCGGACCCTCGGGGTTGTAGATGATGAGTTGGGCATGGATGATGTATGACGATGTATGTTGATGATGTGTTGACGACGATGATGTGCATGATGTTATGTCTGATGTATGCCTGGCGGTGCATGTGATGTATTGTATGTCGGATGTGTGTTATTAGTGTATGATGATGCCTGTATGGTGATGATGTATGTTTTGGATTATGTGTCTGTTCCTTTGAAGGATCTCAGCCTCTCGGTTGATCAATAGATTATGTTTGCAGCGGATTTAGCCACATTATTAGCAATAAAGCAAGAAATAAAAATATATTTCAATTAAAAGCATAAACAATAGATGAGAGAAGAGTTCTGCGAAACAATAAATGTTCTATTGGTCGCACGTTTCCGCAATTAATACAGTTGGTTATGGTTACGCCTTTATAGGCGGCAAAGGGATGGGTTGATGTCCTTTTCTACATCACTGAATATTCAAATTACAATGACACAAACATTAAAACTACTGAAGATGTCAAACAACTGACATCTTCTTAACAAAGTTCCTAAGTGCTGACAAAAGTAAACTACTCATTACTATACAACTGAAGAACTGCTCTTCAGTTGTTGTACAACTACTGAAACAAAATAAAAACTACTGAAAAAGAAAAACCACCACAACAAATGAAGAAGACTTCTTCAGGTTTGTGACAAAACTCTGAGTCTTCAGTACTTGGTCTTCAGACTTGGCTTCGAAGATGTAACAGCTTCGGAAGATGTAACTTCGGAAGATGTAACAACTGATGACTTCAGTAGATATCATCAGTTGTTGTCCTCAGTCTTTTTCTTCAAAACTTGGCTTCGGAAGATAGACAAGCTTGAAGATGTGTAACTGATGACTTTCAGTAGATATCATCAGTTGTGTCTTCAGTCTTTGTCTTCAGACTTTGTGCTTCGGAAGAAGATCTTCAGTTCTTTAGTTCTTCAGCTTTTGATACTTCAGTACTTGGTCTTCAATACTTGAAGTCTCAGTACTTGAATGATCAGTACTTCAGACTTCAGTACTTGGTCTTCAGTACTTTTGGGAGTCTTTAGCTGTTGTTCTTAGTTCTTTGATCTTCAATCTTTGTTCAGACTTTGTCATAACAGGAGGCTGGGGCTAAGGTGCTCTCGAGTCTGACATTCAAGCAAGAGAACACAATAGCTGATGGAAGTCATCAGATGTTCTCGAGTCTGACATTCAGCAGAGAACACTGTAACTGATGGAGTCTTCAGCAGTTGTTGCAGTGGCATGTGGGACTTAGAGGTTTTCCTGATCTTGGCTCATTGGTTCTTTGGTCTAACAAACTCCCCCTGAACCAATGCAGCCAAAACCTCTAATTATTGGATGTCCCACTTATTGATGGCATAAAGATTGGTCTATTTCCTTCTAGATCAGATTAGAACTTGACCAGATAAGCACTGGCCAGAGAGGTAGTCTCAAGTGTTTGTTTGGCTAAGTATGGATGGGAGCTCTGTCTGGGGGAATTTGACACAGAGTGTTGTCCCATCCATGAGATCTACCTCCCATGTACAAGCCGGTAGGATTCTAGGGTGTAGGCCTGAAGAAAGATCATCTGCTCTTCTTTGGATAGATCTTCAGGCTCACCATCAAACAATCCCCTCCCGACCGTCAGCTCTGAGATGAACTTGACCTGTCTTCCGTTTTGAGCTCAAGTGTTGTGGTTTGCTTGTATGCAAACTCATCAGGAGTTTACCCTCCAACAAAAGGTTGAGCTCATTCCTTTGGAAATTCTCAAGCCTCTATAGACAGACCCTTTCTAAACCACCCAATCATCTAGCATTGTAAAGGGTGATTGGCCGGCTCTATAGGCTTTCTCGAATTCCTCTACTATTTCCCAGGGTGTTATTACAAAAGCCACAGAGATCACTTCATCTACGATTCTCTTTGTTGGCTCTTGTATCTCACAGGCATGTCCTTTTTGACTATTCTGTGAGACACCCTTGGGTCAGGCCAAGTCTCACCCTCTCCTTTCATATTGAAAGGTTTTCTTGAGGGTGAATAATCTCAGAGCTTCCTTTTTCATACTCATTATAGAGGTGGTAGCAGCATAACATTTGTCAATGCTTTTCAGCATTTCCTCATCATGTCGCTTTTGCTGCTCCTCCTCTTCTAACTTTACCCTCACAGTGTCCTGCTGTGAGGTGGGAGTGAAGGTTTGTGGTTTGCCTTTGGGTAGAGGTATAACTGCTGAAAGTGGCAGGCTATCCTCCTCATCCTCCTCTTCTTCATCTTGCAGCCTCAGCACCCTTCTTTCTTCTTCAGGGTGGATCATTGGCTACGGGTTTTGGTGGTAAAGGAGTTGGTTTTTGTGGGTTGTGGTTGTTTGTTGGTGTGGGAATGTTGGCAAGCACTGCTAGTAACCTAGAGATAAGGGCTGGTTTGGTCTGTTTTACTAGCAGTGTCCTGTTCCAGCACCTGCTTCAGAAAGGGCCTCTGCGACAGTCCCTTAGTGAAATCACCAGACGAACAGATCTTGGTGGTTTAGCAAGCAAGATCCTGTCCCGGTCATGCTTTGATGTCAAGACTGGTCTGCCCAAAACTTCGAAATAAATCTACTCATAGCCTCGAGTTTCTTTTGATCCTCTGGCTATAAGTAGACCATCGGTAGTTTATCTCCCTAGTTCCATTTTCTGATCTCCTGATCTAGCAGGGCAGTGGTCCTTGTCAAAGCCTTGCTTGAACAGCTGAGCAATGGCAGAATCCATTGATTTGTTGTGTTCAGCATCAGCCTCCTTGACAAGGGCTGCTAGATCAGAGTCAGCCACCATCTTTCCCTCCTCTCCCTTTTTCTTATCAGTGAAACTGAAATCCCTTTGGATATCAGCCAATTCTATTTGCTCAACCTCCCTCTCTTCCTCTTCCCTTTCTCCCGCACCTTCCTAGTCTCCTCAACCAACTCCCTCTCTACCACGACCTCTTTCTCTGCCTCTTTCTCCTCATCACCCCTCTTCCTCTTGACTTGCACTGATGTCTCCCCCTTTTTGGGTGCATTGGTTGGGGTTTGACTATCAGCAAGTGCCTTAGAAATGGCAACCTCACCATGGGTTGTATGTATGTGGGAAACCTCTCATCAAGGGTTTGAATGACTAAATCTTTAAGCATGGGTGTGATGAGAGGTAGGGATTTTTGGAGAATAGCATCCAGCTGCTCAGGGGGGTTCTGACCCTGAGAGCTAGTGCCAGAAGCAGGGGTTGGTAGCCGAGTTTGTGGGAGTGGCTCAGTGTTTATGAGACCTTCGGGTGATGGTGCCATCTGGGGTAGTGGTGGCAGATGGACTTCTATCAGGAGTCATTTGAGCAAGCAGCTCTTTGCGTCTGCTTATCTCATCCTCTAGGATAGTGTTTTGAGCTACTACATCATAGAAGAAGCTCAGGTCATCATCAGCATGAGCTGAATCACCTGACCATCCTGACATTGTCAGGATGTACATGTCCTGAGTGTGGCTCAGTAATGACATGTGCCCCTTGTTCATGGTACTGGGGACTTCTGGCCTCCGGATTGGACCATCATCGGCCATTGCCTCTGGTGAGGTCTTAGTGATGTTACCAGCTGGACCCTGCTCAGATGTTGATGCAGGGGAAGTGGCAGCCTCACCAGATTGTTCTATCTCTCTAGCCACACTGGGAGATTGAACTGATTCTCTGTGCTGTGGGCTCCCATCGGCACTTGTACCCACCCCTCTTCGGTTGGAGTCTCCCCAGGTGTAATAGGTTTCTGGGGAGAGGGTGGAGTGCTCAGATCGGTCAGCACTTTGGCTATTGCCAATGTTGGGCTTAGTGGGGCGGTCTCATCAGTAGATGGGCTAGAAGCAGTGTGCACATGGGGAGGACTGTGCTCTTCAATGGCAGTCTTCTCAAGTGAGAAAGACCCAGTAATGTGGTTGCCCCAAAATTGGTTACATCAAGCTCCTGTTGAGAGGAAGCCTGTGCGGTTGTGGTGGGTGGAGTCGTGGTACCTGCTGGGAGAATCGAACCAGCAGGCCATCCTGCCTTTGTGTGGCAGGGGCATCCTCAGGGGACTCATCTCCCTGAGTAGCCTTTTTGGGGCTTCTTTTTGGCTTTTGGCTTGGTGGGGACTGTGGATTTGGAGGTGGAGGCTGTGGGTTCCAGCTGCGTGGGTTTTCGCAGCCGGCCAGCCTGTTGAGTGTGTGGTCAGTGTGTGCCTGGAGTATACCTCGGCTTGAACAGCCATGGCAGGGACCCCAGTGCCAACTAGTCCCTCAGCCTGAAGCTGGGTTTCGATCATGGCCATTATGAACCGTGGATACAAGTTCCAACGATTAGAAAAAGGTTTTGTGGCCATGTCCTTGAGTTCCAAAAATAAAAGATCAGTAAAATTTAGAGGTTGTTTCTCAAGGATAGAATACAATACCTATTGCCACCTTGTGGACATCTTGGTCCCACGAAGAGGTCTTGGGAGCCAGACACACGTTCATCATGTGGAAGATCAATCGTTGAGGGTCAGGGAAGTGTTTCTTCAACAAGGTGGAGGCGGAGAGGTTACCCTGGTAGTCATGGGATGTGAATGAGAGATCCAGGGTACCTTTGGGGTAGGAAGTTGGGTGAGTGGCATCCTCCAGCTCTAGGGTTTGTCGTAGGGTAGCTGGGGTGATAACCACAGGTTTGCCGTTGACGGAGGACCGGAGGGAGACCTCGCCATTCTGCTCTCCGGTTTGGACGGTAACATTTCTCCAAAACTCCGCCAAAGAGTCGGTGTATATAGTAGGGTTCAGGAGAAAAGCCGTTTTGTAGGGTGAGTCGTTCATAAGATCGACGGCTTGGTGAAACTTGGGCCATAATGGCGATTTTGTAAGATGAGCGACACAGTTGTGTCGAGGTTCAGTTGCATGGTCGCCATTAATGGTGTATGGGAAGTTCAGAGGTTTTTGTAAGATTAGGGCAAGTGGAGTAAATGCTCTGAATGTGGGGTATTTATAGGGTAGGCCAAAGGTTGAAAGGAAACTACTGAAGGTTTTGGTGTCAGTTATCAGTTGTTGTAACGACTGATGACGTGGTTTTGACCTTCAGTGGTTGTAACATCTGAGGTTGGTGTTAGTCTTCAGTAGTTGAAACTACTGAGACCTTGGTTTTGTCCTTCAGATGTTGTGAACGTCTGAAGAGTTACTGTCAGTCGTCAGTAGTTATGAAATACTGATGACCTAGTATTCTTCTTCAGACGTTGGAACAACTGAAGACTTGGTGTTAGCCTTCAGTAGTGTAAACTACTAAGATCAGTAGTTGTGAACTACTGAAGACATGGTATTGCTTAGTTGTTGTAAACAACTGAGGACTTGGTGTTAGCCTTCAGTAGTTGTGAACTACTGATGTCAGTAGTTGTGAACTACTGAAGACATGGTTTTGTCCTTCAGTTGTTTGTGTATGAAACAGCAGCTGTTGTTATCAACTGATGAGAAATTACTCATCAGCTGTTTCCGTCAAATCAGTTGTTTCATACCAGCCTCACACTTACTCATCAGCTCTTTGGCTGACTTCAGATGTTTCATTGACCCATCAGCTCTTGTGAATATGTATGCCTTCAGCTCTTGTGATCAGATGTTCACAAGTGCTGATGAAATACTCTTCAGAGCTGGTGAACAAATTTTGTCTTCAGTACTTGTGTAAGATTACACATCAGTACTTGGGAACAAAATTTGTTCTTCAGTACTTATTTATTTGAAAATCATACTTCAGTAGTTGTAATCCACCTCACTACATCAGTTATTTTCAATAAATAATGTACATCAGTACTTTGAGTCATTTTAGTCTTCAGTAGTTGTGAAAGAGCTGAAGACTAAATTACTCATCAGTACTTGTATTTGACCTTTGCGCTTCAGTAGTTGTGAACTAAGAGTACCAGCATAGGTCAAATCAATCAAGCTGTAGCATACCAAGCCTTAGTACCAAATTGTGGAATGTGGCACTATCTAGAGGCTTAGTAAAAATGTCTGCAAGCTCATCAGCACTAGGCACAAACTTAGGATTAATCAGACCTTTTCATAGCAATCCTGATAAAATGATGTCTGATCTCAATATGTTTGGTCCTTGAGTGATGGACTGGATTCTTAACAATACAGAGAGCTGAAGCACTGTCCATTAATAATGGAGTCTTAGTTTCAGTAATGCCATAATCCAGAAGTTGGTTCAGAAGCCAGAGTATCTGAGAGGTGCAACTTGCAGCAGCAATACACTCAGCTTCAGCAGTAGATGTAGCAATTGATGTTTGTTTCTTACTCTGCCAAGAAACTAAACAATTGCCTAGGAATTGGCAACCACCAGAAGTGGATTTTCTGGTGACTTTGCATCCTGCATAGTCACTATCAGAGAAAGCAACTAATTTGCAAGAATGCCCAGCTGAATACCAAAGACCTAGTGATTGGGTACCTTGCAGATATCTAAAGATCCTTTTGACTGCAATCAAATGGGATTCTTTAGGTGCAGCCTGAAATCTAGCACAAGCACATGTTGAAAACATGATGTCTGGTCTAGAAGCTGTAAGGTACATCAAGGACCCAATCATACATCTGTAAAGGGTTTCATCAACCACTTTACCTTTCTGATCTACATCTAGTTGTGTGATGCTGCTCATGGGAGTGGCTTACAGGGTTTGTAAATCAAACTTACGCAACAACTCTTTGGTATACTTGGACTGATGGATGAAGATTCCATCATCCTGTTGTTTGATTTGCAAACCCAGAAAGTACTGTAATTCTCCCATAGCACTCATTTCAAATCGTAGCTTCATAAGCTTTGTAAATTCATCACAACTTTGGATCAGAGGATGCAAAGATGATGTCATCAACATAAATCTGAACAAGGAGCTTATGTTGTCCCACAGTCTTGATGAATAAGATTTTATCGATGGTGCCTCTAGTGAACTTGTTCTCTAAAAGAAAGGTTGAGAGTGTCTCATACCAGGCTCTAGGTGCTTGCTTCAGCCCATAGAGAGCCTTATCAAGCTTGTACACCCAATCAGGATGTTTATTGTCCTTAAAGCCTGGTGGTTGACACACATAAACCTCATCTTTTATTTTTCCATATAGGAAGGCACTTTTGACATCCATTTGATAGACCTTGAGACTGTGAAAGGTAGCATAAGCTAAGAACAGTCTGATTGCTTCTAGTCTGGCCACAGGTGCAAAGGTCTCATCATAATCAATGCCTTCCTCCTGTGCAAACCCTTGGACAACCAGTCTGGCCTTGTTCTTGACAATTTGGCCCTTCTCATCTGTTTTGTTCCTGAATACCCACTTGGTGCCTATAGCACACTTATCTTTAGGTAATGGAACAAGCTCCCACACTTGCTGTTTCTTGAATTGAAGAAGCTCAAGCTGCATAGCTTCCACCCATGCATTGTCTCTTAAAGCAATATGATAGTTCTTTGGCTCTTGCTAACTGATGAAGAGAGCATAGAAGCAGAAGTTGGACAATTGATTCCTGGTTGAAACTCCAGCATGGATATCACCAATGATTTGTGAAGTGGGGTGATTCTTGAGCTCTTGATAAACTATAATATCTGTGCAAGTGTTTGTAGACCCATCAGCAGCAACAGATGGAGATGGAGATTCCTGAAACCATGTAGAGGATGGCAGCTCAAACGAAGTAGAGCAAGCAGAAATCTCATCAGACTTTGTAGTGGATGGAGCTGTTGAGGCTACAGGAGCATCAGGTTCAGTGAACTTAGGCAGATTGTCACTAAACCTGAAGAGGTGAGTACTGACTTCATCATCATCAGTACCACTAGGTGGAGATCTGCTGGCAGGCTCAACAGATGGAGGTTGATAAGGAACATATTGCAGTATGTCCAGATCAAACAACTCCACAGGGTTTTGTGGAATCTTGTCCTTTGGAGATTCATTGAACTTAACATGCAGAGTTTCTTCAACCCCCTTGGCTCTACAGTTGAAGACTCTGTATGCTTTGCAAGTTGATGAATAACCAACAAAGTACCCTGCATCCACCTTACTAGCAAACTTATGGAATGGGTTGCTAGTGTTGAGAATAAAACAAGGACACCCAAAGGCTCTAAAGAATGAAATAAGAGGAGCCTAATGATGAAGAACTTCATATGGAGTCTTCATTAACCTCTTATTTACTAAAGCTCTATTTTGTACATAGCAAGCTGTATCGACAGCTTCAGCCGAAAAGGTTAGTGGCAACCCAGAGTCAGCCAACATTGACCTTGCTGCTTCAATGAGGGTCCTGTTCTTTCTCTCCACCACTCCATTCTGCTCAGGAGTTCTAGGAATGCTAAACTGCCTTCTAATTCCCTTGGACAGGTAGAAGTCATCAAGTGTGTGGTTTCTAAATTCTGTTCCATTGTCACTCCTCACACACTTGACCTGTAGGGAATACTGCTTTTCTACTTGTAACACAAAGTTCATTATTGTCTTTGCTGCTTCATCCTTGGAGTGCAAGAAGAAAGTCCATACAAACCTGGAGTAATCATCCACAATTACCAGGAAGTATTTCTTCTTTGCCATGCTCATTACTCTGACAGGACCAAAGAGATCCATGTGCAGAAGTTGTAAGCAGGCAGTGGACTTTGGTTCTTCTATTGAAGGGAATGAAACTTTGTGTTGTTTTCCTTTCAAGCAAGCAGTGCAGTCATCTTCACACTTGAACTCCTTCAGAGGCAATCCTCTTACTAAACCATGGCTTATAAGCTGATTCATGTTCTTGAAATTAACATGACCCAGCCTTCTATGCCATAGTGTAGACTCTTGAGGAGATGCCTTGGAGAATAGGCAAGGATGGCCTTTTAGATCCATCTTTTGGAAAGATCTAAGGCATACACTCTTCCTGTCATGTTGGCCTTCAGGAGAGTGTGTTCATCCAATGCCTTGTCAATCAAACTCAGAACTTTGGATGACAGAATCCGACAGTTCTGGCTTGGAAACAAAGCCTTTTCCGACAATGTAACCCTTTGCATCATTGCCAAAGAAACAAATCCCTTCTTTCCTTGAGAGTAGTCATTAAGAAGGGAGCTGCTTCCTGTCATGTGCATGGATCCTCCACTGTCTACATACCAGATGCTTCTATGGCATGTTGAAGAACCCTGCAAACACAACCATGTGTTAGTTTGTCTTGGAGATCCAAACCTGCTTGGTTTTGGGTCTGTTCTCAGCTACAGGTGCAGCACTAACAGTTGTGTTGTGTGTGACAGCTTTAGGTGAAGAAGATGGTACAGAAGAGGAACCCTTTGGCTTGGACTTCCTTTTCTGTGGTTTCAACACAGGAGCATCTAAGTGGTTGACTCTTCCCACTAGCTGCTGAACCATCATCACCAATTGTGTCTGATTCTGTGATAAGGCCTTCAGCTCTTCAGACACATTGGAGTTTGCTGATGATGAGTTCCTATGTTGTACCATCTTTTTCTGAGCAACCTCAGCTGTTGCCTGAGTAATCCCTACCTTCCTTTTAGATTTAGCTTTGGGCTTAGGGATTTCAGGCTTGGATGTTGCTAGTATAAACTTGGTTTCAAACTCATTCTTCATTTTATTGATGCTCTCAGTAATTTTCTCCTTCTGTTTGAGTTTGGAACCCCTTTTGTACCAGCAATCCTCAGTAAGATGATTGAACAAGCCACATATCTCACATGGCTTTTTCTTCATCTTATGCTGATCATCAGCTGAAGAGGATTTAACTGCTGAAGACTTGTTCTTCAGCTGTTTGTCATCAGTAGTAGCAGTTTTCTTCCTAGTGCCTGCTTTCCTGGTATCCTCTCTAGCTGTCTTCAAACCTTTCCTACTGTTAGTTTTCTTCTCTTTAGTGCTAACAGTATTTGAGGTTTGAACTTCAGATGTTGTCACTTGCTCTCCAGTACCTTCAGTACTTCTAGTGACAACACCTGAGTTGATCAGCCTTTTAGTCATGTGATAGTCTATCTCTGATGATGCTGATTCAGAGGATAGTAAGTCACATGATGAGAAGGATTGGTTATTGCTCTCCCCATCAGATTCAACTTCTGCTCTTGAAATGAATTCTGTGGGAGGAGCAGTGTGATTATAACCAATGACAAACTTCACATTGGAAGCTGATTGCTTACTATGAAGCATTTCAAAACCCTTGCATGATTGCACCCATCGATCACACTCAACTTGGGTGGTTGCAAGAGTTTCCTTGAGGTCTTTGTACTTCTCTAGAAGTACATCTTCCCTAGCTTTAGCATCTTTGATTTGGCATTTCAGCTTGTAAATCTCATCATTTTTATCTTTAAGAACAACCTCAAAATCAACTTTTCTTTTGGAAATAGTGTGCTCAAGCTCAAGATTTTTATCTATTAAAGCTACATTTGCTTCTCTAATAGAAGCAAATGCTGCTATGCATGACTCTGAACAAAGCTTGGCTTTTGCCTCAGTGGATACCTGAGATGAGGCATTGGATGATGACCCTTTAGCAGAATCAAGGGCCATCAGAGCAAGATTTCCAAAAGGTTGATCACCACCATGTTGACCAGCACCTTGGAGTAGTGGTTCCTGACCAGATAGCTCTTCTGGTAGACTACTCCAGTCAACAGCAGTTGGGGTGAAAAAGCTTTGTTTGAGGTTGTGTGTGGTGATGAGATTGGGAAGAGTGAGGCTCTGGAAGAGCATGAGGTGGTTGAGCCGGGGGTGCTTGAGTTTGACCAGGCTGAGGCATGTAGTAACAGGGGTAAGGATAAGGCATATGACCCTGTGGCACAAAATAAGCAGGTGGTGCCTGTGCCTGAGAAGGATGGGTAGAACTGTAGGAAGGTTGCCCTTTGTGCTGTGAGCTATTGCTGGGAAAAGTCACAAAGGGTGCAGATGAGTTAGATCCAGATGATCTACACTCTCTTGCAAAGTGTCCAAGCCTTTGGCACTTGTGACACCTCAACTTGCTCTTGTCAAAACCAACTTTGGTTTTGCTAGAGAGTCCTGGGAATTTCCTACCAGTTCTTTTGTAGAACTTCTGAGAACGGATATTTATCATTGCCATTTGGTTCAAAATATCCATCTCTTCCAGATCATCATTTGGAATGCCCTTCAAATCCTCCATCAGAAAACACAAATTGTCACCACCACCTCCTGAACTACTAACACCAACAAAAGCTTGTTCTGAGTTGGTAGAGAAATCAATATGCTCATCATAAGAACTTTCTGATGAAGTATATTCTGACTCATGACTTATCAAGGCAGCATTACCTTGGACAAAGTCATCAGCAAGCTTGCCAGAAGAGGACAGCTTCCTCTTTTGCTCTATCTCTCTCTCAAAAGTGAGCAACTTCCCATGAAGTTGTGTGAGAGATAGAGTTTCCAGATCAGCACTGGAGCATAGGAAAATGGTATATGTGTCCCACCTCTCAGGCAATGACCTGAGGAACCTGTTGTTCATCTGGCTTTTAGAGTACTCTTGTTTGACCATCTTTAGCTCAGAGATCAAACAAGAGAACCGCTCATATTGCTGGGTCAGAGTCTCACCCTTTCTATATGAGAATGTCTCATATTGTTGGGCGAGGATTTCCCTATTGTTTGCTAAGACCGAATCAGTTCCTCCAAATTGTTCCTTTAGAGCAACCCATAGGTCATGAGCAGACTCATGATGCAAGAGCCCTGAATATATCTCGTTTGGAATGGCCATGGCTAAAATTCCATGGGCTCTAGCATCAATTTCGAACAGCTTTAGATCTTCGTCCGAATATTGTTCAGGTTTCTTCGCAACCTGTTCATTAGATTCCGGGACGCTCACCATAGGCTTGTATGGCCCATGCACCACTGACTTCCAACAACCAGCACTGTTGACAGCCAAGTGGTGTAGCATACGTCTTTGCCATATGTTATACTCGTTCCTAACCAGCATCGGAGGCTTGGTTGCGGAACCAGTATTGTGAGGATCATTGGTTGGTGTTGTCATCTCAGGTTTTGGTCAAAAACAAGTTTAAACACGACAAACGTAACTCAAAACCACCAAAAGACCTCAAGATTTTGGCCGGAAACAGCAGAAACTCACTCTCTATGGCTAATTCTTGCAAATTGATAATTCGATCAAACTGAGAGATCAAAAGAGCAGTTTCAAATGATCAATAGTGAAATCGATCAATGATTAACCTGCTCTGATACCATTTGACAGGATCTCAGCCTCTCGGTTGATCAATTAGATTATGTTTGCAGCGGATTTAGCACATTAATTAGCAATTAAAGCAAGAACATAAAAGATATTTCAATTAAAAGCATAAACATAGAGAGAGAAGAGTTCTGCGAAACAATAAATGTTCTATTGGTCACACGTTTCCGCAATTAATACAGTATGGTTGGTTACCCATCCTTTTATAGGCGGCAAAGGGATGGGTTGATGTCCTTTTTCTGACATCACTGAATATTCAATTACAACTGACAAAAACATAAAACTACTGAAGATGTCAACAACTGACATCTTCTTACAAAGTTCCTAAGTGCTGACAAAAGTAAACTACTGATACTATAACAACTGAAGAACATGCTCTTCAGTTGTTGTACAACTACTGAAACAAAATAAACTACTGAAAAAAAAAACCACTATAACAACTGAAGAAGACTTCTTCAGTTGTTGTGACAAACTCTGCGTCTTCAGTACTTGGTCTTCAGACTTGGCTTCGGAAGATGTAACAGCTTCGGAAGATGTAACTTCGGAAGATGTAACAACTGATGACTTCAGTAGATATCATCAGTTGTTGTCCTCAGTCTTTTTCTTCAGACTTGGCTTCGGAAGATAGAACAGCTTCGGAAGATGTAACAACTGATGACTTCAGTAGATATCATCAGTTGTTGTCTTCAGTCTTTGTCTTCAGACTTTGTGCTTCGGAAGAAGATCTTCAGTTCTTTAGTTCTTCAGCTTTTGATACTTCAGTACTTGGTCTTTGTTCTTCAGTTCTTTGATCTTCAATCTTTGTTCTTCAGACTTTGTCATAACAGCTGAGGCTGGGGCTAAGATGCTCTCGAGTCTGACATTCAGCAAGAGAACACAATAGCTGATGGAAGTCATCAGATGTTCTCGAGTCTGACATTCTAGCAAGAGAACACTGTAACTGGTGGGAGTCTTCAGTAGTTGTTGCAGTGGCATGTGGGACTTAGAGGTTTTCCTGATCTTGGTTCATTGGTTCTTTTGGTCCAACATCCTTATTATGTATATATGTCTTCCCTTGGCTTTACGTTGAACGCTAATGAATGTAATTAAGTAATTTATAACGTAAAGTGAAAGATGATGAAAAGAGGAAGGTAATGAATGAGTGAATGCATTAATGAATGAATGAACGAACACATGAAATAATGAATGTATGAAAGGCTTGTAAGTAAGTGTATGAGGTGAGTGACTCTGTGTCGCAACAGACTCGAAAGAGGTCCTTGTCGCGTACTCTGGTATTGCAGGAGACAGGATCCAGATGAATGAGGGTAAGATTGGCTTGCAAGCAGAAGGAAAAGAGGTTCACGACTCAATGAGAGTTGTTAACTAAACTGTGTGTGTATTATAGCGTTTGATCTTGGCTAACTCATAAGGGGACATAGACATAGTGGGAGTTCAGTTTTGGTGATTGCTCCGATACGTGCGATGTGGTATTTACTGTGTGCTATGTAGCGTACGTTTTTGGCCTACCTCATGTGGATTATGTAGCGTGCGATTTTGGAGCTAACCCATGAGACGGCGTGCGATTCTGGCTAAACCCCGAGAGCCCTCACACACAGGGGGAGTCGGTCTCGGTGACCTCTCCGTTGGTGCGATTTGTGTGATAGGTACGGTGGAACTCATAAGGGTATATAGACACAGGGGAGTTCAGTTTTGGTAACTGCTCCGATACGTGCGATGTGGTAATTACTGTGTGCTATGTGGCGTGCGATTTTGGCCTACCTCATGTGGATAATGTAGCGTACGATGTTGGGCTAACCCATGAGATGGCGTGTGATTTTGGCTAAACCCAAGAGTTTTCACACACAGGGAGAGTTGGTCTTAGTGACAACCCATGAGATAGTGAAGTGAGCAACTTTGTGTTGCAACATACTCGGATGGAGTTCAATCTAGATGATTGACTCGACGGGATATCTGTCGCGTATCCCAGTGCTGTGTCAGTCTTCGGACATGAGTCGGGAGTTTGTTTGTCAAGCCCCGACACAACATCAGTCTTCGGACATGATTCGTGGATATTACATGAGCCAAGACCTAGATGAGAAAGAGAATCATGAAAGGAAGTATGAAACGAATGAAAGTTAATGAAAGTAATGAAAGTTAAAGAACGAACAAATGCAAGTAATGAATGAAAGGAACCTAATGATAATGTACGAAATGGGATCCTTGTCACTCGACCTCAGTAATCATGGCTGTGTGCCATGAAGAGGGTAAAGTGTGACCGGCTCCAGAAATAAGTAACAGGCAAGAAATGTTTGAAAGTTAAAGACAGATAATGAGCGAATGACAGACAGAGAACGAACGAAAGTAACGTTAAGGTATGAATGAGAACATAAAAAGATAATAATGAAATTACCTAAGTGTACGTATGATGTGTGTTCGCATGTATGTAAAGAACGGTTTTAACGAAAGAAAAGTATGTTTTATTATAAAACTAGAACTCACTCAGCAACGCTGACTTTGATGTGTTTCTAGTTGGCAGGTATGTTGCTGAGGATGGCACAGGGCAACTACTCAGTTACGATGAGACTGGCATCCAGATTTTTACATGTCATTGTATTTTTAAATGGAAACAAATGTTGTAAAGTTATGAAATGACATGTTTTTAGTTATTAATGAAAGTTTTAAATTTCTGCTGCAAAGTAAATGTACGTTTTAAAATGTTTTATGTGCGATGAATAACCAACCGTGAGGTGCACGGGAACGGGGCCTTACATCAGCGAAACAAGATCATCTGATAAATTAGCCAAAACCAAACCGATTAAAGCTTAGAACTAGGTTGCCTAACGAACCTAAGAATAAATCAACCTTTTATTTCATCAAACATGAATAATGTAAGATTTGACTGAGGAATGTCGAGAGAAACTAAGGTTAGGACTATATGCGCACATGTGAGATTCGAGTCATAAACTGAGCAATATATACCACCTAGTTTTGCTGGGAGCGAAACTATAGTTTCTCCCGTATAGGTGAGTTGCTAACAGTAGAGCGTGACTGCTGGTGAAAGTATAGTTTCACTCGATGGAACTATAGTTTTGCCTATAGTTTTGCAACCCTTTTCTTTTTTTTAATATAAGTTTAATGTTTATACAAACATAACTTCCTCACCCCACAATTCCAACTTAAAAACAAACAAATTACTAAACAATTATAATTTTAAAAAATAAAATAAAGTAAAAGGAAATAAAATGAAATAAAATATCAAAAAAGATATAGTATGCATGTTTTTGTCGAAGTTTTTCTTAGAATCAAGTCTTAGTGAGATTGCTGATATGTTTTCTCTCTTAAACCCATGCCTTATTCTTTTCAACGAGTGACCTACAACTGATTTTATTAAGTTTTAGGTTCAATTAGAGAAGCTCAAGTAACTTGGTTCCCATAGACATCCGGAAAAGAACTTATCCCGTCATCAAGGTTTATGGAGTGTAATTATTGATTTTGCTTAAGTCATTGTGAATTGACACAGATGCACGCATATGATAGCATGATCATTTGACGAGACACTTTACTATACAAAATCTATGATGATATCTCCAGGTCTATACACACGTATAACGGAGGAGATGTACATCTTATTCTAGAAGATGAGAACTTCAGGTCATTGCTATCGCATAGCGGAGAAGATCATCTTAGCGTGTTGATAGGAGCTTTAGGTGAATGCTTTCGCATAGCAGAGAAGATCATCACTCCAGGTCAATGCTCATGCATAGCAGAGGAGATAGACATGCATTTTATTACACATAATATACAATGTGGGCTTAGAGATGTTAGGCCCAATACAGACTAAGAACAGACTTAAGAGGAAAATCAGTCACTCTCAACCAAGTTTTGATGAAATTTGTATCTTTGTGCAGGCCAAGATGTCATGAGAATAATCCTTATTACAGAGTTCTTGATCTTTAGTTGAGCTGCACACTCATTGTTTAGTTTGTTTTCAGGCTGAGTCTACCATGCATATCTCAACACAAGTCGTTGACCTCTTTGTAACTTCTTTTTCTGGGGGTTCCTGAGAGAACAAAATAGGAAAACACTTTAAAAGTATATATTCTCCCCCTAAATTTCTATTTACCCTTACAGGGTTAGAAAATTATTTTGTTTTTTCAAATATAAAAGTGGATAAAAGTAAAAAAAATAAAATAAAATAAGAAGGAATATGGGATATCAGAAATTATTTGGCAAATGTAAAAAATGGAAAGAGTTATTGACGAAAGCAGGACATTTTATTAGGAAATGAGATTTTTTAAGAAAAATATTAAACCTAAGATAGAGATCAGTTCATAAAAACGAGGTTTGTCAAATGTTGTTGGACCAAAAGAACCAATGAGCCAAGATCAGGAAAACCTCTAAGTCCCATATGACATCACAACAACTGCTGAAGACCTTCATCAGCAGTTGGACAAAGTCTGAAGAATCAAAGTCTGAAGATCAAAGATCTGAAGTACAATAGCTGAAGATCCTAAAGTGCTGAAGATAAGTACTGAAGTCTGAAGTACTGAAACATACAAGTACTGAAGACTTCAAGTACTGAAGACAAGTGCTGAAGATCAAAAGTTGAACTGAAGAACTGAAGATCATCTACTAATGCACAAAGTCTGAAGACAAAGACTGAAGACATCAGCTGATGACATCTACTGAAGTCATCAGCTGATACATCATCTGAAGCCCAAGTCTGAAGAAAGTGCTGAAGCTTCAGAGTTTGTCACAACAGCTGAAGAAGTCTTCCTCAGTTGTTGTGATGGTTTTTCTCTTTGAGTAGTTTTGTTTATCTTTTCAGTAGTTTGTACAACAGCTGAAGAGCTTGCTCTTCAGCTGTTATAGTTCAGTAGTTATAAATGACTGAAGAGTTTGTTCTTCAGTCATTGTAGGCTTTCAGTAGTTTCCTTTGTCAGTACTTGTAATAGGTATACAACTTTTGTAAGAAGATGTCAGATGTTGACATCTTCAGTAATTTTATGTTCTATCAGCTGTTAGTTTAATAATCAGTTGATGTCACTGTCAAGTGACATCATGATCCATCCTTTGCCGTCTATAAAAGGATGGTGAACCATGCTGTATTAGGTGCCGAAACGTGGGAAGTTATAGAAAACATCTTTTGCAGATCTTTTCTCTCTCTATGTTTGTACTTTTACATGTAAAATCTTTTGTGTTCTTGCTGTAATCACTAATTATTGTGCTAAATCCGCTGCGAACGTAATCTAATTGATCAAACTAGAGGCTGAGATCCTGTCAAATGGTATCAGAGCGGGTTAATCATTGAACAATTTCACTATTGATCATTTGAAACTGCTCTTTTGATCTCTACGTTTGATCGAATTAGCAATTTGCAAGAATTAGCTATAGAGAGTAAGATTCTGCTGTTTCTGGCCATAAACTTGAGGTTCTCTGGTAGTTTCGAGCTACATTTGTTTTGCTTAAACTTGTTTTTAACTAAAATCTGAGATGACTACACCAACGAACGATCCTCACAATACTGGTTCCTCAACCAAGCCTCCGATGCTTGTGAGAAATGAGTATAACATATGGCAACGTCGTATGCTTCACCACTTGTCTGTCAACAGTGCTGGTTGTTGGAAGTCAGTGGTGCATGGACTATACAAGCCTATGGTGAGCGTCCCTGAATCTAATGAAAAGTTTCCGAAGAAACCTGAACAATATTCGGACGAAGATCTTAAGCTGCTCATGACCTATGGGTTGCTCATGAAACTGCTCATGGAATTTTAGCCATGGCTATTCCAAATGAGATTTATTCAGGGCTTTTGCATCATGAAACTGCTCATGACCTATGGGTTGCTCTAAAGGAACAATTTGGAGGAACCGTTTCGGTCTTAGCAAATAATAGGGAAATCCTCGCCCAACAATATGAGACATTCTCTCATAGGAAGGGTGAGACTCTGACTCAGCAGTTTGAGCGGTTCTCTTGTTTGATTTCTGAGTTGAACATGGTCAAACAAGAGTACTCCAACAGCCAGATGAACAACAGGTTTCCACAGATCACTTCCTGAGAGATGGGACACTTATACCATTGTCCTACGCTCCAGTGCAAATCTGGATACTCTATCTCTCACCCAACTTCATGGGAAACTGCTCACATTTGAGAGAGAGATAGAGCAAAGGAGGAAGTTGTCCATCTCTGGCAAGCTTGCTGATGACTTTGTCCAAGGCAATGCTGCCTTGATAAGTTAGGAGTCAGAATATGCTGCATCAGAAAGTTCTTATGATGAGCATATTGATTTCTCTACCAACTCTGAACAAGCTTTTGTTGGTGTTAGTAGTAGTTCAGGAAGCAGTGGTGACAATTTGTGTTTTCTGATGGAGGACTTGAAGGGCATTCCAGATGATGATCTGGAAGAGATGGATATTTTGATCCAAATGGCAATGATAAATATCAGATCTCAGAAGTTCTACAGGAGAACTAGCAGGAAATTCCCTGGTCTCTCTGGCAAAACCAAAGTTGGTTTTGACAAGAGCAAGTTGAGCTGTCACAAGTGCCAAAGGCTTGGACACTTTGCTAGAGAGTGTGGATCATCTGGATCTAACTCCTCTGCACCCTTTGTGACTTTTCCCAGCAATAGCTCACAGCACAGAGGGCAACATTCCTCCAGTTCTGGCCATCCATCACAAGCACAGGCATCACCTGCTTATTTTGTGCCTCAGGGTCATATGCCATACCCATACCCCTGCTACTATGTGCCTCAGCCAAGTAAATCTCAAGCACCTTCTGCTCAACCACCACATGCTCTTCCTGAGCCTTAATCTTCCCAATCTCATCATTAAACACAACCTCAACAACACAGCTTCTTCACCCCAGGAGTTGTTGACTGGAGTAGTCTGCCAGATGATCTATCTGGTCAGGAACAACTACTCCAAGGTGCTGGTTAACATGGTGGTGATAATCCATTTGGAAATCTTGCTCTGATGGCCCTTGAATCTACTGAGGGGTCATCATCCAATGCCTCATCGCAGGTATCCTCTGAGGCTAAAGCCAAGCTTTGTTCTGAATCATGCATAGCAGCATTTGCTTCTATTAGAGAAGCAAATGTAGCTTTAATAGATAAAAATCTTGAGCTAGAGCACACAATTTCCAAAAAGAAAGCTGAATTTGAGGTTGCACTAAATGAGAAAAATGATGAGATTTACAAGCTTAAATGCCAAATCAAAGATGATAAAGCTAGGGAAGATGTACTTCTAGAGAAGTACAGAGACCTCAACGAAACTCTTGCAACCACCCAAGTTGAGTGTGATCGATGGGTGAAATCATGCAAGGGTTTTGAAATGCTTCTTAGCAAGCAATCAGCTTCCAATGTGAAGTTTGGCATTGGTTATAATCACACTGCTCCTCCAACAGATTTTACTTCAAGAGCAGAAGTTGAATCTGATGGAGAAAGCAATAACCAATCCTTCTCATCATGTGACCTACTTTCTGATTCAGCATCATCGAAGAGAGAAATCAGCATTAACTCCTGCCAAAACCTATCATCCAATGCTACAATAGTTGATGGTTCAAATGCTGACTGTCACATGATCAAAAGGTTGATCAACTCAGGTGTTGTCTCTAGAAGTACTAAAAGTACTGGAGAGCAAGTGACAACATCTGAAGTTCAAACCTCAACTACTGTTAGAACTAAAGAGAAGAAAACTAACAGTAGAAAAGGTTGGAAGACAGCTAAAGAGGATGTCAGGAAAGCAGGCACTACTAGGAAGAAAACCGCTAGTACTGATAGCAAACAGGTGAAGAACAGGTCTTCAGCAGTTTCATCCTCTTCACCTGATGATCAACATAAGATGAAGAAGAAGCCATGTGAGATATGTGGCTTGTTCAATCATCTTACTGATGATTGCTGGTACAAAAGGGGTTCCAAACTCAAACAAAAGGAGAAAATTAATGTGGACATAACTAAAATGAAGAATGAGTTTGAAACCAAGTTTGTACTAGCAACATCAAAGCCTGAAATCCCTAAGCCCAAAGCTAAATCTAAAAAGAAGGTAGGGGTTACTCAGGGAATAGCTGAGGTTGCTCAAAAGAAGATGGTGCAACCTAGGAATCCATCATCAGCAAATCCCAATGTGTCTGAAGAGCTAAAGGTCTTATCACAAAGTCAGACACAACTGGTGATGATGGTTCAGCATCTAATGGGAAGAGTCAACCATTTAGATGCTCCTGTGTTGAAACCACAGAAAAGGAAGTCCAAGCCAAAGGGTTCCCCTTCTGTACCATCTCCTTTACCTCAGGTTGTTACACATAACACACCTATTAGTGTTGCACCTGTAGTTGAGAACAGACCCAAAAAAAAAACAGGTTTGGGTCTCTAAAATTAACTAACATGTGGTTATGATTGCAGGGTTCTTCAACATGTCAAAGAAGCATCTGGTATGTAGACAGTGGAGGATCTATGCACATGATAGGAAGAAGCTCCCTTCTTAATGATTACTCTCAAGGAAAGAAGGGATTTGTCTCCTTTGGCAATGATGCAAAGGGTTACATCATCGGAAAAGACTTTGTTTCCAATGGGGAAATAAGGTTTGATGATGTTAACCATGTGGAGAATCTCAAGCAAGAACTGTCGGATTCTATCATCCAAAGTTCTAAGTTTGATTGACAAGGTGTTGGATGAATACTCTCTCCTAAAGGCCAACAGGACAGGAAGAGTGTATGCCTTAGATCTTTCCTAAAAGATAGATCCAAAAGGCCATCCTTGCCTATTCGCCAAGGCCTCTCCTCATGAATCTACTCTATGGCATAGAAGGCTGGGGCATGTTAATTTCAAAAATATGAATCAGCTGATAAGTCATGGTTTAGTAAGAGGATTGCTTTTAAAGGAGTTCAAGTGTGAAGATGACTGCACTGCTACTTTAAAAGGAAAACAACACAAAGTTTCATTCCCTTCAATAGAAGAACCAAAGTCCACGGCCTGCTTGCAGCTCCTGCACATGGATCTCTTTGGTCCTGTCAGAGTGATGAGCATAGCAAAGAAGAAATACTGCCTGGTAATTGTGGATGATTATTCCAGGTTTGTATGGACTTTCTTCTTGCACTCCAAGGATGAAGCAGCCAAGACTATCATGAACTTTGTGTTATTTGTAGAAAAGCAGTATTCCTTGCAGGTCAAGTGTGTGAGGATTGACAGTGGAACAGAATTTCGAAACCACACACTTGATGACTTCTACCTGTCCAAGGGAATTAAAAGGCGGTTTAGTATTCCTAGAACTCCTGAGCAGAATGGAGTGGTGGAGAGAAAGAACAGGACTCTCATCGAAGCTGCAAGGTCAATGTTGGCTGACTCAGGGCTGCCACGGACCTTTTGGGCTGAAGCTGTCAACACAGCTTGCTATGTACAAAATAGAGATTTAGTGAATAAGAGGTTGATGAAGACTCCTTATGAAGTTCTTCATCATTTGGCCCCTCTAATATCATTCTTTAGAGCCTTTGGGTGTCCATGTTTTATTCTCAACACTAGCGACCCACTCCAGAAGTTTGCTAGTAAGGTGGATGCAGGGTATTTCGTTGGTTATTCATTAACTTGCAAAGCATACAGAGTCTTCAACTGTAAGACAAAGAAGGTTGACGAAACTCTGCATGTTAAGTTTAATGAATCTTCGAAGGACAAGAATCCACAAAACCTTGTGGAGTTGTTTGATTTGGACATACTACAATATGTTCCTTATCAACATCCAACTGTTGAGCCTGTCAACAGTTCTCCACCTGGTGGTACTGATGATGATGAAGTCAATACTCACCTCTTCAGGTTCAGTGACAACCTGCCTGAGTTCACTAAACCTGATGCTACTGTAGCCTCAGCAGCTTCATCCACAACTAATGCTGATGAGATTTCTGCTGGCTGTACTTCATTTGAGCTGCCATCCTCCACATAGTTTCAGGAATCTCCATCACCATCTGTTGTTGCTGATGGGTCTACAAACACTTGCACAGATATTATAGTTTATCAAGAGCTGAAGAATCACCCCACATCTCAAATCATTGGTGATATCAATGCTGGAGTTTCAACCAGGAATCAATTGTCCAACTTCTGCTTCTATGCTCTCTTCATCAGTCAACAAGAGCCAAAAAACTATCATTTTACCTTAAGAGAAAATGGATGGGTGGAAGCTATGCAGCTTGAGGTTCTTCAGTTCAAGAAACAGCAAGTGTGGGAGCTTGTTCCATTACCCAAAGGTAAGTGTGCTATAGGCACCAAATGGGTATTTAGGAACAAAACAGATGTGAAGGGTAAAAACGTCAAGAACAAGGCCAAGCTGGTTGTCCAGGGGTTTGCACAAGAGGAAGGCATCGATTATGATGAGACCTTTGCCCCTGTGGCTAGACTGGAATCAATCAGACTATTCTTAGCTTATGCTGCCTTTCACAGTCTTTTAGAGAATAAGTTTATCAAATGGATGTCAAAAGTGCCTTCTTATATGGAAAAATAAAAGAAGAAGTTTATGTGTGTCAACCACCAGGCTTTGAGGACAATAAACATCCTGATTGGGTGTACAAGCTTGATAAGGCTCTTTATGGGCTGAAACATGCTCCTAGAGCTTGGTATGAGACACTATCAACTTTTCTTTTAGAGAATAAGTTCACTAAAGGCACCATTGATAAAACCTTATTCATCAAGACTATGGGACAACATAAGCTCCTTGTTCAAATTTATGTAGATGACATCATCTTTGCATCCTCTGATCTAAAGTTGTGTGATGAATTTACAAAGCTCATGATGCTAAGGTTTGAAATGAGTGCTATGGGAGAATTACAGTTCTTTCTAGGTTTGCAAATCAAACAAAAGGATGATGGAATCTTCATCCATCAGTCCAAATACTCCAAAGAGTTCTTGAATAAGTTTGATTTACAAACCTGCAAACCCTGTTCTACTCCCATGAGCAGCATCACACAACTAGATGTAGATCAGAAAGGGAAAGCGGTTGATGAAAACCTTTACAGATGTATGATTGGGTCCTTGATGTACCTAACAGCTTCTAGACCAGACATCATGTTTGCAACATGTGCCTGTGCTAGATTTCAGGCTGCACCTAAAGAATCCCATTTGACTGCAGTCAAAAGAATCTTTAGATATCTGCAAGGTACCCAATCACTAGGTCTTTGGTATTCAACTAGGCATTCTTGCAAATTAGTTGCTTTCTCTGATAGTGACTATGCAGGATGCAAAGTCACCAGAAAATCCACTTCTGGTGGTTACCAATTCCTAGGCAATTGTTTAGTTTCTTGGCAGAGTAAGAAACAAACGTCAATTGCTACATCCACTGCTGAAGCTGAGTACATTGCTGCTGCAAGTTGTACATCTCAGATACTCTGGCTTCAGAACCAACTCTTGGATTATGGCATTATAGAGACTAAGACTCCATTACTAATGGATAGTGCTTCAGCTCTTTGTATTGTTAAAAATTCAGTCCAGCACTCTAGGACCAAATATATAGAGATCAGACATCATTTTATCAGGGATTGCTATGAAAAAGGTCTGATTGATCCTAAGTTTGTGCCTAGTGCTGATGAGCTTGCAGATATCTTTACTAAGCCTTTAGATAGTGCCACATTCCAAAATTTGGTACTAAGGCTTAGTATGCTGCAGCTAGATTAATTTGACCAATGCTGATGCTCTCACTTCACATGTACTGATGAGCATAGGTCAATTATAAGTACTGATCAGTAATTTAGTCTTTAGCCTTTCCCAAACTACTGAAGACTAAAATGCTTCAAAGTACTGATGTACATTATTTGTTGAAAACAACTGATGTAGTGAGGTGGATTACAACTACTGATGTATTATTTTCAAACAAATAAGTACTAAAGAACAAATTTTGTTCACAAGTACTGATGTGTAATCTTACACCAGTACTGAAGACAATTTTTTCACCAGCTCTAAAGGGTATTTCATCAGCACTTGTGAACATCTGATCACAAGAGCTGAAGGCATAAATACTCATAAGAGCTGAAGGGTCAATGAAACATTTGAAAGTCAGACAAAGAGCTGATGAGTAAATGTGGAGGTCAGCATGAAACAACTGATTTGACGGAAACAGCTGATGAGTAATTTTACTCTTCAGATGATGCCAACAGCTGCTGTTTCATACCCAAACAACTGAAGGACAAAACCATATCCTCAGTAGTTTCACAACTACTGATGACTAACACCAAGTCCTCAGTTGTTTCCAACAACTGAAGCAATACCATGTCTTCAGTAGTTCACAACTACTGATGTCAGTAGTTCACAACTACTGAAGGCTAACACCAAGTCTTCAGTTGTTACAACGTCTGAAGATGAAATCTAGGTCTTCAGTAGTTTATAACTACTGAAGACTAACAATAAGTCTTCAGCCGTTTACAACATCTGAAGGACAAAACCAAGGTCTCAGTAGTTTCAACTACTGAAGACTCACACCAAGTTCTTAGAAGTTACAACCACTGAAGGTTAAAACCACGTCATTAGTAGTTTCAACAACTGATGACTAACACCAAAACCTTCAGTAGTTTTCTTTCAGCCTTTTCCCTACCCTATATATACCCAACCTTCAGAGGTTTTAATTCTCACTTGACCTAACTTCTCAAAAACCTCAGAACTTCCCATACACCATTAATGGCGACCATGCAACTCAAACCTCGACACAACTGTGTCGGTCATCTCACAAAATCGCCATTCTGGGCCAAATTTCACAACGCCGTCGCTCTCATGAACGACTCACCTTACCAAACGGCTTTTCTTCTGAACCTACAATCTACACCGACTCCCTATCGGAGTTCTGGACAAACATCACCGTCCAAACCGGAGAGAATGATGGGGAGGTCTCTCTCCGGTCCTCCGTCAACAACCACCGAGTGGTTATCAATCCAACTACTATTCGCCAAACCCTAAAGCTGGAGGATGCCACCTACCCAACCTCTTACCCCAAAGGCGCCCTTGATCTATCTTTCACAGCCAACGACTATCAGGGCGACCTCTCTGCCACCACCTTGTTGAAGAAACACTTCCCAGATTCTTCCACATGGTGAATGTGTGTCTGGCCCCAAAACATCTTCATGGGACCAGATGTCAACAAGGTGGCAACAGGTATTATATTCTATCTTTGAGAAACAACCACTGAACTTAACTGAAATTATATTTTTAGAACTCAGAGACATGGCTGCTAAACCTGTTTTAAACTGATGGATTTTATATCCTAGGTTCATTATGGCCATGATAGAAGACCAGCTTCAAGCTGAGGGACTTGTTGGCACTAGGGTCCCTGCCATGGCTGTTCTAGCCGAGGTATACTCCAGGCACAACACCGACCAATCACTAAAACAGGCTGGCCGGCTGCGAAAACCCACGCAGCAGGAACCCACAGCCTCCAACTCCAAATCCAAAGTCCCCACCAAACCAAAAACCAAAAAGAAGCCCACAAAGGCTACTCAGGGAAATGAGTCCCCTGAGGATGCCCCTGCAACACAAAGGCAGGATGTTGCTGCTGGTCCGATTCTCCCAGCAGCCACCACGACTCCACCTACCACAACCGCACAGGTCTCTTCTCCACAAGAGCATGATGCAACCACTTACGGGGCTGCCACACATTTGGGGTCTTTCTCACTTGAGGAGACTCCCATTGAAATGCACACTCCTCCCCATGTGCACACTACTTCAAGCCCATCTCCCACTGAAACCGCCCCACAAAGCCCTACACTCATAATAGCCAAAGTGTTGACCCACCTGAGCACTCCACCCTCTCCCCAGAAACCAATTACAACTGGGGAGACTCCAACCGAAGAGAGGGTGGACACAAGTGCCGGTGGGAGCCCCCAACACAGAGAATCACATGTCCAATCTCTCAGTGTGGCTAGGGAGATAGGTCATTCTAGTGAGGCTGCCACTTCCTCCGCATCAACATCTAAGCAGGGTGAAGCTGGTAACATCAATAAGACCTCACCAGAGGCAACTGCCGATGATGGATACAATCCGGAGGCTGGAAGTCCCCAGTACCAAGAACAAGGGGCACATGCAATATCTGAGCCACACTCAGTGCATGTACATCCTGACCCTGTCAGGAGGTCAAGGGATTCAGTACACACTGATGATGACCTGTGCTTCTTCTATGATGTTGTTGCACAAAACACTATCTTGGAGGATGAGGTAAGCAGACTCAAAGAGCTGCTTGCCAAAATGTCTCAAGATAGAAGTCCATCTGCCACCATTGACCCACAGATGGCACCTTCACTCGAAGTTCTCCCATACACTGAGCCACTCCCAAAAACTCAGCCACCTGCCTCTGCTTCTGGCTCTAGCTCTCAGGAACAGAACCCTCCTGAGCAGCTAGATGCTGTCCTCCAGAAATCCCTGCCTCCTCAGCAGTTGTTGTGATGTCATGTGGGACTTAGAGGTTTTCCTGATCTTGGCTCATTGGTTCTTTTGGTCCAACAAACTCCCCCTGAACCAATGCACCCAAAAAGGGGGTGACATCAGTGCAAGCTAAGAGGAAGAGAGGAGAGGAGGAGTTAGAAGTAGAGAGAGAGGAGGTAGTTGAGAGGGAGAAGGCTGAGGAGAGTGTTAGGGTGAAGGGGAAGGAGAAGGTGAGGGAGGAGAGAGCTCAAATAGAAGTGGCTGAAATCCAAAAGGATTTCAGTGTCACTTATCAAAAGAAAAGGGGTGAGAAAGAGGGAGAGAAGGGGGATGATGATTTAGCAGTCCTTGTCATGGAGGCTGATGCTGAGCATAGCCAATCAATGGACTCTGTCATTGATCAGCTGTTCAGGCAAGGCTTTGACTTGGACACTGCTTTGGTAGATCAGGAGATTAGGAGGATGGAGACTAGAGAGATAGAACACCGATGTTCTACTTATAGCCAAGAGGACAAAAAGAGACTCGAGGATATGAGTAGATTCATTTCGAAGTATCTGGGCAGACCAGTCCTTGATGTCAAAGCTTGGACCAGGGACAGAATCTTGGCTATAGCCACCAAGATCTGTTCAGCTGGTGATTTTACCAAGGGGCTGGTCGCTGAGGCCCTTTCTGAGTCCGGTGCTGGGAACAGGACCCTGCTAGTAAAACAAACAAAACCTACCCTTATCTCTAAGTTACTAGCAGAGCCTGCCAACATTCCCACACCAACAACCCAAACACAACCCACAAAACCAACCCCTTCACCATCAAAACCCACAGCCAATGATCCACCCTTGCAGAAGAAGAGAACGGTGTTGAGGCTGCAAGAAGAAGAAGACGAGGAGGATGAGGAGGATAGACTGCCTCTTTCAGCAGTCATCCCTCTACCCAAAGCCAAACCTCAAACCATCACTCCCACCTCACAGAAGGATACTGTGAGGGTTAAGCTAGAGGAAGAGGAGCAGCAAAGACTACACGATGAGGAGATGCTAAAAAGCATTGACAAATCCTATGCTGCTTCTACTTTCATTATGAATATGAATAAGGAGGCTCTGAGAATATTCACCCTTAAGAAAACCTTTCAATATGATAAAGATAGGGTGAGAACTTGGCTTGATCCTAGGGTGGCTCACAGGATAGTTAAGAAAGATATTCCTGTGAGATACAAGAGCCAACTTAAGAGAATCGTAGATGAAGTGATCTATGTGGCTCTTGTAATAACACCCTGGGAGATAGTAGAGGAGTTCGAGAAAGCCTATAGAGCTAAGCAGCCACCCCAAAAAATGTTAGACAATAGGGTGGTGAGGAAGGGCTTAGTCTATAAGAGGCTTGAGAACTTCCATAGGGATGAGCTCAACTTGTTGTTAGAAGGAAGACACCCAGATGAATTTGCATATAGGCAAGTCACAATAGTTGAGCTCAAGAATGGCAAACAGGTCAAGTTTGTCTCAGAGCTGTACGGCCGGGAAGGGTTATTCGATGGTGTGGCTGAAGACTTGACTAAAGAAGAACAGATGATATTCCTTCAAGCCTACACCAGAGAATCCTACAGGCTTGTATGAGGGAGGTAGGTCTCATGGATGGGACAATAGTCCTGTGTCCAATTCCCCAAGACAGGCCTCCCATCCATACTTAGCCAAACAAATATCAGAGTCCTCCTCTCAGGCCAGTGCTTATCAGGGTCAACTTCAGATCTGATCTAGAAGGAAATAGACCAATATTTCTGCCAACAATAAGTGGGACAACAAATAATTAGAGGTTTTGGCTGCATTGGTTCAGGGGGAGTTTGTTTGACCAAAAGAACCAATGAGCCAAGATCAGGATAACCTCTAAGTCCCACATGACATCACAACAACTGCTGAAGACCTTCATCAGCAGTTGGACAAAGTCTGAAGAATCAAAGTCTGAAGATCAAAGATCTGAAGTACAATAGCTGAAGGTCCTAAAGTGCTGAAGATAAGTACTGAAGTCTGAAGTACTGAAACATACAAGTACTGAAGACTTCAAGTACTAAAGACAAGTGCTGAAGATCAAAAGTTGAACTGAAGAACTAAAGATCATCTACTAATGCACAAAGTCTGAAGACAAAGACTGAAGACATCAGCTGATGACATCTCCTGAAGTCATCAGCTGATACATAATCTGAAGCCCAAATCTGAAGAAAGTGCTGAAGCTTCAGAGTTTGTCACAACAGCTGAAGAAGTCTTCTTCAGTTGTTGTGATGATTTTTCTCTTTCAATAGTTTTGTTTATCTTTTCAGTAGTTTGTACAACAGCTGAAGAGCTTGTTCTTCAGCTGTTATAGTTCAGTAGTTATAAACGACTGAAGAGTTTGTTCTTCAGTCGTTGTAGGCTTTCAGTAGTTTCCTTTGTCAGTACTTGTAATAGGTAGACAGCTTTTGTAAGAAGATGTCAGATGTTGACATCTTCAGTAGTTTTATGTTCTATCAGCTGTTAGTTTAATAATCGGTTGATGTCACTGTCAAGTGACATCATCATCCATCCTTTGCCGTCTATAAAAGGATGGTGAACCATGCTGTATTAGGTGCCGAAATGTGGGAAGTTATAGAAAACATCTTTTGCAGATCTTTTCTCGCTCTATGTTTGTACTTTCACATGTAAAATCTTTTGTGTTCTTGCTATAATCACTAATTACTGTGCTAAATCAGCTGTGAACATAATCTAATTGATCAAACTAGAGGCTGAGATCCTATCAAATGTTTTAGTGAAAGGATCTGCTCTTTGACTTTTCGTGTCGATTGGACTAATATCAATAAACCCCTTTACCTGAGCATCTCAGATTGTATGAACCCCTGTTTCAATGTGCTTGGTTTGAGTATGATGAATTGGATTTTTGGCAATTCTAATAGCAGCTTTGTTATCACAGAAGAGTGGTGTATAAAGAAAATTGGTGCCATAATCCATCATTTGATTTTGGATCCAAAGCACATGGCAGCAGCAGCTAGTGGCAGCAACATATTTAGCTTCACCTGTAAATAAAGATACAGTTGTCTGCTTTTTGCTTTGCCATGAAACAAGACAATACCCAAGATACTGGCATCCACCGGTGATTGGTTTCCTTTTCATCTTGCAACCTCCGTGATCATTGTTAGAATAGGCATGCAAATTGTAAGGCCCTCCTTTCCAGGGGGACCTCACAGTTGGTCATTCACAGCAAAACATCGATTTAAAGCAATCATTTACTCATATATATATAAATATATATTGCAGCGGAAAATACTGTAATTTCAATTCATAACAATTAAATATAAATTATAAACATTGTCTTTAAACATCAAAACTATTTAAAGACCCTTTTTAAGCTTTTCTTAATCGGGGATGCCAGCCTTTGCGTCACAAGAAGCTTCCATTCCATGCTTACATCCCATAAGCTCTAATTTTCACCTGTCAACTAATATGCATACAAAAGTCAGCTTCGCTGAGTGAATTCTAGGTTTACTTTGTTAAATAACTTTCTTAAAAGTAATAGCTTTAGCGGTTAAAAATATTCATCATTTATCAAACATGTATACACACGAGCTATTTCTTTATCGATACTTTATCATTTCTTGTTATTTATTTCTTTTCTTTATCCGTCAATTCTCTGTCACAATCGGTGCCTAGGCTCACCTAGGACTTTACTGACATGCCAATTAAGGACTTACTGTCGTACTCGATCAGGCCATTATTGTCATGCCAATTCAGGGCTTACAGACCCGCCTATTCGAGCATTACTTTATCCACTTTATCCGGGTGAGGGCACAACGAATGCAACCCTCCTTTAGCCATTGCTTGCAAGTCTTTACTTCATCCCTTGCCTGCAGGACTTTACTTGCAAAACTTTACTTTATCCAGGTACACGTTATGGGCCCAATAACTTTTCTTTACGTTTCACTTTCATGTTTAAGTTATACATAATATAACACATCACATTACAAGGCAATTCATTTCTACTAGATCATATCACAATGAGGGAAACACACTACCAATTCATTATAAACCCCATTTCCCATGTAAGATAGTATGTAAAACTTTACTATAAAAGAACTGATCATAAAAAGTATGTATCTTAGTATGCATACCGCCCCAAAACATTTTAAGCGTGTATAAAATAGGGGATCTAGAACTCACCTCAACTTGTCCAAGTAGTTTAAATTCTAAGTCACTTAAGCTCTAGCCTGAATACTCTAGCTGCGTGAAAGTTAAAATGCAAAAACGTCATTTTCTTCATAGTTTCGCCTACAGTTTCGCTAGTAGTTTCGCTGCCAGTTTCGCTGGCAGTTTCGCTGCCAGTTTCGCTGGCAGTTTCGCTCCCAGTTTCGCTGGGCAGCACTTCTGTCAGTTTCGCTGGACAGATTCGCTGGCATGAGCGCCCAACTTTTGTTGGAATTTTCCTAGTTTCGCAATGTCTAAGGTCAGCCTAAGTACTTAGCGAAGCTATCAGCGAAACTGTAGTTTCGCTGTAGCGAAACTGCAGTTTCGCTGTAGCGAAACTGTAGTTTCGCTAGGATTCACCTAGTTTCGCTGGATAAATACACAGTTTCGCTGGATGAATACTTAAATTCGCTGGATCGGGGCCCAGTTTCGCTGGATGAACAGAAAGTAAGAACCAGCCCGTTTTTAACCTAAAATCTTAACTTTTTACGTCCAAATCCTTGGTTTACCTTCCATGAAACCAGATCTAACCTTTTTACACGTTTTTATACGTAAAAATTTGACCTTTATGTGTTTCTTTGAACTTTTCAAAACCCCAAAACCCTAGAATCCAGGTTTGATCTACAGAAGGCCTTAGAGGTAGATTCTTACCTTGTTTTATTGCTCTTTCCTTAAGTTTTGATGCTCCAATCAACCAGAACTTGAGTTTTCTTCCACTTTCTCTCTCTACTTTCTCTCTCTATGAATATGGTGGCTAGGGTTGGAATGATGGAATGGATCTGATCATGCATGGTTTAAGGGTTGATTAAGGGCCCTTAAACCCATCAAACCTAGCCCATTAAGGCTAATTTGGTCCATAGCCCACTAATTTACCCCTTTATTTCTTAAATTAACCCTTAGAAGCCCATTATTATTAAATGGCTTGTTTCGGGAAATTTCAGGGCGTTGCAAGTCTCCCCCCTTATTCAGATTTCGTCCTCGAAACCTGCCTAGTCGTTAAATAGATCGGGGTATTGTCGTCTCATTTCCTCCTCGGATTCCCAGGTGGCATCCGACCCCTTTCGATGTTTCCATTGCACCTTGACTTGCTTGACTACTTTATTTCTCAATTGTTTCTCCTTCCGGTCCAGTATAGCCACTAGTTGCTCTACATAGTTCAGCTTCTCGTCCACTTCGATGTCATCTAGAGGCACGACTACCTCGTCCAGTGCTAAACATTTCCTCAAGTGCGACACATGAAAGGTAGGGTGAATCCCACTTAATTCTTCTGGAAGGTCTAGCCTGTAAGCTACATCCCCAACTCGTGCTAGTACCCTAAATGGTCCGATAAACCTGGGACTCAGTTTCCCCCTCTTCCTAAATCGGATAATCCCTTTCCATGGCGACACTTTTAACATTACCCTGTCACCCACGCTAGATTCTATTGAACTCCTTCTTCTGTCGGCGTATGACTTCTGTCTATCCTTTGCAGCCTTCATATACGCCTTGATTTTCTCCAACTTTTCCGTGGTGGCTTGCACGACTTCCAAGCTCCCTAGTTCCTTCTGACCGACATCACCCCAACAAATAGGAGTTCTGCACCGTCCACCGTATAATAACTCGTATGGGGGCATTATAATACTGTCGTGGTAGCTGTTGTTATAGGAGAACTCTGCTAGTGGCAAATGGTCATCCCAGTTACCGCCGAATTCGATAACGCATGCCCGAAGCATATCTTCCAGTGTCTAGATCCTTCTTTCCGATTGCCCATCGGTCTGCGGGTGGTATGCGGTACTAACGTGCAACCTCGTACCCATTTCTTCATTGAACTTTTTCCAAAACTTTGAGGTGAACCACGTATCTCTATCTGAAACAATCGATACGGGCATACCATGCCGCACCACAATTTCTCGGATAAACAGTTCAGCAAGCTTTTCTGAACTAGTTGCTTCCTTGATTGGCAGGAAATGCGCACTCTTAGTCAGTCTATCAACTATCACCCATATCGCGTCGTGGCCTTTTGTCGTGCGCGGTAATTTAGTGATGATGTCCATGGTAACATGTTCCCACTTCCATTCTAGTACTTCTAATGGCTGAACATAACCATAAGGACTTTGGTGCTCAACCTTCACTTGTAGGCACGTTAGACATTTATTCACATATGCAACCACATCTCTCTTCATCCCAGGCCACCAATAATCTTTCTTCAAGTCCTGGTATATCTTATTTGCTCCTAGGTGTATTGAGTAGCGGGTCTTGTGCGCTTCATCCATAATCTTTTTCACATGTCGCCATGCCTCGGAACCCATATCCTGCCATGGAAGGTCTTAACACCCAAGGTGTTCTCAACCAATTCATCTATTTTTCCCACCATCCTTTCCTTCTTGATTTGTTGTTCTTTTAAAGCGTCCATTTGATCTTCGCTTATCCTCCTCATAATATCTAGGGTCACCACTAGTTGGTACGCCTTCACCCGGATTGGTTCATATCCTTCCTTTCGGCTCAGGGCATCGGCTACCACATTTGCCTTGCCCGGGTGATAATGGATTTCACAGTCGTAATCCTTTATCAGCTCCAACCACTTCCTCTATCTCGTATTTAGGTTTTTCTGCTCAAAGAAATATTTCAGACTTTTGTGGTCGGTAAATATGGTGCACTTAGTTCCATACAAATAATGTCTCCATATCTTCAATGCGAACACTACTGCGGCTAGTTCCAAATCGTGAACCGGGTAATTAACCTCCGTGTCCTTCAGTTGTCTGGACGCGTAAGCTATAACCTTTCCTCTTTGCATTAACACACAGCCTAACCCACAGTAAGAAGCATCGGAGTATACCGTTAGGTCTTCATCTCCCTCTGGTAGGGTTAGTACAGGAGCTTTGGTTAGTCTATCCTTCAGTTCCTGAAACGCATCTTCCTGTTCTTTTCCCCAGTCGAACACCATGTTCTTCCTTGTTAACCTTGTTAATAGGGAAGCTATCTTTGAGAAGTCTTTGATGAACCTTCTATAATAGCCAGCCAATCCCAAGAAACTACGAATCTCGGATGGCGTCCTTGGGGAATTCCATTGCGTAACTACTTCAACTTTGCTGGATCAACCATAACTCCCTCGGAATTTATAATGTGCCCTAAAAACTGCACCTCCCGTAGCCAGAAGGCATATTTAGAGAACTTCGCATACAGTTGCTCCCTTCGTAAAGTTTCTAACACCTCTTTGATGTGACAAGCGTGGTCTCCTTCGTTCTTTGAGTATATCAAAATATCGTCAATAAAGACTGTCACTGATCGGTCCAACATCGGGCGACACACGCGATTCATTAAGTCCATGAATGCCGCAGGAGGATTGGTTAGCCCGAAAGACATAACCAGAAACTCATAGTGGCCATAGCGCGTTCGGAAGGCCGTCTTCGGGATGTCTTGCTCCCTCACCTTCAGTTGATGATATCCGGATTGGAGATCTATTCGGGAGAACCAGCTTGCCCCTTGCAATTGATCAAACAGATCATCTATCCAGGGTAGAGGGTATCGATTCTTCACGGTCAGCTTATTCAACTCCCTATAATCTATACACATCCTCATGCTGCCATCCTTCTTCTTTACAAACAACACAGGAGCGCCCTATGGAGAAATGCTGGGCCTAATGAATCCCTTGTCAAGGAGTTCTTGCAGTTGTGAAATGAGCTCCTTCATCTCGGACGGAGCTAGGCGGTAGGGTGCTTTGGCAAAGGGTTGGGCTCCTGACAGTAAGTCAATCTGAAGCTCTATCTCTCTATCTGGTAGTACTCCGGGCAGATCCTCCGAGAATACATCAGGAAAGTCCCGCACCACTGGTACATCGGACAACTCTTTCGCTATATCTTTAACATCCTTGACATACGCTAGATAAGCTCCGCACCCTCGCCTCATACATTTCTCCGCCTTGATCATGGAAATGATCCTTGGAACCTTACAATCGTTATCACCGTAGATCGTACCGGACTACCATCTGGAGCCGTTAATCGGATCATCTTTTGTTGGCATACGATGTTAGCATCGTGAGCAGCTAACCAATCCATCCCTAGTACGACATCGAAACCTCCAAAGGGCATGGCAAACAATTGTGCGGGAAAGTAATGACCTCCCATTTTAATGTGGCAATCCTCTATCGCTCTGACTATTCTAATTGACTTACCATCGGTTGTTTCTACTTCGAAGGCATCATCTATTTCTTTAGTTTGGACATCTAGTGTAGCACAGAAGGGTATAGATACAAAACTCTTACTGGCACCACTATCTAACAATATGGAGGCACAAACATCATTGACAAGGAACGTACCTGACACTACGTCCGGGTCTTTCCTTGCCTCCTTCTTGTTTATGGTGAAAGCCCTTGCCTTGACCTTGGGCTTTCCATCATCCCCTTTGTCATTATCCTTGCTTGTTCCCGAGTTCCCTGCTTAGCTTTCTTGCAATCCCTGCTGTAGTGCCCCGTCTTATAGTAGTTAAAGCACTCGTTCACTTCCGGGCACTCTCTAGCCATGTGACCCGTTTTCACGCACCGGTAGCACCCAGGGCTACCCATTCGGCACTCTCCGGGATGCCTCCTCCCATACTTTCCATATTCCTTAACTTCCCCAACCCCGTTCACAATCGCTTGTTTTGGATCCACTCTTGCTTTCTTGCCTCCCGGTTGGCAGTTACCTCTTCCATACCTCTTCCCATTATTATTCCAAACTTTCCTCGTCTCACCCACCGTCACTGGCCTGCGGTGAGCGTACAACCTTCCACTGAGGTCCACTGCTGACCTAAAAGTAGGTCGGGCAGTGACCATGTCCCTACGAATGTCCAGAGGCAACCCTTGTATGTACCTCTAGATCCTCTTGGATTCGGGAGTCACCAAGTCAGGCACCAGACGGGCCATTTCATTGAATTTCGTCATGTATTCCTGATGTGTCATATTTCCAGCCTCCAAACTCACAAACTCTTGCTCAATCTTGTCAAGCTCTCTTTCTAGGCAATACTCCTCTATCACCAACCTCTTCATCTCTGGCCACTTCATCCTCTCAATAGCCTCCTCCCCGTAAGACTCAACGATGTTATCCCACCAACACAGTGCTGGGTCCAAGAGGAAATGGGAAGCAAACTTCACCTTTTGGCTTTCCCGGCACTCACTGATCTTCAGTACGGCCTCCATTTCCCTGATCCAACGCTGCGCAGTAGCAGCGTTACTAGTGCCATCAAACGTTGGGGGCTTACACCTCTGCAAATCCCCGTAGCTGCACCCCTTCGCCCTCTCTTCCGCCTCGGAACCGTCATGGTTACCCAGACGATCTTCCTCATCGCTCAACTCCTCAGTCTTGACCGCTCCTTTCTTATCAACCTTTTCTGAAGCCGTACTCTTCTTACTCTCGCCCTTAACCTGCTCCACAAATTCCACAAGCATAGTGGGCATCACTCCAGATAGGACCTGGTGCCCCTCTTGGGAAATAGCTTCCTTTACTGTTTCCTTTTGTTTTGCCTGATCGGTGGTAGGCCCCTCGGCTCCCATTTTTTAAATCAACCTCCTCCTCCTTAATCGGTTCGTCTACCGGCTTTCCGGCTGACCTTTTGGTCGGTTTCGCAGTCTCACTTACAGTTTCTTTTGCCTGAGTAGGGGGCCTTCCCCTAGTTCTTCTCCGGGTGACCATAGTTGGAATTGCTTTCTTTGGTGCCATCCTTTCTACTTCCTATAAGATTCAGAATGTCAACAAGGTCTTTCAAGGAAGGTTCAGATCATGACAAGTTTTGTAAATTTTTAATAACAGTGGCCAGTTGTGATTAACTACTTACAGAACTTCTCGTGCCCTAAACTTTCCTATCCTGAACCACACTAACACTAGAACCTACTATACCTACTCTATGCACGCATAAGTCACATAAATTCAGATAGGCATCACAGATAACATTATCAAACCCTACCTTGACTCTTAGCATAAATAAGAGGGCACTACCCATTAGAATAAAACTTATAACATATTGGTTACCTCTCGGCGTGGAGCTTCTTGGACTGGCGTCCTTGACACTTGGTCCCATTATCTGTTTAAGTTTAGGTTTATAAAGTAATTTTCCTAAATCTCTTAAACATTGGCTCTGATACCAACTTGTAAGGCCCTCCTTTCCAGGGGGACCTCACAGTTGGTCATTCACAGCAAAACATCGATTTAAAGCAATCATTTACTCATATATGTATAAATATATATTGCAGCAGAAAATACTGTAATTTCAATTCATAAAAATTAAATATAGATTATAAACATTGTCTTTAAACATCAAAACTATTTAAAGACCCTTTTTAAGCTTTTCTTCATCGGGGATGGCAGCCTTTGCGTGCCAAGAAGCTTCCATTCCATGCTTACATCCCATAAGCTCTAATTTTCACCTGTCAACTAATATGCATACAAAAGTCAGCTTCGCTGGGTGAATTCTAGGTTTACTTTGTTAAATAACTTTCTTAAAAGTAATAGCTTTAGCGGTTAAAAATAATCATCATCTATCAAACATCTATACACACGGGCTATTTCTTTATCGATACTTTATCATTTCTTGTTATTTATTTCTCTTCTTTATCCGTCAATTCTCTGTCACAATCGGTGCCTAGGCTCGCCTAGGACTTTACCGACATGCCAATTAAGGACTTACTGTCGTACTCGATCAGGCCATTATTGTCATGCCAATTCAGGGCTTACAGACCCGCCTGTTCGAGCATTACTTTATCCACTTTATCCGGGTGAGGGCACAACGAATGCAACCCTCCTTTAGCCATTGCTTGCAAGTCTTTACTTTATCCCTTGCCTGCAGGACTTTACTTGCAAGACTTTACTTTATCCAGGTACACGTTATGGGCTCAATAACTTTTCTTTACGTTTCACTTTCATGTTTAAGTTATACATAATATAACACGTCACATTACAAGGCATTTCATTTCTACTAGATCATATCACAATGAGGAAAACACACTATCAATTCATTATAAACCCCATTTCCCATATAAGATAGTATGTAAAACTTTACTTTAAAAGAACTGATCATAAAAAGTATGTATCTTAGTATGCATACCGCCCTAAAACATTTTAAGCGTGTATAAAATAGGGGATCTAGAACTCACCTGAACTTGTCCAAGTAGTTTAAATTCTAAGTCACTTAAGCTCTAGCCTGAATACTCTAGCTGCACGAAAGCTAATATGCAAAAACATCATTTTCTTCATAGTTTCGCCTACAGTTTCGCTAGTAGTTTCGCTGCCAGTTTCGCTGGCAGTTTCGCTACCAGTTTTGCTGGGCAGCACTTCTGTCTGTTTCGCTGGACAGATTCGCTGGCATGAGCGCCTAACTTTCGTTGGAATTTCCTAGTTTCGCGATGTCTAAGGTCAGCCTAAGTACTTAGCGAAGCTATCAGCGAAACTGTAGTTTCGCTGTAGCGAAACTGTAGTTTCGCTAGGATTCTCCTAGTCTCGCTGGATAATTGCACAGTTTCGCTGGATGCATACTTAAATTCGTTGGATCGGGGCCCAGTTTCGCTGGATGAACAGAAACTAAGAACCAGCCCGTTTTTAACCGAAAATCTTAACTTTTTACGTCCAAATCCTTGGTTTACCTTCCATGAAACCAGATCTAACCTTTTTACACATTTTCATACGTAAAAATTTGACCTTTATGTGTTTCTTCGAACTTTTCAGAACCCCAAAAGCCTAGAATCCGGGTTTGATCTACAGAAGGCCTTAGAGGTCGATTCTTACCTTGTTTTGTTGCTCTTTCCTTAAGTTTGGATGCTCCAATCAACCAGATCTTCACTCTTCCAGCTTTGAATCTCCAAAACATGAGTTTTCTATCTCTTTCTCTCTCTACTTTCTATCTCTATGAATTTGTCGGCTAGGGTTGGAATGATGGAATGGATCTGATCATGCATGGTTTAAGGGCTGATTAAGGGCCCTTAAACCCATCAAACCTAGCCCACTAAGGCTAATTTGGTCCATAGCCCATTAATTTACCCCTTTATTTCTTAAATTAACCCTTAGAAGCCCATTATTATTAAATGGCTTGTTTCGCGAAATTTCGGGGCGTTACACAAATCAAAGTTTCCTCCTTTAGGATACCAAATACCCAACCGGGAGGACCATTTGGGATATCAAAAGATGCGTTTAACAGCCTTTTCATGAGATTCCTTCGGATTTGCTTGATAGCGGGCACAGTAGCACGTGGTGAAAGTAATGTCCGGACGACTCATGGTGAGATACATCAGAGACCCAATCATAGAACAATAACGATGAGAATCGACAGGTTTCCTGTTATCATCCGGAGTTAATCACGTTTGAGCAGTGAATGGGGTAAGTTCTAGAGAAGCATCATCCATCTTGAATTTCTTGAGAATCTCTAGAACATACTTTTCTTGATGAATCACAATGCCATTAGACTTTTATTCAACCTGTAATCCCAAGAAAAAGCATAACTCCCCCATCATACTCATTTCAAAGCGATCCTTCATTACTTTTTCAAACTCTCTACATTGTTTCATTGGTTGACCTAAAAATGATGTCATCAACGTACACTTGAACAATCAACATTTCACCATCAACTTCTTTCTTGAATAGTGTCATATCAATGGCACCACGAGAGAAGCCTTTGCTGAGTACATATTGTGATAGGGTTTCATACCAGATGCGAGGTGCTTGATGTAACCCATATAAGGATTTATCAAGCTTATACACTTATCTGGAAAATCTAGATCCTCGAAACCTGGAGGCTGACAGACATATATCTTCTCATCAATGTTTCCATAGAGAAATGCACACTTCACGTCCATTTGAAAGACCGGAGCAAACACTTCAGCATAATCAATACCATCCTCTTGAGCAAATCCCTGAACAACCAGCCCAGATTTGTTCCTAATAATACCTCCTCGATCATTTGGTTTGTTCTGAACGACCCATTTAGTCCCGATAGGAAACTTATTTGGAAGAAGATCAACCAGTTACCAAACCTTCAGTTTCCTGAATTGTTGAAGCTCCATTTGCATAGATTCGACCCAACTTGGGTCCTGAACTGCTGCTGTGACATGTTTTGGTACAACTTGAGATAAGAAACATGCATAGAGAAATTCATTTATCAATTTAGATTGAATCCGTGTCCTCACACCATCAGTAATGGAACTAATGATGTAGTCGTGTGGGTGATCTTTTAGGATTTTGAAATTGGTGTTAAGGTTTAATAGGTTTGATTGAGTTAAAGAGTAAGTTTGGGATGGTTGGGAAGGGGAAGGTGGCTGTGATTGAGGAATTGGTTGTGGTGGAGGTTTAGGTGGGATATCAAATGGAGTAAGAGGGTCAATTGGTGGTTGTGGTTAAGGTTCGGGTTGTGGGGTGGTTGTGGCTATTGTTGTGGTTCGGGTGGAGGAATGATTTGCACACTAGTTTGAGTAGTAACATCATCATCAAGGATTTGAATATTGAAAGATTTGAAGACAGTGTTAGAGTCATAAAACCATTTTGGGTCTGACCCCATGTTTGGTGAATTTGACTGTTGTCAATCAACATAGAAGGATTCCTGCATAATTTGCGTCCTTTTATTGTACACTTGATACGCCTTTTGTGAGGAAGAGTAGACAACAAAGAAATATTCATCAGAAACAACACCAAACTTTGACTTTGGTGCTTGTGTATTCAGCAAAGTACATGAGCAACCAAATGGAAGAAAGAAGTTAATTAAAGGTTTCCGTTTATAAAGAACCTGATAAGGAGTCTTCATCTTGTCTTTTACGATAACCACCCTGTTGAGTACATAAGATGCATAATTAACTGCTTTCGCCTAGAAACTAATTGGAACCTTTGACTCAATCAGCATAGTTCTCGCTGCTTCGATAAGCGTCCAGTTCTTTCTTTCAGCAACACCGTTTTGTTGAGGTGTCCTCACAGCACTAAACTGTCTTAGAATGCCATTGCTGGCATGGAATGAGTCAAAGATGTGGTTTCTAAATTCAGTTCCATTGTCCCTTCTGATGGCCATAACCTTCCGTTTGATGATGGTTTCAATTTACAATATCAGCTTCTACAATGCTTCTGCGGTGTCACCTTTATTTGCTAGAAATCTCACCCAAGAATATCTAGATAAATCATCTATAACAACCAAACAATAAGATTTCTTATGGATAGATTTAACACTTATGGGACCAAATAAATCAGTATGTAATAATTCAAGGGGATGTGAAATGGTACTTTCAAGCGTAAGCTTGTGTGGCTTGTTGTGCTGCTTTCCTTTGGCACAAGCCATGCACTTTTCTACTACTAAAAAATCTTTGAGTGGTAGCTCCTTAACAAGATTGTTTTTAACCAACTTATTTTTGATTTTAAAGTTAACATGTCCTAAACATCCATGCCACAAAAATGATTCGGATAATGAAGCCTTTGACATAAGACATGTCATAGTTGAGGTAGATTCTGTTGATCCCATATCCAGCAGGTACGTATCATTCCTCCTTGGAGCTCACATGATTATTAAATTCTCTGGAACAGTAAAAACAAGCATTCATTTGACATAAACAATACTAGCATGTCTTTATCACATATCTGTGATACACTCAATAAGTTCAATGCCAGTTTTGGAATGTAGTTCACTTTCTCTAGAGTCAATGAACCATTTGAGACTTCTCCTTGACAAATCATCTTTCCACCTTTCTCGTCTCCAGCAGATGCAACATATCCTCCATTTATTATCCTATAGTTAGTGAGAAGGTCCTTCAACCTAGTCATATGCCTGGAATATCCACTATCAACATGCCATAAGCAATTGACAACTTTTGTTGAATGATCCTGGCATTATAACATAATGATCGTTAGGTTTTGGAAATTGGGACCCAAGTTTTGACTAACTCGGGTTTTGAATCATAAGAATTTTTATAAAATAAATTATTTACAAAGTGATTTAATCTACTTCCCAAAGAACGATTATGTACATTTTTATCAACATATTTAGGAGAATTTTTAATTACATAATCATCCTTTACATATTTAAAGCAATGGGATTTCAAAACCTTCTTTTTGTAGTTAGGAATAGGAGTGTGATCAATTGCACTATCTTCCTCAGAATCTATCACGTGTGAATCAGAATTGTTACGTGCATCATATGATTCTCTTACGTTTTCTTTTGAGACTTTAATTGTGGCAGATTTTGATTCATTTACATTGATTATTTTAATTTCTGAGGAAGATGTTACTGTTTCTTTAGGTTTAGAAATCCGAATTGGGGTAAAATATGGAATAGGATGAGAGAGGAAATTTTTAAAACAATTCAAGTCTGTAAGTCTTACTAAAGCTTCAGTTGCACATTCATCATTTTCACTAACACAAGCATTGATAACTATTAATCCAGGAATAAGCACACTTGAATCAAATCATGAAGAATTAGATCAAAATATGATAATCACAATCAAAACCCCTTTGATCTTCAATAGATTGCAAAATATGTGTTTACAAATAATCCCTCAATCAATTGGTCATGAACCATTAACATCTCTAATTACAACTAACCTATTTATAGTCTAGACAAACTTTAACTATTTACATTTAGCCCCCAAGACTATTAAACTTGACTAAAACAAGACCAAAACAAGATAAAATATATTTTGTTCACACAAAATATATTTATTAAAATAAAACTCCTAGTCATCTCAATCTTCAACGTCTCGTCTCGGTTCCTCGTCTTGAACGTGTCGGGTTTGACTTTTGTTGACTTTGACCATGACATTGACTTTTTTGACTTTCACTGTGTTGATAATATAGACTATCTTTTACAGCTCCAACAATACTCTCCTTTAGTCTATCATTATCAACGTCTTTACACAAAATCAACACGAAGAAGTCAACAGTAGAAAGATCTTTAAAATGAAACTTTCTAAGACTGATGAGAAATATTATTCATCTCATAAGCTCCCCCTATTTATATGCTCTCCATTTTTCAGTGCATCCTTTGCAAGGATATTGGAACATCTTTCCCAAATCTCTAATCTCGAGTGCTTCAGAAGATGTAGGAGGAGGCTCCTAGCTTAGTATCGTTTACAAACTTGAGGAACAGGTTCTCTAGTTTGGTTCATTGCTCAGGTGATGATCGGCCATCACTTATAGCAAAAATCTAAAACACATTCACAAACACAATCTCAACATGTCTAATTAGATCATTTTATTTTAACAAAATAAACCTGTGTTTATCTTTGTGTGAAAAGCAAGTGAACCCGTGTTCGTTTGTGCACAATTTTTGTGAAATGCATGAAAAATGATAAAATTGTAACAGCATAATATGGAAGACCTTAATAATTTTGAAATGAAAATTTATTATAATTTTTTTAAATTTTATTTTACGTATATATATATATATATATATATTATATATTTATTAGCATATTTTTTTTATTACCGAGAATTGAATCGATCATGAGATCACATCCTCATGATATACTTCAACACAAAGATGAATTTAAACATCGACAAGCAATGAGATCACACTGATAACAAAATCTAATCACAGTCTTTGAAAGATTTTGAAATTCTAAAACAGATCAATAATGATTGTTGATATGTTTGTCCACTTAAACCCATGCCCTATCTTTTTCAACAAGCAGCAGATGATTCGTTAAGGTTCGATTAAACACTTTTGAATTCTAGGACTCCACAATCATTTGGCAAAAACCCTCACCCAAACTCAGGAATTCTTGAATTTTATTACGATGTTAATAGAGCAAGGCTTATGTATTAGTGTGCAAGTGATTATCATCAGAATATTGCATTCTGTGATGAATTCATTGTTTAGATGATTTGATACAGCTCAGACCAAATTGGTGAGAGCTCCAGGTCTATACACACGTATAACAAAGGAGATGGCCATTTAATCATGTGCCGATGAGAGCTCCGGTCAGTACTATCGTACAGCAAAGGAGATCATCACTCAAGGTCAGTACTTCCGTACAGCAGAGGAGATTAGCACAAACACAAGACACATAAATACACCAAACATGGCTCATATGAATTGTATCATGGTGGGTTAAAGATCAATTCTCAATCCAATTTTTTTTGGGACTCAGTTTTCGTGCAGGCCAAAATGATTGCGTAAATCCAGACATCCCTAAGCATATATTTAATTTAAATCATCATGTTGCTATCTACTCTATTCTTCAAGCTGAGCCTACCAAGCATATCATAAACGAATATATTTGTTTTTCTATTATTTGCAATTAAAATAAGAAGTAAATCAGATAACAACATCAGCTACTATCATTTCTCATTATAAAACGCAAGTCATGCAAAAACAAGCATTTCAAGATGATATACAATCATTTCTCAGTCATGTCAAATCAAGTTCCCATGTCTCTTTTCATTTTTATTTTTTATTTACTATACTCTCCCCCTAAATTTCTATTTTTGCAAACATATTTTTTTAATTTTTATTTTAGATTTTTTTAAATTTTTATTATTATTATTTTTTTTATTTTTTTTATCTTTTTATGTATTATTATTATTTTAAAAAAATATACAAAAATAGAAATTTACCAAAGAACGTCTTCCGAACTACACTGATATGAAGATATGAAATGAATTCTCAAGAAATGTGTAGAGATGGTGAAGTGAGAACTGTGATTGTGCAGATAAAAATCCAGATTTTGGATGAAATACCATGACCTTAACCTGTTTGTTCCGTCTCAAATTCGTATGAGGAACAATCTCTGTCAGTGAACTGGATTACTAACAGGCCTCCTGAATTGCTCCTGCACTCATAAACAGATTATTTAGAAAGAGGAACCCCGACCATCGTAGTCCAGGGTGTTCCTTTTGCAACGGTAGAAGTAACTTGCTTCAACAAATAATCTGTTGAAACATTGGGGATATCTGTATCCTTCCTTTTAATTTGCCAAATTTGTTTCGGTTTAATTAATTTGGATTTGAATAAATTAAATTTGGAAATCATTTTCTGTTTAAGACTAGAAGGAAAAGAATTTGGTTTTGAACCTTTGGTCATTTTCATCTTTGAATCATGTGAAACCGGCTTCACATGAAAAGGTTTGGTTGGAGGGTTTTTCATCCAACCATTCAAAGATGTGTGCTTTTTACCTCTTGATCCAGAGAAGCAACCCGTGTTGCCTTTACCGTCTGGAACATTCTTTGTAGACTTACATTCGGAGAAGCAATTTGGTTTGCCTTTAGCATTCAAAGTAAGTCTTTGAGGGCACTTCTGTACCACATGACCTTCTTTTCCACACTTGAAAAAAGCCTTGAAAGGCTTTTGATGCTTGACTAACCCGTGTGATATACATGGGGATGACGATTGCTTTGAGCTTGTAGTAGATTCTTGCTTGTTCTGAAGTTTCCCGTGCTGAACAGGGAATGAGATCTTCACTGATTGACTGGGTTCTTTTGCAGTTGGAGAAGAGATCTGTATTGGTTTTTATTCAGCTTTCGGAAGCTTTTGAGACATGACAATGTCAGAGGATATCTTGATCTGTGAGGAACCATCATCTGAGGAAGCTTTTGGAGAAGATATTTTCATTCTCTCCTCTGTGTTTGATTCATCATCTGAGCTTATCCAGTCTTGGATGCATAGATCTTTCTCCAACGGATCTTGATTGACACCTCCTATTGTGTCGGCTTCGGTTATAGGATTCTGAATGGCTGACGATTCAACAACTGGTCCTTCTTTGACAAACCGGACAGAATCAAACGGAGGAATGTTATCGGTTTTGAATTAGTTAAAGAAGATTGGAGAAGAAACTGATATTGGTTTTGGAGCATCAAAGGTGGAATCGTCATTAACCTTCTTATCAGATCTGATATGATGATAATTAGTTGGATTCCCCGTGTATATTTTGTATAATAATTGCATTATTTATGTTCGTTTTTATCTCAGAATTCGTTTCTATTGATCAATTGTGGGTTTTGTAGGATCCCGAGCATAAAGATAGCATTTTGGAGCTTAAACGAGTCTTAACGAGATGCCGGGATCGAGCCGAGGAGTTTGGAATTAAAAGAATTAAAAAATCGGAGTTTTGCTTCTCTCGCGCTACGCGACAGATAGAGACAAACCGTCGCGCTACGCGAGGGTTTGTAAATTACCATTTTGCCCTTAATGAAATCGGGTATTTACCGGATTTGCCACCCGACTAATTTGTCGGGTTGTGGTGATTGTCGCGCTACGCGACAAAATGTGAAGGCCCGTCGCGCTACGCGACGGGTGCTAAAATCGGCAAAGTTGTTTAAAACTCAAACCAAAACCCTAATTCGAGGAGGAGGACATTATTGGACGATTGGGAGCGGCTGAGGACGATCATAGGCGATTTCCAGGAGCTTGGGAGCAAAGGATTGGAGATTTGGAGCTAGGAAGTGAAGATTCGAAGACTTAATCGTCCCGGTTTTTACGTTTCTCTTCTTAGTTTTCATTCCTTTGTAATCAATGACTTCTTCCATGACTTATACTTCTGTTCTGATCATGTTTAGAGGCTAAACTTCTGTAGCTTCCTAGGTTTTGATGATTATGCATGTTTAACTTAGTATTCTTTCGGTTTTTGGATTGTGCTTGTGTTTAAAGTTAATGATAATGATTTGGTTTGCATGATCAGTTGTGTACATGTATTTAGATCTGTTCTTGTGATTGGTTTATTGCTTCACGTGTGTCTTGATGAATGTCTTTCATATAATGGATGCATGCTAGATCGTTTACCTAGGGTTTGCGGTTTCTAGATGATTTGGTAGACGTATTGAATCATTGAAGTGATTTATCTTGAATTGAACTAACTAAATATGCAACTAATCTTAATACTGTGAGGTTAATAGATTATCAGGTTGTCTTGTGTGATTGATTGCTAGGTTAGAGTCTCTGTGAGGAGTTCGGTCTAGTTCCCCTTTCATATCATAGTTTCCTGAGTCTGATTAGGCATTCCAGATCTATCCCCTTACCTTTAGGTATTGTGACACTCGCGCCGTGAGGTAGAGTTTCTTTCGGGTGTGTCGTTAGCTTAGTTGGAGGACCTGTGAGGGTAATCCACAAACCGGTGTTTTATCGGCTTATTAAGTCAATCTAGTTACTTCCCTTGAAAGTGTCGAGGTTTCTCTAGGTCCCTTTTAAGTTAGTATCTTCAGATCCCGGTTACACAAGTCTTTCCAAAACCGTTAGGAGAAAAGCCAAAAAACATGTATAGGATTCTTACCTAGGTAGTGATTTCTTCTCCTGATTTAAATCTAGTCAATTCCTTATTTTCTGTCCAGTATTAGTTCTTTTAAAGTAATTTAAAACAAACCCCCCTCATTTACTTTCATTTAGTATTTTTAGTCGAGTCTTAGGTAAGTTCAGTTTACGTTTTCCATACAGAAGTCTTTGGGTTCGATAACTCGGACTTAATAGCTATTCTGCAGTCGACCGGTACACTGCCGGTTGTGTTGCTTAGGATCGAGTCTTAGTTTTATAAATTTAAAGCTTTTTAGTGTCTAGTTAGAGTTTTATTTGTTAGTCTAATTTAGTATAGTCTAGCACACATCAAGATCCCTGCCTGAGGAAGCCCGAACCTACATGAGAATCCTACACATCTCTAACCTTTTTAAGATTAACGCTGCTTAAACTTGCATTTAAACTATTAGTGTCTGCAGCTTCAATAAAATCATTAGATGGATGAGGTTGAGACATAGGAGAGTAACAATGGGTGCTAGGAGGAGGATAGATGTATGGATTTTCACCACAACCCACTACCGTTTTAATCCTAGCTCCCCTTTGTTTACATAGTAGCTCTTCCTGTTTCATTCCAGATATGGTCCATCTATCAAACTTTGTTTTATGCTTGCTTGTTTCAAATTCAGCCAAGGTGACTCTTTCGTTAAAAAGATTAATTTCAACATTTCTTTCAAGAAGAGCTCGTTTTAAACGTTCATTTCCTTTTAAAGGTTCATTTAATTTTATGAAATACTTGGCTTCATTCTTTTTAAGTTTCACGTTTATGGTGGTTAATTCTTTTTGGTTATCTAAAAGTAACCTATTAGCTTTATACACACCAAATAAATGAATTTTGCAAGCAGAAGAACACATATCATGAACTGTCTCATATAGAAGTCCCACAACAATTCTTTCAGCTTCTAAGGCTTCCTCGCAGTTACAGACCCTTGTGTTTCTTTTATGTTCCTCTTCCTTGGCCTTTAGCATCTCTTCATCCTCAGTTTCATTTTTTCCTTCATCATTTTTCTCAGCTTCATTAGCATCAGTTCTCTCACAAACATGTTTACTTCCATTACCAGCTCTCAAAGCTTCATAATTCTCTTTTACAGTCTATCTGATTTCAGCAGTTGAATCAGAATGAATTTCCATCGACTTTAACCTCTCAATCATCTTGGTTTTGTAATCAAGAATGCTTGTCGCACAAGAGATAATAGATATATTCATTCCGTTAGTTTGAGATGGAAACACGGCTTCATGAAATTCTCTACTCTTGATATCCAGCTCAGCAGATTTCAGCTTGTTAATCACATCTATCAACTTGTAATCAAGAAAATTTCTTTCTTCCTTAAGCATTTTAACCTGAGAACTCCACTCGGGTGGAGGAGATTTAAGAATCTGTTGAACTTGTTCATAGTTGGTGAGTTGGGGGTCATGCTTTTTCAGATTATTTGCCACAGATAAAAATCGATCAATGAAATCAAACGACTTTTCATTCTTCATACCTGTAAAATAGTCAAACCTCTTTGAGCCGTTGTGAGATTATCTGATTTAAAATCTTCTGAGGATAACATTTTATTAAATATTTTGAACAATTAAACGACCTAAAAATATTTTTTTTCCAAAAATTTTAAAATAATTTTTCCCCAGGGAAAATATTTATTTTTTAAATATCACGCTAGACAATCTTAACAACTAGGGTCAAGCTGAAATGACAGTTTGGCCAAAATTATAGTTTCACAGAGCTAGTTTCGCTGTGAACTCTAGTTTCGCTGAACCAACAGTCGTTTCGCTGGAAATTTCGGTAGCAGTTTTGCTAGCCAAATGCCTAAAACAGCTTAGTTTCACCGACAAGTTCGCACGAAACAAGCTTGAACTTTCGTTCAATGATACTTTTGGTGGCAATTTCGCTTGTAAATCACCCACAAGCACTGTTTAGCTTTCGTTCTATGAAACTAGTTTCGCAGGACAGTAGAAAACAACATCAATGAGGATAACCGATGTAGTTTTGCCGGAAGAACTCGTAGTTTCACTGGATGAACAGATAATTTCGCTGAACGAAGCTGAAAAACTTTTTCAACATGAAATCAATCTGAATTCTATAAAAAACTCAACGGATTTGAGATCTGATAATTAACAGAGCTTCCCCAACAAACAACCAACAATATTGAAGCAAATTTCATATCAAATACACACGAATTTGATCTAAAATTGATGAAAACTTGATATTGAACAAAAACAACCAAAACCTCAACTTCTCTCTCTAAACATCTTCAAGTCTTCACAGAATTTGATCCAAAATGGCTCTGATCCCAAATTGTTAATCCAGGAATAAGCACACTTGAATCAAATCATGAAGAATTAGATCAAAATATGATAATCACAATCAAAATCCCTTTGATCTTCAATAGATTGCAAAATATCTGTTTACAAATAATCCCTCAATCTATTGGTCATTCTACCCCCCTCAACACTAATGACAATTGACCTATTTATAGTCTAGACTAATATTCATTAATTGCACTTAACTCCCTAGACTTGGGCTAATTAATGCAAAATTACATATTAAGCATAACAATAACTAAAAACAAGATAAAATATATTTTTTTCACACAAAATATATTTATTACAATAAAACTCCTAGTCATCTAAATCTTCAACGTCTCGTCTCGGTTCCTCGTCTCCAACGTGTTGGGTTTGACTTTTATTGACTTTGACCGTGACATTGACCTTTGTTGACTTTCATTATGTTGATAATATAGACTATCTTTTACAGCTCCAATAATAACATTTAGAAATGAGATAGAAACATCTGCTGATGAATAAGACGGACTAGAACTAGAACTATAAAAGCTATTGTCAGAAAAAGACTGTTGGGATGCAAAACTACTTAAGCTAGTGTCTTTTAAATACTTTTTTGAATCACAAAAGCTATGATTAGAGCTGCCCAAACCACTACTGCTACCGTAACCATAATCCTCTCGAATCTCCTTATGACTCACTCCTTCTAGACCTGCATGCAAACTTTTAGTATCATTCTGAATCAAGTCATTTATTGGATGAGGTGTAGGCATAGTTGAATAACAATAAGTACTTGGAGGAGGATAAACATGAGTGGTTTCATCAAATCTCAATCTTGTCTTAGGCATAGCCCCCCTTTTCTTCTTGCAAAGTTTCTCATGTTTTATCCAAGATATTGTCCATTTTTCAAGCTTGGTTTTTAATTTGCTTGTTTAAAATTTAGCAAGAGCTACACATTCTGTTAATAACTCTATTTCAACATTCCTTTCCAAAAGATTTCTCTTTAAATGCTCATTTTCTTTTAAATTCTCATTCAATTTGATAAAATATGTAGACCCGTTTATTTTAAGTTCCTTATTTATTTGTTTTTGCTCTTTTTCATTTTCTAATACTAGCCTATTAGCTTTACAAACTCCAAATAGTCTAATTTTACATGGAGAAGAACACATATCTTTAATTACCTCATAAGGAAGACTCACGACCACTTTCTCGGCAGCTAGGGTTTTTCGCATTGACAGACTGGGTGTTCTTCTTACTTTCTTCTTCCCTCTACTTCTCTACTTCCTTGCTTTCTTTCTTAACCTCCAGCTTAACTTCCTTCTTCTCAACCTGCTCTTGCTTACCACATTCTTCAGCTTCATCAATCTTCTGTTCTTTAACTTCCTCAACCTCCATTTCTTTATCCTTAACTTGTTGCTTGACACTACCATCACAATCTTCTTCCATAACCTCATCCTTAAATTCACCAAAAGGATCAAACACTTCCACTGACTCCTCCTCTTTCCTCAGTACCTCAGCTACTAACGCATGATTTGTAACACCCCAACCCGACAAGGCTGACGTGTCACTAATACGGATATCAAATCAAAAACCAATCCATGATATTACAGAAACGGTCAGACGAAATAACTTCAAACACACTAAATAATCTGAAAGAACCTAATTAAGATGTTCAATACATCAATTAAAGTAACAGATAATCTTGGTCTTCAATTCACTCTTCACTGGTTTCCCGGATTACCCTGCTGACTTGACGTGCATGAAAACAAAAGCACGCCTGAGCATAACGCTCAGTGAACGGAATAGAGGATAACAAAAATAAACAAACATTTTGATAATCAAAGAATTGGCAGATATCAAAAATAAACAGACATGGTGATAATCAAAGAATCGGCAGATATCAAAAATAAACAGACATGGTGATAATCAAGGAATTGGCAGATATCAAAAATAAACAGACATGGTGATAACGGAGAATCAAAGATCATAAGATATATATATCAAATAGAACATACATCATAAGACATATATCAGATAGAACATACCCCGAGCTAATAATCATATCATATAATAACTGAACAGGGGGAACACAGGTAGCGAGCCCGTGAACCAATGTGAAATAGAGTATGGGCAGACATACAAACCATTCACCAGAGTCCTGAATGGAATGGTGTGTAACCATCCATCAGGAAATAACAGGACTCACCTAGGATCGATCCATACGCCTCTGAGGAAATAATAATATAACAAGACATAATTTCAGAGTCGTCTTTAGAGACGCCGTGATCTCAGCTCACCGCCACGGTTGGTGCCACGTTATCGATGCCGCAATAACGCGTCTTGGTCACCCCCAAGATAGGGAGAGCTCGGGTAACAAAATCAGAAATATAAAGTAGTCTAGCTACTTATAACAGAATCAAAAACACTTTATTTACGTATGACAGGAATCAAAACTAGAAATGAACGGAAATCAAATACGAAACAGAAATCCGGAATCTGTACTGCAAAGTAACGGAACCAAAAGTAAATACTTATGATAACAAGGAAACAGAATCCGTACTATAAGTAACAGAACAAAAGTGAATATTATGATAACAACGAAATAGAATCCGTACAACACGTAATAGCAACAGAATTCAATATTATGGTAACAAGGAAACAGAATCCGTACAACACGTAATAGCAACAGAATTGAATATTATGATAACTAGGAAACAGAATCCGTACCTTATACACGAATGACAATAATCAGAAACAAAGTCTAGGCTCAGTTAACGCCGTGAGAACCTACGATAACGTAACGCAAATTATAGTTTGGATTTCCTATTTTTGATTGGAAAAATTCCAGTTCTACCCCTGTTTATTCGCACTCGTTAAAAATACTAAACGATGTTTAAAAATTCTGAAAATCTCCAGTTTACTAGATTAGTGATTTCTAAACAACTTTCATTTAGAAAAGTTTCTGATTTGGATTACCGAAATATGAGAAAAACGTGGATCTTTACTGCTAGCTGTTACGAAACCGACTGTTTGGAGGTCTAACCGAATGAGTTTTTCGATGTTTTATATATCAACAGATTCGTTTTTCGACGAACTTCGTCATGGACATAAGGTTTAACTGATTTGAATCTGTTATGAAGAAGTTATGGCTTCTGTAAGTTGGCTGTAAAATACGAGCCTAAGTCAAGGGTATTTTGGTAAACCGTAAAATTATTTCTAGTTAAACCACGTCCGTTACAGGTCTGGAAATATTTTTATAATTAAGTATAAATCATGATTGACTTCTGGATAATTTGGCTAATCATACTAAGAATCCGTTTGTCATTATAAAATCACATCCCAAAATACTCATGAAAACTAGTTAAACGTATGACTTGTTTAAAATGCTCGGTTAAGGTCTAAATCTTAATTTGGTCAAAATACTTATATTTCCAGTAGCTACAACAATATCAAAATGGATTCATATCAAGTTTACTAAGTTAAGCAAGGAAAATATATTTAAAACATAAACCGAATATAAACGAGTACTTATGCGAACGGGCATCATATGATCAAGGGCAATGAACTAAAATACTAATTAGGATATCTAAGATTCAAGGATAACGTAATTACTAATAACATCTTAATGATTCCCACTAATTAAAGTTTATTTTTATAAAAAAAATAAACTAATTATAACATTTGTTACTATTTATATATACGAATCGTTAAGGTGTTTAAATAAATAAATTTACAGAAAATAATTAAATAACTTTTTAAATAAACAAGGTTTATAAAACTGATTTTTTATAATTTTTAGAAATTTTATTTAATTTTTTTAAAGCCCAAAAAGCCTTAAAAAAATGGTTGTGGACACCCGGGTTCGAACCCGGGACCTTGTGTTAAGCAGTGTGATGCGTGAACCAGTGAACCAGGGTCGCAGCCTTGGTTTATGCTGGGTTTCTTTACTTTTAAACACACATTAAAGAGAAACCCCCAAATTGCAAGAACCCTAACCCTAATCCAACCAAACCGATCACAATTTCACAGTTTTTAATCAAATTAAACATGGGGCTTTCACTCCTAGACTAAAATCGAGTGGGTATATGGGTTTAATTACCTGATTTGGAGTTCGATTGATGATGACCCACGAAGAACAGGTCGCGGTTGAGGAGGACTCGGTTCGATGCCCAAATCACGATGATAATCAAATTCAACTCGGGGTTAGCTTCGTATTATGATCTGGAAGCAAAGCCCTATGCCAATTTTGGTTTAAATTGTTCGGAAAAGGGGTTTTGATATAGTTGCAGGTCCGCGATAGAGAGATAGTCGAATTGATGTTTTGCGTGTTTTCAAAACGAATGGGACTCGATGGAAGGTTTTAGAAGGTCAGGCGATTGTCAGTGCGTATTTGCTTTCGATTATTATTTAGTTGTAGTGGTCGGTTTAATGGTTGGTCGGCCGAACTTTAGGTCGAAAGTGGTTAAGTGGGTAGATCACTCGATTATTCAAATTAAGGTGGGGAACAGGTTCGAATCACCCACTCGAAGATGTTGGGAAGGTCAAATCGAGTAAAACCGCATTATTTTGGCTGTGGAGGCTCGCCGGAGAGCCGCCGGTGTTTGGCCGGCGATGTAGTCGGAAAAACGGGGGGGGGGGGGGGAAGGTGGTTTAAACCAAATTACACCTTCGGTCCCTGTGGTTTATGTTCTTTTATTTTATGCCCAATCTTAATCATTTAGATTTCCAAAATGGCACAATTACCCCCTGAACTCTTATTATGATTATTATTATTATTATTATTATTATTATTATTATTATTATTATTATTATTATTACGGGTATTATATTACCCCCCTTAAAACTTAAAAATTTCATCCACGAAATTGTTTGTTACGGATCGGACGTTGATGACATAACCTATAGGGAGTGATAAAGAATCAACGAGTGAATGAGATAACTCATAATCATTTAGATGCAGAGACGGAGCTAATAAAAATAAAGAGAACTTGTAACAGATAGTCTGATGGTCAGAAAATAATAACTGATATCTTTATAGCGTAAAGCCAAAATATATCAAGAAATATATTAATAAAAACCAAGTACTAAGCTGTAAAAAGATTCGGATATTGGGAACGGATTGTATCTTCCATCTCCCATGTAGCTTCGCGTTCAGAATGGTTTTTCCACAATATCTTAACAAAAGGTATAGTTTTCTTACGCATAATGCGTTCTTGTCGGTCAAGTATGGCCTCGGGTTCCTCTTCGAACGATAAGTCTTCACGAATTAGATGAAGCGGATAGTTAACCACGTGAATAGGGTGATAATTGTATCCCCTTAAAAGAGATACATGGAAGACATTATGCACATGTGACAGTTGAGGTGGTAATGCCAAACGATACGAGACCTCACCAACTCTTTCTAGAATTTCAAATGGTCCAATAAACCGTGGACTAAGTTTCCCTTTAAGACCAAAACGTCGTACGCCTTTGCAGGGCGAAGCCTTCAGGAATACTTTGTCACCAACCTTAAACTCCAAAAGTCGACGGTGTCGGTCTGCATAACTTTTCTGTCTACTTTGAGCTTCCTTTAACTTTACTCTAGCAATAGCAACCTTCTCATTCGTGATCTGAACTAACTCGGGTCCTTCGATGACTCTTTCACCGACCTCTCCCCAACAAATAGGTGCTCTACATTTACGGCCATACAATAATTCGAAAGGTGCCATTCCAATGCTAGCTTGCCAACTATTGTTGTAAGCAAACTCGACCAAACACAAGTACTCATCCCAGTTCCCAGTCCACTCTAGGGCACAAGCTCGAAGCATGTCCTCAAGTGTCTGAATAGTACGCTCCGACTGACCGTCAGTCTGAGGATGAAACGTCGTACTAAACCTCAACTTGGTACCCCATGCAGCTTGCAAACCCTTCCAAAAACGAGAAGTGAACCTCGGGTCTCGATCAGACACGATAGACACCGGAGTGCCATGAAGTCTAACAATCTCTTGTGTGAACACTTCAGATAGTTTGCTAACCGAAAATCCTTGCTGTATTGGGAGAAAGTGAGCCGACTTTGACAATCTGTCAACTACAACCCATATTGCATCATTCTTCTTAAATGTTCTTGGCAACCCTGTCACAAAATCCATGGAAATATCATCCCATTTCCATACAGGAATAGGTAGTGGCTGAAGCAAACCACTAGCTCTCTGATGCTCAATCTTGACCTACTGACAAGTAAGGCAACGGCTAACATACTTAGCCACGTCTTCTTTCATACCATTCCACCAGAAATTTTGACGAAGATCACGATACATCTTAGTAGATCCAGGATGGATAGAGAACGGAGAACTATGTGCCTCAGCTAATAACGATTCTCGAAGAGAAGAATCATTAGGAACACATAACCGTTTACCATACCAGATTACTCCATGTTCATCTACTCTGAATTCTGATTGTTTACCAATCTCCACATTCTGTAAGATTGCCCAGAGTTCACCATCATCTTTCTGTGCATCCTTAATTCGAGATACCAGGTCTGGCTCAATCTGAAGTCTGGCGAGATATCCATCATTCTTACCAATCCGTAGACCAATACCAAGTCTATCAAGATCAGTAATAATCTGAGGCTGTAACTGTAGGGAGGCTACTGTTCCTGAGCTCTTCCTGCTAAGAGCATCGGCTACCACACTGGCCTTTCCCGGATGATACTGAATATTGGCATCATAATTTTTTAGCAACTCTAACCATCTTCTCTGCCTCATGTTTAGTTCTTTTTGTGTGAAGATATATTTCAAGCTCCTTTGATCAGTAAAAATATCACAAGTCTCTCCGTAAAGATAGTGACGCCATATTTTCAACGCAAAAATAACAGCAGCGAGTTCAAGATCATGCGTAGGATAATTAACCTCGTAAGGTTTCAACTGCCGTGAAGCATAAGCAATGACCTTCCCGTGTTGCATCAACACACATCCAAGCCCTTTCTTTGATGAATCACTGTAAATCTGGTATCCACCTGTACCCGATGGAAGTGTAAGAATCGGGGCAGACACCAATCTCTTCTTAAGCTCTTCGAAGCTTTTCTCCTGCTCATCATTCCAAGAGTACTTAACCCCTTTCCTCAGAAGTTGCGTAAGGGGTAAAGCAATAACAAAGAACCCTTCGACAAATCTACGATAGTAACCAGCAAGACCAAGAAAACTCCGGACCTCTGTGGCTGAAGTTGGTCTTGGCCATTTAGTGATTGCCTCTATCTTTGCTGGATCCACCATAATACCATCTGCAGAGACCACATGACCTAGAAAGGCTACTTGACTCAACCAAAATTCACATTTTGAAAACTTAGCATAAAGCTTCTTTTTACGCAAAGTTTCAAGCACGATACGAAGATGGTCTTCATGTTCCCCCTTACTCTTAGAACAGATAAGAATGTCATCTATAAACACGATTACGAACTTATCCAGATAGTCATGGAAAACTCGGTTCATTAGGTCCATGAAAACAGCTGGGGTATTCGTTAACCCGAACGGCATAACCAAGAATTCATAGTGTCCATATCGCGTACGGAAAGCAGATTTCGGAACATCAGAATCTTTAATCTTCAACTGATGGTAACCAGACCTCAGATCGATTTTAGAAAAACACTTTGCACCCTGAAGCTGATCAAATAAATCATCAATACGAGGCAGAGGGTAACGATTACGGATAGTGATCTTGTTGAGTTCTCTATACTCAATGCAGAGTCTCAAAGAACCATCTTTCTTCTTCACGAATAGGACCGGTGCACCCCAAGGTGAGACACTTGGTCTAATAAATCCAAGATCTAATAACTCCAGTAATTGCTCCTTCAGTTCCTTGAGTTCAAGTGGTGCCATATGGTAAGGTGCCTTGGAAATCGGTTCAGCACCAGGAATAAGATCAATAGTGAATTCCACCTCGCGGTCTGGTGGAAGTCCAGGTAACTCCTTAGGAAACACATCGGGAAATTCACAAACAACAGGATAATCAGAAATACTAGGCTCTTCAGAAGATAAAATTTTAACGGAAGCAAGGAATCCTGCACAGCCGTGCAGTAGGGATTTGCGAGCCTTAAGTGCTGAAATTATTTGAAAACTTTTTAGAGGTTTAGTCCCCTGATAAATGAGTTCAGGATGATGAGGATCTCCAAACAGGATGCGACGAGTCTGACAATCAATTGTAACATGATGCCGAGTTAACCAGTGCATTCCTAAGATGATACCAAAATCTTCCATTTGCATGGGCAACAGATCCGCTGTAAGAATGAGCGATTCAACTCGGATCGGACAATCCTCATACAGATGAGAGATTGTAATAAAGTTTCCTATAGGAGTCATAATATTCAAGGTATTTTCTAATAATGTTAGGCTCATCGTTAGATGTTTAAGAAAAGATTGAGAAACTATAGAAAGTGTTGCTCCAGTATCAAATAAGACTTGAACTTCACGAGTTCCTAACACGAGAGTACCAGAAACAGTACCTAAACGATTTATGATACCATGACACACTTAGTAAATAGCTAACAAGCATAATTTGCATGGTAAGACTATTGGATTATTCAAATACGACAGGTTCACATATGTCAGGAATATCAAGAGTCATACCTGGTGTGTTTGCTGCATCCTTTGCGTTTAAAGCAAACACTCGTCCTCCATTATTAGGTTGTTTGGCACCATTTCCAGCCTTTCCTTTATTATCAGGATATGGACAGTCTTTCAGTACATGGCTGGCCTTTCCACATCTAAAACAGGCTCCTGAAGCTCGACGACAAACACCAAAATGACGTTTCCCACATGTAGTGCATACCGGGACTTGCTCTTGACCTTGGTTTTCGGCAGGTTTAGGATTCTGTTGTTTTTGTTTCCTTTGATTACCTTGGCGGTTATTATTTCTGTTGAATTGGGCTTTCCGATCACCTATATGGTGTTTCTTGCTTGAAGATTGCCCAGAAAGTGTGGTATGGTTCCCTTCACGATTTCTCTTACGGCTCTCCTCTGCTTTAGCTAACCTCTTCTTGTTTTCCATGTCAAGTGTTTTCACAGCATCAGCTACTTCATTGATATTGTTAAACCTTTGAGTCACTATCCATCTTCGAGTTCTTTCATGAACAGCCCATTTGAACTTTTCTGCTTGGACCTCTGGGCTACCTGCAGCTTCCCCAAGAAAACTAGCCAGCCTACAGAATCTTGCCATGAATTCTTGCCAAGGTTCACCATCTCGTTGCTCAATAGATGCATATTCCCGTGCATACTCACTTCGTTCCACTTCAGAGAAATACTTTCAGAAGAATATAGTGTGGAAGTCGGCCCAAGGAAGAGTAGCAACATAACCCTCTCCACCATGTGCAAGTTTGACCCCTTCCCACCAAACTAGAGCATCATCCTTCAGTTTGTAAGAAGCCATCCTAGTTTTAAATAGGTCACCGACTCCTAGCACCTCGAAAATCTTTTCAACATGGGCTATCCAGTTCCGAGCATCCATCGGTGTAGCAGCATCACTAAAAGATCTTGGTCTTTGCTTCATAAAGCGCTCAAGCTAGACATGAATCTCAGCCACAGGTGGTGTTGCGTTTCCACCGGAAGATTGTCCCGTGTTGTTCCCGCCAGAAGGTGGCTCTGGGTTATTTCCACCGGGTGGAGGTCCTGTATTGTTTCCACCAGGTGGTGGTCCATTGTTATTTTCCTCCGATGCTGATCCCATGTTATTTCCACCCAAATTCGCCTGTTGTATCTGCTGGATGACTGTTTGAGCAGTCTGAGTCATCAGATTAGGGAGTATTCCAGAAATAGCAGCGCTTACGGCATTAGCAACGAGGGTTTCAAGAGGAGTATCAGATGAGGGGCCATCCGAGTCATTGCAGTTGTTCACACGTCTCTTAGGAGCCATCTGAAATGAAGATATACGTGTGAACACTGGAATTTAGATTGGGAACAAAAATTAGATCCTAACCTAACGTCTACCCATTACCTCACAAGTTTATTATTAATGTTTAAGTTTTCTACAGGAAAGAGCCTTTGCTCTGATACCACAACTGTAACACCCCAACCCGACAAGGCTGACGTGTCACTAATACGGATATCAAATAAAAAACCAATCCATGATATTACAGAAACGGTCAGACGAAATAACTTCAAACACACTAAATAATCCGAAAGAACCTAATTAAGATGTTCAATACATCAATTAAAGTATCAGATAATCTTGGTCTTCAATTCACTCTTCACCGGTTTCCCGGATTACCCTGCTGACTTGACGTGCATGAAAACAAAAGCACGCCTGAGCATAACGCTCAGTGAACGGAATAGCGGATAACAAAAATAAACAGACATGTTGATAATCAAAGAATCGGCAGATATAAAAAATAAACAGACATGGTGATAATCAAAGAATCGGCAGATATCAAAAATAAACAGACATGGTGATAATCAAGGAATTGGCAGATATAAAAAATAAACAGACATGGTGATAACGGAGAATCAAAGATCATAAGATATATATATCAAGTAGAACACACGTCATAAGACATATATCAGATAGAACATACCCCAAGCTAATAATCATATCATATAATAACTGAACAGGGGGAACACAGGTAGCGAGCCCGTGAACCAATGTGAAATGGAGTATGGGCAGACATACAAACCATTCACCAGAGTCCTGAATGGAATGTTGTGTAACCATCCATCAGGAAATAACAGGAGTAACCTAGGATCGATCCATACGCCTCTGAGGAAATAATAATATAACAAGACATAATTTCAGAGTCCTCTTTAGAGACGCCGTGATCTCAGCTCACCGCCACGGTTGGTGCCACCTTATCGATGCCGCAATAACGCGTCTTGGTCACCCCCAACATAGGGAGAGCTCGGGTAACAAATTCAGAAATATAAAGTAGTCTAGCTACTTATAACAGAATCAAAAACACATTATTTACGTATGACAAGAATCAAAACTAGAAATGAACGGAAATCAAATACGAGACAGAAATCAGGAATCTGTACTGCAAAGTAACGGAACCAAAGGTAAATACTTATGATAACAAGGAAACAGAATCCGTACTATAAGTAACAAAACAAAAGTGAATATTATGATAACAACGAAACAGAATCCGTACACCACGTAATAGCAACAGAATTGAATATTATGGTAACAAGGAAATAGAATCCGTGCAACACGTAATAGCAACAGAATTGAATATTATGATAACAAGGAAACAGAATCCGTACCTTATACACGAATGACAATAATCAGAAACAAAGTCTAGGCTAAGTTAACACCGTGAGAACCTACGATAACATAACGCAAATTATAGTTTGGATTTCCTATTTTAGATTGGAAAAATTCCAGTTCTGCCCCTGTCTATTCGCACTCGTTAAAAATAATAAACGACGTTAAAAATTCTTAATATCTCCAGTTTACTAGATTAATGATTTCTAAATAACTTTCATTTAGAAAAGTTTCTGATTTGGATTAGCGAAATATGAGAAAACCGTGGATCTTTACAGCTGCGCAGAACTGCTAGCTGTTACGAAACCGACTGTTTGGAGGTCTAAACGAATGAGTTTTTCGATGTTTTATATATCAACAGATTCGTTTTTTGACGAACTTCGTCATGGATATAAGGTTTAAGTGATTTGAATCTGTTATGAAGAAGTTATGGCTTCTGTAAGTTGGATGTAAAATACGAGCCTAAGTCAAGGGTAGTTTGGTAAGCCGTAAAATTATTTCTAGTTAAAACACGTCCGTTACAGATCTGGAAATATTTTTATAATTAAGTATAAATCATGATTGACTTATGGAAAATTTGGCAAATCATACTAAGAATCCGTTTTTCATTTATAAAATCACATCCCAAAATACTCATGAAAACTAGTTAAACGTGTGACTTGTTTAAAATGCTCGGTTAAGGTCTAAATCTTAATTTGGTCAAAATACTTATATTTCCAGTAGCTACAACAATATCAAAATGGATTCATATCAAGTTTACTAAGTTAAGCAAGGAAAATATATTTAAAACATAAACCGAATATAAACGAGTACTTATGCGAACGGGCATCATATGATCAAAGGCAATGAACTAAAATACTAATTAGGATATCTAAGATTCAAGGATAATGTAATGACTAATAACATCTTAATGATTCCCACTAATTAAAGTTTATTTTATAAAAAATAAACTAATTATAACATTCGTTACTATTTATATATACGAATCGTTAAGGTGTTTAAATAAATAAATTTACAGAAAATAATTAAATAACTTTTTAAATAAACAAGGTTTTTAAAACTGATTTTTTATAATTTTTAGAAATTTTATTTAATTTTTTTAAAGCCCAAAAAGCCTTAAAAAAATGGTTGTGGACACCCGGGTTCGAACCCGGGACCTTGTGTTAAGCAGTGTGATGCGTGAACCAGTGAACCAGGGCCGCAGCCTTGGTTTATGCTGGGTTCCTTTACTTTCATACACACATTAAAGAGAAACCACCAAATTGCAAGAACCCTAACCATAATCCAACCAAACCGATCACAATTTCGTAGTTTTTAATCAAATTAAACATGGGGCTTTCACTCCTAGACTAAAATCGAGTGGGTATATGGGTTTAATTACCTGATTTGGAGTTCGATTGATGATGACCCACGAAGAACAGGTCGCGGTTGAGGAGGACTCGGTTCGATGCCCAAATCACGATGATAATCAAATTCAACTCGGGGTTAGCTTCGTATTATGATCTGGAAGCAAAGCCCTATGCCAATTTTGGTTTAAATTTTTCGGAAAAGGGGTTTTGATATAGTTGCAGGTCCGCGACAGAGAGATAGTCGAATTGATGTTTTGCGTGTTTTAAAAACGAATGGGACTCGATGGAAGGTTTTAGAGGGTCAGGCGATTGTCAGTGCGTATTTACTTTCGATTATTATTTAGTTGTCGTGGTCGGTTTAATGGTTGGTCGGCCGAACTTTTGGTCGAAAGTGGTTCAGTGGGTAGATCACTCGATTATTCAAATTAAGGTGGGGAACAGGTTCGAATCACCCACTTGAAGATGTCGGGTAGGTCAAATCGAGTAAAACCGCATTATTTTGGCTGTGGAGGCTCGCCGGAGAGCCGCCGGTGTTTGGCCGGCGATGTAGTCGGAAAAACGGGGGGGGGGGGAAGGTGGTTTAAACCAAATTACACCTTCTTCCTTGTGGTTTATGTTCTTTTATTTTATGCCCAATCTTAATCATTTAGGTTTCCAAAATGGCACAATTACCCCCTGAACTCTTATTATTATTATTATTATTATTATTATTATTATTATTATTATTATTATTATTATTATTATTATTATTATTATTATTACGGGTATTATATGATTGATCTCTTCCTCGGTTTCTGTAATCTCTACACTCCAGTCGATGTTGGAAATAAAGGATGTTTCTTTCATTTGCTTAGCTTCTTCCTTTTTAGTAATCGGGATAACCTATGAAGTTCCAGATGTTCCTGGTTCAATGACGATTGTAGATGAACATTCTCTTTTAAAACTCCCCAACTGTTTGCAATAGAAACATCTCAACTTTGACTTATCAAACCAAGCTTAGAATTTTGGTTATGATTACCAAAGTTTCTTCTTCCAGTACGCTCCATAAATCTCCTTACACGTAGTGTGAGCATTGTCATTTTCCATTGAATATCAGTTTCCTATAAATCATTAGGATCCACCTGATTCATGTCCTCAACCATCATCCCCTTACGCTTGAGATCTCTAGCAACTACGGCTTCATAACTATGAACAAACATTCCAAATAGTGCCATGGTATAAAAAGGAATTTAAGTAGTGATAGATGTCTTTGACCTTGAACCAACACTTTTAGATCCACTACTTGCCTTGTCTGACATACCAATTCCTATAGATCCACCATAAGCTGCACCATACATAGTCTTGTTTACAGCGGATGAGATCAATGTAGCATTTTATGGATATACTATGGCTGGCACCAAGGATTGATTGTATTCCCTTCTCCTTAAATCCAAGTCAAAAGATTTCAGTTTGTTGATTACATTGATGAGCTTGTAATCAGCAAAGTTTCTTTCCTGCTTCAGCATCCTTACTTGTAAGCTCCATTGGGGTGGAAGAGAGTCTAAGAGCTTGGTCTCCTGCTTATGATTACCTAACTGCACATTATACTTCTTCAGAGTACTCGAGACAGGAAAAAAATGATTGGTAAGATCAGTAAAATGATTGTATATGTCTTGTGATAAGCATAAGGTCAAGGCCCCGAAAGCTTTCTGATCACGATCAATTAACTTAATATCCCTTTCAAAAAAGGTTGAGAAGTCAGTGTTCACCTTGGTCTATTCACCGACATTCACCGTTAGAATGTGTTGACCTTTCATTATAGATTCCCATTGATTATGATCTGTATAAAAGAAAAAGGCCTTCAAGCATCGCTTCCAATCCTCAAAACTGTCTCCATTAATAAGCCTCGATGGCCTATTTGGTGCAACAGTCTCCAAATCGGAGATGGTAATGTTGGTTGATGTCATTTTCCAAGTAAGAAATAGATTCACTGAACTTCAGTTGATTCGTTGGTAAATTCGCTGGCAATTTCGCCTATAGTTAAGCTCGGAAAATAGGGAGCAGTTTTGCTTGGGAACTGCTATAAAGCTTCTACTTTTGCTCACTGTTTTGCTGAAACTAGTTGAACTTTCATTCTTGGGCAATTTTGCCAGCACTTTCGCTTGTTAGCTTGAACAAGTAAGGTTTTCGTTTAAACTACATAGATTCGCTGGAATCCACAGAAAGTTTAGTAAATCACAGAAGATGATTGTTTTGATGGCGTCAAAATTTGTTTCGCTGGATGAAGAGCTACTTTTGCTGGAAGCAATAGAATGGTTGTTCGAGCTATAAATCAATATGAAATCACCCAAATCACTATGAATTGGTGATTGGATGATTGGGATAGCTTCCTATGCTCAAACCAAGTATTTTTTTAAAGTTTTTCAAGCCAAAAACACACTCTAATGATTTGAAATGAATGCAATAGTGATTTTATCAAAAACCCTTTTAAAAATCAACAAATCAACAAATCAAGAGTAGTAAGGCTATGATACCATATTGTTGGTCCATTGATGATTGAAAAACAATGCTAATGATGATAAATCATAACCAAATACCACCAAAAAACAATCTAAACAATAATCGATCAAAGAGTTTCAAAATAGAACCATATTAACCAAAGAAAAATCAAACAAACAAGGCTTAATGAAGAGAAATGATGATTCCAGCCCAAAAATACAATAAGAATAGTAATGAAAAAGTATATTCTCAAATTAGGGTTATGTAAAACTTGAAACAAAAGAATACAATGTTTCATATATAAAGCAGTCATAATTTCACTGACAATTTCACTGGGTAGCGAAACTGTCCTCACCAATGCCTTAGATTCACCCGGCTGCGAAACATAGTTTCGCCAAGTGACCTAAGTCAGCTGACTACAAGCGAAACTATTATTTCACTGGTAGTTTCACTGGGTCAGTGGAAACTGCTACTAAACTAAAACTAACTACTGTTTACATACAATAAACAAACTAACATAAGTACTATTACAAATAAAGCAAAACAAACAAATTAACTAAGGTGAGTCCAACCTACACTTGATCTTCAGTCCATGACAATGATATTCCAAAAACCGCATTTCGCACTCGTTATGGCCACTATGAGTTTATGGTTATGCCTTTTGGTTTGACTAATGCTCCTGCCATCGTTATGGATGTCATAAACCGGGTATACAAACCATACCTATAGAAGTTCGTGATAGTGTTCATCGATGATATCCTTATTTACTCAAAGACTAAAGCTGATCATGAGCTCCACTTGCGACTAGTTCTTGAGCTTTTAAAGAAAGAACGGTTGTACGCAAAGTTCTCTAAGTGTGAGTTTTGGCTTGATGAAGTCCAATTTTTAGGTCATGTGGTGAATAACCAAGGAATCCATGTTGATCCTGCTAAGGTAGAAGCTGTGAAAAAAATAGTGTGTCCCCAAAACTCCAACCGAAGTTCGTTCTTCCCTTAGACTAGCGGGTTACAACCGGCATTTTATAGCAAATTTCTCAAGGATTTCAAAACCACTTACGTCCTTAACCCAAAAGAATAAACCGTTTGAGTAGGGGCATGAGCAAGAAGAGGCTTTCGAGACCCTCAAATACAAATTATGTAATGTTCCTATTGTCACCATTCCTGAAGGGAATGATGATTTCACCGTATATTGCGATACATTTGGTCAAGGCCTTGGTTGTGCTCTCATGCAACAGGGAAAGTTCATAGCATATGCTTCAAGGCAATTGAAAGTTCATGAAGTTAATTACACGACCCGCGATCTTGAACTTGGGGCTGTGGTGTTTGCCTTAAAAATTGGGAGGCATTACCTTTATGGGACATAACGCATAGTTTATTCTTATCTTGAACTTGGGGCTGTGGTGTTTGCCTTCAAGGCAAATCAACACGTTTTCAGTAAAAATGATCTTAATATGAGGCAACGTCGTTAGGTTGAGTTAATTAGTGACTACGACAGTGACATTCGTTATCATCAAAGAAAGGAGAATGTTGTAGCCGATGCGTTAAGTTGCAAGGTCCATAACAAGACTGTCTCACTTCAGGAAATACAAGATCGACGATAATGGTTTTACACCCTGGAAGAGTTTGACATGGAGATTCACGTAGATGTCAACAAGACTACTGTTATGCTTCAAAATATAGGGATTGATAGCAATCTTGAGTATCGTGTTCACGAAGCTCAGCAAGCTGTTGTAGCTAATGGAAAAGTGGATGAACAATTGACGTATGGTGTTCGTTTGCTGCTTAAAGTAAAACCTAATGGTATGTGGCATTTCTTAAATCGACTGTGGGTTCCGAATCATGATGATCTTCATACTGTCATCATGAACGAAGCTCATCAAATACGCTATTGCATTCATCCTGTCCGATATGATGTATATGGACCTACGAGAACAATACTGGTGGCCAGGAATGAAGAAGGAAATCTGTATGCGTAAACGGGAGCACATATCCACGGACTTCATAACCAAATTACCTCATACTCCTCGTGCTCATGATAGTATGTGGGTGATCGTCGACCATTATACATTGATGAGATTATGAGTTGTCACAGGGTGCCCTTGCACATCATATCCGATAGAGATGCTCGTTTCACTTCACACTTTTTGTCATCTGTGCAAGAACTCTTAGGTAATCAACTAGATTTAAGCACGGCTTACCATCCTCAAACGGATGGTGAAACTGAGCGAGCCATTCAAACTCTTGAGGATTTGCTACGTCTTTATGTTCTTGACTTTGGTGGTGACTAGGATACGCATTTACCGTTAGCCAAATTTTCTTATAATAACAGTTATCACTCAAGCATCAAAATGACACCATTTGAAGCTCTTTATGGTCGTAAATGCCATTCTCCGATTTGTTAGACGGACATCGATGAAAATTTCATTACCGATCCTGAATTTATTCAAGAAACGACTGACAAAGTTTCTAAAATCCGGAATAACCTTGAGGTGGCTAGGGGTTGACAAAAGAGTTATGCAGATAAAAGGCACAAGCCGTTAGAATTTCAAGTCGATGATATAGTGCTTCTTATGTTCTCACTATGGTAGGGTGTTGTTCGCTTTAGGAAGAAGGGTAAGTTAGCTCCACGTTTTGTAGCACCTTTCAAGATTCTGAAAAGAGTCGGGAAATTGGCCTATAAACTAGAACTACCCTCTGAACATAGCGGGGTCCATCTCATTTTTCATGTCCCAAACTTGAGAAAATGCTTGGCCGATGAAAGTCTGCATGTTCCTTTGGGGGATGTCCATATAGACAATTCCTTGCATTTTGTTGAAATACCTGTTGGGATCATGGATCGAACAATGAAGAAGAACAGAATGAACACCACCCTAATCGTCAAAGTTCGTTAGGGAAATAAATGTGGAGCGGAGTTTACCACAGAACGTGAGGATTACGTGATGAAGAAACACCCGCATCTGTTTGTCTAGTCTTATCTTTAATTTCGGGACGAAATTCCTTAAATTTGGGGAGACTGTGATCTACTCGAATATTTGTTAAATAACTTCTACTTTCACTAGCTTTTGTGAGGGCTAGTTCTATTATTAATACAACTATGAGGGTTCATTCTTGTGCATTTCTAATAATCTTAATTTATAATCTTAGTTTTGAAATTTCATAACTTGATTAGTTATTAAATAAGTAAATTTTGGCTAAAGTTTAAGTATTAATCATGAGTTTTAAGTAAGTAAAATAAATAAATTTTTATAAAGTTTAATTATGAGTTTGAGAATTAATACAAATAAAACAATAAAGTTAGTTATAAATTCATAAATTCAACAGAGGGGAAAGGTTCCATTCGACTTTCTTACACTCTTTGCACTCTCAAGTTTGCCAAAACACACACACGCATCTTATTGGAATCAACACACAATCGCGACTTTGTTCAAACCTGTACCACTCGATTTCTACACCAATTCGGGTACTTTCAAACACACACACCCACTAGATTAACCATGGGGAAACAAAGCCCTATGGTTGATTTCATTAACATCCAAGAATTTATGATCAATTGGCTCGATTTTGCTTTTAGGGTTCATGTGGAATTGGGGCTTTTTAGTTAAGTAACTTTTTATGAATTAAAAGTGGAAAATTATTAGGCTCAGTCGCCCTAGCCTGCTGGTTAAAGCAAAAGAGGGACAAGCAGGAGGACTCGGGTTTGAACCCGAGCCCCTACAATATTTTCTAAAAACCTGATTTTTAAACAATTTTCAATTCCAAAATATCTTAAAATGTTATTAAAATGATATAAAAATCATTTTTTTATAATTTATTCTAAATTAGATTTGTTTAGTAAATTCTAAACAATTTTAGGAATTATAATTTGTTAATTCTTTACTATCAAGATTTCCAAAGTTAAAAAATCATTATAAAATATATTTACAAGTTTTAGATTGTATAAAAATTATTGTAAGTTAGATAGGAATTATTTCAAGGTACTTTAAACTGGTATTTCATAAACTATTTAATAATTAATTATTTCCTTTCTCTAATTGATTTGATTATTGAGGTATTTACTTCTTTTTCACATTTTGTATTTACACTCTACTTAATTATTTTTATCATTTCAAATTAACCTTATTTAATCAATCTTTAAAACTTAATATTTGTACACTAATACATTTTTATTAGCTAACATGTTCAAAAACAATCTTTATCAATCTATAAATCAATTTCTTTATATTAAATTTATACCCCTAAACGGAACCATATTGTACCCATATTCTTTAGACCTTATTTTTTCTTATTCAGGTTACCACTTTTAGGTCAACCGTGAGGAAAACCGTTGGCGCCTATTCTCGTATTCTTATTATAAGTACATCTTATCTCATGTGAGTTTTCATATCCTATTTTTCTTTATTTCACATCGTTTGGGGTGAATTATGTTAATCGTATAAACATACACTTGTAAATTCTTTCAATACTTATAACACACGTGAAATTCTTCTTGTTAAATTGTCATGGTTATTCGAAATATTGGTGAACATTATATGATAGTTAACTTGTAAAACAATCATTAACTATTGCTAGCCTAGCGACGTCATAGATCTATGGGCATGACAAGTCTATTTGGTGCTAAAGTCGAGGTTATTGCCGGCTCCTGATGTCGTATTCTTGTTCATCATGGGAACCAAATGAACTTAGCTAATCGTATATTTTGTTGTGGCCATATTTTGTCAAGGTTTGATTGTATCATTATTTTATCTATATGTTCTTTTATTTTGTCGTAACCTATGACATGAATTGCCTCTTGAAAAGGTTTTATATATGTATGTACTAACTCATGGGAACTCACCAACATACATATGTTGACTTTATTTTTAACATATTTTAGGAGGTGAACATGCTTGATTGTTGACTCTTAAAGGATTGTGTTCATCTAGGGTTGGACCTAGAACAAAATAAAGAAATCATTTTATATTGTGCTATGATCTTGCACTTGTTATTCAACTTATGTTATGCTCGTCGATAAACTTATGGATGTAATGTACAATATGGAACCTCATGCTTAATAATATTTACACTTTGAAGTTGCGTTGTGTGGCTTTGGACAATCTTAACCCTCATATCTCAACGTTTCTGCCATTAAGAATGGGTGTGACAATACTCCAGGTCATCTGGATGGATACAGTCCTAATCTTCTAAGGGTAAAGGGGAAGTTGCTTGTGCTTTCATCATGTGACACGAAGGCTTGTGATGAGCTCATCTCTTCGAATGGGATTCCTTGGATGTAGCTCTCCCTTGGTGTCTCTGTTAAGGTAATGAAAAGGCCTTTTGGTGAGTTGTCAGATGGTGTTATTGTTCTCTATAATCCCTTTCAACCACATACAGGGCAAAACTCTATTGATTGCTACAGTTGCCAGATGGATTTTGCATGTTCATCTCCATCTGGTAGCCATTGAGTATGACATATAACTCAGTGAGAGTAAAGGCCTTGAGTTTTTCACTCCTCTTCCTTACCACACATTAGTATGTCCATTGTGTTGGAAGAGAGGACATTAACTTCCTCACAATATCCCTATTTTCCAGCTTCACTCTAACATCCACTACTGTCCTTGGTGCCTTACATTTACTAGCATACAGACCATTTGGTTATAGTTATAACATTTTACTTTGCTTTTGTCTAGCCCAAATTTTCCATTGGCGGCATTGCTAGGATATTTCCTCCCTGTCCTCTTATAGAACTTCTTGGCTCTGTGAGTGAGGAGAGCCATTTAATGAACTATCACCATATACTCCAAGTCATCTAAATGACTACAGTCCTGATCTTTAAGACTGAAGAGAAAGTTCCAGGTGCTTTCATCAGAAGACACAAAGGCTTGTGAAAATCTTGTCTCTTGGAATTGGCTTCCTTGAGTGTAGCTTTCTCTTGGTGTCTCCAGGAAGTTGATGAAATGACCCATTTGTGAGTTATTAGGGTAGCAAATGAGATGATGCTATGGTTCTCTACTATCCCTTTCAACCACATGGACGGCTAAACTCTGCTGATTGCTGCAGTTACTAGATGGACTTTACATATTCATCTTCATCTGCTATCCACTGAGAATACCATACGAATCTGTAAGAGTGAGAGTCTTAAGGTTCTCGATCCTCTTGATAAAAAACACAATAATGTGTCCATTGTCTAAGAAGAGAGGACATAAACTTCCTTACATTGTCCTTGTTTTCAACAGTCACTCTAACATCCATTAGAGTGTGCACAATCTTTATATACTTGAAGTATTGCTGAGTTATGGTTTCACCTGTCTTGAAGGTGATGTTTTCAAAGTACTCCTTCATGATGTCCTTCTTGTTCTCCTTAGGTTCAGTGGACCCGTCATTCATCAGCTTCGGTGCATCCCATAGTTGCTTGGCTGTTTTGTACTTCTTGAAACCTCTGTATATGGAGTTTGAAAAAGTAGTTTGAAGGGTTGTCATGGCTTTCTGATCAAATTCAAGTCTCTTCCTGTCTTCTTCAGAATAGTCAGCCACTTCCTTTAAAATGATACCACCTCCAGCAGAAGTTAAAGAGGTGCTTGGTATATGATGCCCTGTCCCACATCCTGGCGTCTTGTGACTTGATTAACCTTTCCATTCTTTGGCACCAAGTGTCAAAGTCTTCAGGAGTAATCAGTGGGGACTTTGTCAAGGCTCTAGTTTCCATATCAGCTTTAGTGAGAGCTGCTATTAAGATGTTAAGTATTTTCTGTGAGTGAGAGATCTTAAGATGGTGAGGGCTTACGATCAAGAGCCTGAAAGCTCTAATACCAATTGCAGGTGTTGGGTTTGTTGGACCTTTATCAAACCAGTTTAACCATTTAAACTATCAAAACACAGTGGATAAATACCTTAATATGTTCATTTGTAATCTGAAAATAAGGTTCATTTCATAATAACAACAAACCCAAGAACATAAGGATCATTTATATGTGTTTGAACTAGCTATCAACAAGAAACAACTACCGAAACAGGACATACAAACTACCTTTTGTATGCTGCTGAAAACATGGCTTTAGATGAAGATGGGGCTGCTCTTGAATGGCCAAAACACCAAGGATAGGTTTCCTCAAGCTTCCATACCCACAAGTGTGATGCAAACACCCTTTTGCTAGGATTTTTAACACCAAAATCGAACCAAGGTTGTGCTGAAAATCCGTTTTTCATGTAAGGCCCCGTTCCCGGGACGCTTATAGTTGGTCATTCATTGCACATCAAGCATATAGTTTACATTTACTAGGTAAATTAATGCAGCAGAATTGATAAAAAGACATACTCATTTCATCATAAAAGCTTTTACAATGCATTACATCATGATTTAAATACAAAGTACAAGTCTTCTTTACATTGCCTAACTTTTACTATGATTGTTGCTGAAGCATATGAAACTGAGGATTTCTTAAGTTATCCCGTTTATGTGAATCCTCAACAATCATAGGGTCATATACAGTGACCTCTAATATAAAAACATAAAATTTTTCATCATAAAGAAGATTCCTTAAGTAGTCCCGTACATCGGAACCCTAAGGAATCTTGCACTTGCATGTAACATAATGTGTTGCGTGCTTTATGTGCCCATAACACATTGCGTGACAGCATTATCAAAAGTAGAATGTCATCCCAAAAGAGCTGAGTAGCCGCCTCGTGCCATCCCCAGCAACACTACCTGCCAACTGGAAACACATAAAAAGTCAGCGTTGCTGAGTGAGTTGTAGTTTTGTAATAAACATACTTTATTTACATCATAAACCATTCTCTTCTTTCACATAATCATACGTACACAGAGATAATATTCATTATTATTTCTTCATCATTCGTTACACATCATCATCTTTAACTTCTGATATGGATCCTGTCAGGCTTTACCCACTTCATAGCACTCGGCTATGATTACTGTGGTCGAATGACAAGGATCCCGTTTCATCCTTACTTGCACATTGAATTCTGATGTACCAATACCATATGCTATACCCTGATCAATCTTAGCTACCGGGCCGTGAATCAATAGAGCGTATGCCACAGTAGCCTTAGCTACTGGGCCGTGAATCTAAGCGTATGCCACAGTACTAGTAGGTAAGCGGTAGAGGTACCATGACCATGGCCAATCACAAAGAAGGACCAATCGACTTATTCAATGTTGGCCAGACATAATTCGTTTGTTCGTTAATGCATGTATTCATCATCGTTTCACTCATTCATTCGTTCGTTAATACATGCATTCATCGTCATGTTCCTCTTTCTTTATCTTTCACTTTACGTTACATAATACTTCGTTCATTCATTGTCATGATACATGAGTCGTGAAAGATATACATACATCATCATAAGGAACACACACATATATCAATCGTACATCATCATACATGGCATCATACATACATAGCCTACATCAACTGTCATCTACAGGCACTTACGGAAACGTCCACGTAAGGACTTACTTCTGCCTTTATCTCGAAATCCGTGACTTGCCTATGCGTCTCCTCGAGTGCGACATACAAACACATACAGGTCATAATCGTACCCTAGCATACTACTCGTGATTATACCCTAAATGGGTCAAACATTCATATATCAATAACAGATTTATATGTGTTCCAGCCCCAAAATCATTTAAAACAAGTAAATGAGGGGTCCTAGAAACTCACCTGTGCTTGACAAGCAGCTTCTCAATCAAGCTTTAAAGATGAGGGTCACACTACATTGCCTGCAGATAAGTTAACACTCAAAAGAGTTAATTTCTGACTAAATTCGCTATTAAGTTCGCTGATAGTTTCACCCTTAGTTTCGCCGAAGCGAAAGTGTAGTTTCACTAGGCGAAACAGCAGTTTCGCTGCTAATTTCGCTGGGCAGCATTTCGCCAGTTTCGCTGAACAGATTCGCTGCCTTAAGCGCCCAACTTTCGTTGCAATTTCCTAGTTTCGCAATGTCTAAGGGTTAACCTGGGCACCGGCGAAGTTATCATAGACACTATAGTTTTGCCCGGGCGAAAGTGTAGTTTCGTTGCAGCGAAACTGTAGTCTCGCTGAAACTGCTAATTTCGCGGCATAGTTTCGCTGGATGAGTTCTTAAATTCGCAGAACGAGCTGAAATTTACGAATCAGCCCATTTTAACCAAAAATCCAATATTTTCCACCCAAACCCTTGGGTTATCATCCAAGAAGCTATATCTAAGCTAATTACATGTTTTCTTACCTAAAAACGTGCGTTTTTGGGCGATTCTTGCCACCTTTAAAACCCCAAAACTTAAATCAGGTTTTTTCACAAAAAGAAGCAATTACACTACGTTTCTTACCTTGATTCTTGTTGTTTTGGAGTCCACGAACACCAACCTTCGATCCCTTGACCAACCGAGCCTCGATCCGACACTTTCTCTCTCTACACTTTCTCTCTCTAGAAATTGAGTGTTGGGTGCAAATGAGAGTTGCTCAGCTGATCCATCTATATATATCAGGCGTTCCCGTGACCCTAAAACCCGTTAAACTCGTGAACCGAAGGGTTAACTCGGTCTAACACCCACAATCATCCCATTTTATCAAATGGTCTTATCTGAGCCCATTATTATCATTTGACGTGCTTAGAAAATTTTCCGAATGTCACAAGTCCACCCCCCTTATAAAGGTTTCGTCCCCAAAACCTGTTATTCCTCGAACAGTCGTGGGTAATGTTGTCTTATTTCTTCCTCAGTCTCCCAGTAGACTCCGATCCCTTTCTGTGCTTCCACTGTACACGCACAAGAGGAACCACTTTATTTCTTAACTTCCTTTCCTTACGGTCAATGATTGCCACTGGTTGCTCTACATAATTGAGCCGTTCGTCTACTTCAATATCCTCCAATGGAACAATTATGTCTTCGTCAGCTAAGCACTTTCTCAAATGAGATACATGGAATGTGGGATGAATTCCACTTAACTCAACTGGTAGTTCAAGTCGATAGGCTACCTCTCCTACTCGTGCGATGATTCGGAAAGGTCCTATATATCTCGGGCTTAGCTTGTCTCGTTTCCTAAATCGGATAATGCCTTTCCAGGGCGAGACCTTCAACATGACTCGGTCACCAACCTTGAACTCTATCGGCCTTCGCCTTTTGTCAGCATACGACTTTTGCCTCTCTTTCGCCGCCTTCATGAAGGCTTTGATCTTTTCTAACTTCTCAGTCGTTTCTTCAACCACTTCGACACCTCCCAGTTCCTTCTGCCCAATGTCTCCCCAACATACGGGCGTCCTACATCCTACCGTACAGCATCTCGTAAGGTGGCATGCCGAGGCTGGCATGATAACTGTTATTGTACGAGAATTCTGCTAACGGTAAGTGATCATCCCAACTTCTTAGAAAATCGATCACACACGCCCGAAGCATGTCTTTGAGTGTCTGGATCGTCCTCTCAGACTGACCTTCCGTCTGAGGGTGGTAAGCCGTGCTGATATGTAGTCTCGTCCCCATCGCGCCATGGAATCTCTTCCAGAATTTCGATGTAAATTGGGTGTCACGATCCGACACAATGGACACCGGCATGCCATGAGGAGCTACGATTTCTTTGACGAACAGATCTGTCAATCTTTCGGACGAATACGTCTCGCGGATCGGTAGGAAGTGGGCACTCTTCGTTAATCGGTCGACGATCACCCATATAGCATCATACCTTTTCGGGGTACGTGGTAACTTCGTGATGAAATCCATGGTGTTGTGCTCCCACTTCCACTCGGGTATATCCAACGGTTGGATCTTCCCGTAGGGTTTCTGGTGTTCTGCCTTTACTTGTAAACAAGTCAAGCACTTACTCACATACTCCACCACGTCACGCTTCATACCCGGCCACCAATAATCTTTCTTTATGTCTTGGTACATCTTGGTAGCACCGGGGTGAATGGAATATCGAGTCTTATGGGCCTCATCCATGATCTTTCCACGTAGATCCCCGTACCGAGGAATCCACATTCGCCCAAATCGGGTCTTAAAACCAAGAGTGTTCTCACCCAGTTCTGTAACTAGACCTCTCATCCTTTCTGAGTTAAGATGCTCTCTTTCAAAGCCTCGCCTTGGAACTCCTTAACCTGTGTCATCACATCAGAGGTCATGATCAGCTGATAAGCCTTCACCCGGATCGGCTCGGGCCTTTCCTTTCGGCAAAGGGCATCCGCCACCATGTTGGCTTTGCCCGGATAGTAGTGGATCTCGCAATCGTAGTCTTTTATCAGCTCTAACCATCGCCTTTGCCTCATGTTCAGATCTTTCTGCTCGAAGAAGTACTTCAAGCTTTTGTGGTCCGTGAAGATGGTGCACTTCGTCCCGTATAGATAGTTCCTCCAAATCTTCAATGCAAAGACCACGACTGCTAGCTCCAGGTCATAAGTAGGGTAATTAACCTCATGAACTTTCAGTTGTCGGGATGCATAGGCTATCACTTTCCCCCTTTGCATTAATACGGACCCCAGCCCCGAGTAGGAAGCATCAGAATAAACCACTAAGTCTTCGCTTCCGTCGGGTAGTGCCAATACCGGAGCTTGAGTCAACTTTGCCTTTAATTCTTCAAACGCCTTTTCCTGAGCCTGACCCCATACAAACTTCACATCTTTCCGGGTCAACTTGGTCAGTGGGGAAGCAATCTTGGAGAAGTCGAATGAATCTTCTGTAGTAGCCCGCCAAACCCAAGAAACTACGGATCTCGGATGGCGTCTTTGGAGACTTTCACTGCATTACTGCTTTCACCTTCGCCGGATCGACCATAATCCCCTCCGGATTAACCACGTGACCCAAAAATTGAACCTCGCGCAACCAGAATGCGCACTTGGAGAACTTGGCGTACAATTTCTCCCTTGTCAACGTTTCTAGCACTTGTCGAATGTGACCGGCATGCTCCGTTTCGCTTCTTGAATAAATCAGGATGTCATCAATATATACAATCACTGATTTATCCAACATCAGCCGACACACTCGGTTCATCAAATCCATAAAAGCAGCTAGCGCATTGGTCAAACCAAAGGACATGACAAGGAACTCGTAGTGACCGTAGCCCGTACGAAAAGCTGTTTTAGGGATGTCTTGTTCTTTCACTTTCAGCTGATGATAACTCGATCGAAGATCTATTCGTGAAAACCAACTGGCGCCTTGAAGCTGATTGAACAGATCATCGATTCTCGGCAAGGGGTATCTGTTCTTCACCGTCAGCCTATTCAGCTCGCGGTAGTTGATGCACATCCTCATACTACCATCCTTCTTCTTTACGAACAGAACCGGAGCACCCCAAGGTGAGATACTCGGCCTAATGAACCCCTTTTCTAGCAGTTCTTGCAACTGCTCCATCAATTCTTTCATTTCCGTCAGAGCCAAGCGATACGGTGCTTTGGTGACAGGTTGAGCACCCAGTATCAGGTCGATCTGGAACTCGATCTCTCGATCTGGTGGTAATCCCGTTAAGTCTTCCGAGAACACGTCTGGAAAATCATGCACAACCGGAACATCAGATAGTTATGGTGTTGGCGTTTCCACATCTTTCACATAACATAAGTAGGCGCTGCACCCATGCCTCATACATTTTCCCGCCACAGCCATAGAGATCACCTTCGGAATCGTAGTAACCCGATCCCCATAAACTGTCACTGGACTCCCGTCAGCCGCCGTCAGTCTAATCATCTTCTTTTGGCACACGATATTCGCTTCGTAGGTCGCTAACCAATCCATCCCTAATACTACATCAAATCCTCCTAGGGGCATCGCGTGTAACTTGGCAGCAAACCTATGACCTTCTAATTCTATAACACAATCCTCTATCACATCCGTAACCCTAGTGGACTTACCAATAGCAGTTTCTACTTCAAAGGACTCATCGAGGCATTTACTTCTAACAGGCAGTTTAGCACAGAAAGTAGTAGAAATAAAACTCCTACTGGCACCCGAGTCAAATAATACAGAGGCTAAAGTTTGGTTTATCAGGAACGTACCGGACACAACGTCAGGGTCCGTCCTAGCCTCCTCTTACGTCATCGTGAATGCCCTGGCCTTTGCCCTCGGTTCTTCTCCTTCTGCCTTCTTCACCCCTGAGCCCTCAGCCCTCGGCTTCTTGCAGTCTCTGCTCATATGACCACTTTCCCCACAGTTAAAACATTTGCCTGCCCAGCAATCCTTGGCCATATGCCCTGTCTTACCAGATTTAAAGCAAATATTTGATCCCCACTTGCACTCCCCCGAGTGTTCTCTTCCACATTGGCCACACTTCCCCATCCTAGCTCCAGACATGACCACACGGCGGTCATCCACCCTTGCCTTCTTGTTACTCGTCGAGGTATCACCTCGACCAAACCTCTTCCCCTACCAGTTTCTCTCACCACCTCCCTTCTTACTGCCCTCAGCCTTCACCACCACCACAGCCCGCTCATCATATAGCCTCCCTGCCAAATCCACTGCCGACCTGAAGGTGCTCGGTCGAGCAGTAATCAAATGCCTGCGGATGTCAGCTGGCAGCCCCTGAATATACCGGTTGATCTTTGGAGATACCGGCGTCACCTGATCCGGCACCATTCTCACCATCTCATTGAATTTGGTGGTGTACTGTTGGTGGGTCATCGTCCCCGCCTCCAACTGCAGGAACTCTCTCTCGACTTTGTCCATTTCCCGACGAGGACTGAACTCCTCGATCACCATTCTCTTCAACTCGGACCACTTCATTCTTCCGATGGCCCTGCTACCCTCGGCCTGGACTATGTTGTCCCACCAGCATAAGGCCGACGCCATGAAATAGTGGGTAGCAAACTTTACCTTCTTGTCCTCCTGGCAATCACTAATATCGAGGACAGCCTCCATTTCTCTCACCCATTGGTGAGCGTCAGCAGCAGTGCCAGAACCATCAAAAGTAGGGGGCTTGCACCTCACTAATGCCCCGTAATTACAACCCCGTGTTGTCTCCCGTACCGGCTCCTCCTCCTCTTCCTCTTCATTGTCAGATAGAACCGTTTCCGGCTCCTGTTGCTCCTGTCTTCCTAAGGACCTGTTCCTCTCTTTTCTTTCACCTTCCCTGACAGCCTTAATTACCTCGGTCACCACAGATGGTAAGATCGTCTGCGTGACCTGATGTACCTCCTCAACCACTGCCTCTTTTACCGAGGCTCTCAAGTTAGCGCTCTCATCTACCCCCTGCTGATGAGGAGTATCGGGTTCTTCATGAACCACTTTCTCCACCCTAGGTCTTCCTCTTGTGGCTCATGGTTCAGCACCACGTCCGCCACCGGCTCCACCCCGGGAAGCTTTGGAAGATCTACGACAAGCCATTTTCTACCTCACATTGAAAGGTTCAAATACTAACGCGATCATTTAAGGAAATAGCTCAGTTTATATCAAGTATAGTAAGTCCCTAATTACAGTGGCCAGTTGTGATTAGTCACTTACTTTACTCTTCGCACCCTCAGCATCACCCGTCCTGACTACACTAGCATCTAAATCTAACAGCACACGTATACCACATACATACACACGTAATACTGGTTAATCTTTAAGAAAATACCTGATGGCACGCAGCTACTCAGATGGCATTCCCTTCCTTTCTTTCCCATTTTCAGTTTAGGTTTAGGTTTATTTGAAAATTTTACCTATTTCACTTAAACTTTGGCTCTGATACCAACTTGTAAGGCCCCGTTCCCGGGATGCTTACAGTTGGTCATTCATTGCACATCAAGCATATAGTTTACATTTACTAGGTAAATTAATGCAGCGGAATTGATAAAAAGACATTCTCATTTCATCATAAAAGCTTTTACAATGCATTACATCGTGATTTAAATACAAAGTACAAGTCTTCTTTACAATGCCTAACTTTTACTATGATTGTTGCTGAAGCATATGAAACCGAGGATTTCTTAAGTAATCCCGTTCATATGAATCCTTAACAATCATAGGGTCATACACAATGACCTCTAATATAAAAACATAAAATTTTTCATCATAAAGAAGATTCCTTAAGTAGTCCCGTACATCGGAACCCTAAGGAATCTTGCACTTGCATGCAACATAATGTGTTGCGTGCTTTATGTGCCCACAACATATTGCATGGCAGCATTATCAAAAGGAGAATGTCATCCCAAAAGAGCTGAGTAGCCGCCTCGTGTCATCCCCAGCAACACTACCTGCCAACTGGATACACATAAAAAGTCAGCGTTGCTGAGTGAGTTCTAGTTTTGTAATAAACATACTTTATTTACATCATAAACCATTCTCTTCTTTCACATAATCATACGTACACAGAGATAACATTCATTATTATTTCTTCATCATTCGTTACACATCATCATCTTTAACTTCTCATATGGATCTTGTCAGGCTTTACCCACTTCATAGCACTCGGCTATGATTACTGTGGTCGAATGACAAGGATCCTGTTTCATCCTTACTTGCACATTGAATTCTGATGTACCAATACCATATGCTATACCCCGATCAGTCTTAGCTACTGGGCCGTGAATCAATAGAGCGTATGCCATAGTAGCCTTAGCTACTGGGCCGTGAATCTAAGCGTATGCCACAGTACTAGTAGGTAAGCGGTAGAGGTACCATGACCATGGCCAATCATAAAGAAGGACCAATCGACTTATTCAATGTTGGCAAAACTTAATTCGTTTGTTCGTTAATGCATGTATTCATCATCGTCTCACTCATTCATTCGTTCGTTAATACATGCATTCATCGTCATGTTCCTCTTTCTTTATCTTTCACTTTACGTTACATAATACTTCGTTCATTCATTGTCATGATACATGAGTCGTGAAAGATATACATACATCATCATAAGGAACACACACATATATCAATCGTACATCATCATACATGGCATCATACATACATAGCCTACATCAACTGTCATCTATAGGCACTTACGGAAACGTCCACGTAATCCATGACTTGCCTATGCGTCTCCTCGAGTGCGACGACTCTAATTGTCCCTCCTAAACCTTGGGAACTCATACTAACGCATCATACAAACACATACAGGTCACAATCGTACCCTAGCATACTACTCGTGATTATACCCCAAATGGGTCAAACATTCATATATCAATAACAGATTTATGTGTTCCAGCCCCAAAATTGTTTATAACAAGTAAATGAGGGGTCCTAGAAACTCACCTGTGCTTGACAAGCAGCTTCTCAATCAAGCTTTAAAGATGAGGGTCACACTACACTGCCTGCAGATAAGTTAACACTCAAAAGAGTTAATTTCTGACTAAATTTGCTATTAAGTTCACTGATAGTTTCGCCCTTAGTTTCGCCGAAGCGAAAGTGTAGTTTCGCTAGGCGAAACAACAGTTTCGCTGCTAATTTCACTGGGCAACATTCCGCCAGTTTCGCTGAACAGATTCGCTGCCTTAAGCGCCCAACTTTCGTTGGAATTTCCTAGTTTCGCAATGTCTATGGGTTAACCTGGGCACCGGCGAAGTTATCATAGAAACTATAGTTTCGCCCGGGCAAAAGTGTAGTTTCGCTGCAGTGAAACTGTAGTCTCGCTGAAACTGCTAATTTCACTGCAGAGTTTCGCTGGATGAGTTCTTAAATTCGCAGAACGAGCTGAAATTTACGGATCAGCCCATTTTAACCCAAAAATCAATTATTTTCCACCCAAACCCTTGGGTTATCATCCAGGAAGCTATATCTAAGCTTATTACATGTTTTCTTACCTAAAAACGTGCGTTTTTGGGCAATTCTTGCCACCTTTAAAACCCCAAAACTTAAATCTGGGTTTTTTCACAAAAAGAAGCAATTACACTACGTTTCTTACCTTGATTCTTATTGTTTTGGAGTCCACGAACACAAACCTTCGATCCCTTGACCAACCGAGCCTCGATCCGACACTTTCTCTCTCTACACTTTCTCTCTCTAGAAATTGAGTGTTGGGTGCAAATGAGAGTTGCTCAGCTGATCCATCTATATATATATCAGGCGTTCCCGTGACCCTAAAACTCGTTAAACTCGTGACCTGAAGGGTTAACTCGGTCTAACACCCACAATCATCCCATTTTATCAAATGGTCTTATCTGAGCCCATTATTATCATTTGACGTGCTTAGAAAATTTTCCGGATGTTACATTTCAGCTTCTATTTTCTTTAAGAAACTTGAGAGAAAGATGTATTCTTGGTTCTTTGCATGTTGGAGAGAGAGAGAGATGAGTGTGTGTGTTTTCAAGAATGTCTTGAAGAATGACAAAATTGAACCAACCCCAATAAAGGGGGGCGGCTGAATACCCCTTTCAAAAAGGTTTCCCCCTAAAATTTTTATTATCATTCCATTTAACTAGTTATTAGTTAAGCTATTATATTAATACTTTTAATTTTATAACTTATACACACACACTTATATTATTTTATGTTATTTAACTAATTTATATAGCATTACGAATAATATTTTTGAACAAAATATCCTCATAAGTTGTTCTATCTCATATGCAATTTATTTAGAAAACCCATTTTCTAAATTGGTGTTGATATTTAATTGCATGATCATATCATCAATTAAATATCAATTGGTGTTTGCTAAACTTGTTACTGGGTATGACCCGACTTGGATCATGACGTACTAACCACATCAATATTCTATGTGTCTTGGGCATAAAGAATCCAACAATCTCCCACTTGCACAAGATTCATAGAAGATTGATGCAAGCAGTAAATACCGCCTAACAATGGTTAACTACCCTTAATACGCATGACTTAGAGGCCATTCAATAACATCATCCCCTTCAAGTATCCAACTTGAAATGATTTAGGTGAATCAGTCATTTATCCTTTTGTTACAGATGTCATGTTAAATCCAAAGACATAGAATAATCATTCCTTGTTGATTTAACTTAATCAGGCCTTAGACATCTTGCTCTCAACGAATAAGAGGAACAAATTCCATCTTGACTACATACGTTTCTCACAATCACCTTATGTCATACCTAAACATAGCCTTATGTACTGACCATTATTTCAGAGCAGCGAAGAACTAGCTCAAGGTATTACACTTGGTGAATATCAAAACCCAATATGTATCTCAGGTCCGAGGATACCAAATGATATTCGCCTTTCCTCAAATTTACTTATGATCAATCTAGAAGATTCCATGTAGTAAAATGAGATGCAGGTCAGTCCAATATTCGTATCCCATGAATATCTATGAACCTTGGCAGCAACCAATTGGTCTATATTCATGCCTTATGAATATCCACCAATCCAAATTCATAATAGTCTTACATTCAAATTTGTTGCCACAAACATGACCGACTACGGACATCTAGAATAACAAACATATTCATGGATGTAAACATGCTAAAAGGAACATAACTAAAAATATCGTATATATATAGATGAGTTAAAGATAATAATGGTTCGATAATTTCAATAATAATACTAAAACTGATAAATTCCAATCACTAGGATAACGAAGTACTAAGGCAAAAGTACGACTTTCATGCTTTGCCCTTTCGAGGAGCTTCGTGAGTAGATCCGCAATCTTTTGATCAAAGTGAACTTTGCGAATACATATCTTTCCCTTTTCAACTTCATCCCTTATGTAGTTGAAAATCCGCTCATTTTGCCTAATCTTTTGATGTGCACGGGGTTCCTTGATTTGAGCAATCGCACCCTCGTTATCAAAAAACATTTCTGAGGGGTCTTGAATGGTAGAGACCACCCTTAGATCGGTGATAAACCTTTTATCCATGCAGCTTCCCGAGCTGCTAATGAGGCGGCTATGTATTCATATTCTGTAGTGGACAATGCTACCCTATTCATAATGGAGACATACCCCGATTGTGATCGAGGATCATCTGGATCAGTTTCGAAACTCGTATCCGTGTAACCCTTTACAATGAGTTCCTCTTTTTCAGATCCATATATTAGAAACATATCCTTAGTCCTCCTAAGGTATTTCAATATACTGTTAACAGCCATCCAATGGCTATTACTTGGATTCTGCTGATATCTACTTGTCATGCTTAACGCGCATGACACGTCCGGTCTAGTGCATATCATCGCATACATGATGGATCCTATAACAGACGAATATGGGATGTCCTTCATACGATCTTGCTCATCCTTTGTGCTTGGACATTGAGATGTACTCAATACTGTCCCTCTTTTGAACAGGTACCACACCTTTCTTAGAGTTTTCAATCTTGAACCTTTTCAAGATTTTATCAATGTATGCACTTTGGTTTAGACCTATCAACCGCCTCGATCAATCCTTATAGATCTTTATTCCTAGAATATAGGCGGCTCCACCGAGATCTTTTATTGAAAAACAATTTCCAAGCCAGGTTTTTACACCTTCCATGGTTGGAATGTCATTTCCAAATAGTAGTATGTCATCAACATACAATACTAAGAATGTGATTGCACTCCCACTAGCCTTTTATACGCACAAGCCTCGTCAGCATTCTTGATGAAGCCAAATTTGTTGATCACATCATCAAAACGTTGATTCCAACTTCTTGATCCCTGTTTCAATCCATAGATTCATCTCTTTAACTTGCATACTTTAATAGGATGCTTTGGATCGACAAAACCTTCAGGCTGAACCATATGGATAGTCTCTTCGAGATGTCCATTAAGAAAAAGTGGTTTTGACGTCCATTTGCCAAATCTCATAATCATAATGAGCAGCAATGGCAAACAATATCCTAATAGACATTAGCATTGCCACAGGCGAGAAGGTTTCATCATAGTCAACCCCTTGAGTTTGAGTGAAACCTTTTGGTACAAGTCTTGCCTTGTAAGTATCAAAGTTTCCGTGCATATCTGTTTTCTTCTTGAGAACCCACTTGCATCCAACCGGTTTGTAGTTATGTGGAGGGTCAACCAATTCCTAAACTTGGTTGTCATACATGGATTGCATCTCTACGTTCATGGCTTCCAGCCATTTGTCACAATCCAAATTGGACATTGCATCATGGTATGTAGTTGGCTCATCGGAGTCAACCACACAACATCCATCCATGAAAAATCCGTATCTTTCAGGTGGAATGCTAACTTTACCAGATCTGCAAACGTTTTATGTGTATTGATCAACCTCTTGATCATCATCAACAACCTCTTGTTGATAGCTAGTGTCAACCAAACATGTATCGGCTTGTGGATCTTGATCCTCATCAAATTCCATTGCTTAATGCGTCATTCCTTCCATTCCTTCCATAAGGAACTTGCCTTCCAAGAACTCTGCCCTTCGAGCAATAAATACCTTTTGCTCTGTTGGATCAAAGAAGTAGTATCCTATACATTCTTTGAGATATCTAACAAATATACACTTAGTGGATCGACTTTCCAATTTGTTTTGGGTGTTAAGCTTAACATAAGCTTCACAACCCCATACCTTTAAATATGATAGCGATGGAACTCTTTCCATGCCATATTTCAAAAGGTGTGGAACCCACTTTCTTGGTTTGGGCCATATTCAAAATACGAGCCGTGGAGAGTAGTGCGAAACCCTAAAATGATAGAGGTAGTGAGCTTATAGCCATCATAGATCAAACTATATCCAATAGGGTTCGATTTCTCCTTTAGACACACCATTATATTGTGGTGTTCCGGGAGGTGTAAGTTGTGAGACAATCCCACAAGTTGGCTCATCGGAGTCAACCACATAGCATCCATCCATGAAAAATCCATATCTTTCAGGTGGAATGCTAACTCTACCAGATCTACGAACGTTTTATGTGTATTAATCAACCTCTTGATCATCATCAACAACCTCTTGTTGATAGCTAGTGTCAACCAAATATGTATCGGCTTGTGGATCTTGATCCTCATCAAATTCCATTGCTTAATGCGTCACTCCTTCCATAAGGAACTTGCCTTCCAAGAACCCTGCCCTTCGAGCAATAAATACCTTTTGCTCTGTTGGATCAATGAAGTAGTATCCTATACAGTCTTTGAGATATCTAACAAATATACACTAAGTGGATCGACTTTCCAATTTGTTTTGGGTGTTAAGCTTAACATAAGCTTCACAACCCCATACCTTTAAATATGATAGCGATGGAACTCTTTCCATGCCATATTTCAAAAGGTGTCAAAACCACTTTCTTGGTTTGGGCCATATTCAAAATACGAGCCGTGGAGAGTAGTGCGAAACCCTAAAATGATAGAGGTAGTGAGCTTATAGCCATCATAGATCAAACTATATCCAATAGGGTTCGATTTCTCCTTTAGACACACCATTATATTGTGGTGTTCCGGGAGGAGTAAGTTGTGAGACAATCCCATAACTTCTTGGATGATCCTAAAAAGCCTCACCGAGGTATTCTCCTTCTCTATCTTAACGGAGAACTTTGATAGTTCTATTGAGTTGATTCTTTTTTTCATTCTCGAAGATTTTGAACAATTCAAAATCTTCATGTTTATGTGTCATCAAGTACACATAACCATAGCGACTGTAATCGTCGGTAAAGGTAATGAAGTATCTTTCACCATTCCTTGTCATTGCCATAAAAGGACCACATACATCCGAATGTATGACTCATAATAAGTCTTTTGCCCTTTAGTCAGTACCACTAAAGGGCGACTTGGTCATCTTACCTTGTAAACAAGATTCACACTTATCAAATGAACAATATTCATTTGTTTTCAAAAGATTATTCTTTTAAAGTGTTTAATTTTGATTCTTGTTTATGTGACCAAGATGACAATGCCAAAGATAAGAGTTACTTAAACCATTTTAAGTTTCTTAGTGCATGATTGGTATAATGTGTTACTATAGGATGAATCATCATGAAACAATTCATAAATACAATTAAAAGGAATAGCCTTGAAATAATATACATCATCCATACAGACATAAATACCATCATTTACAAACTTTAAATCATAACCGTATTGTTTTGAAAGGGAAACTGAAATTATGTTCCTAGTCAAACTAGGACCATATAAAATGTTTTGAAGAACAACTTCCAAATCAATTGAAAGTTTCAAAACATAATCTCTACACTCCAGTCGATGTTGGAAATAAAGGATGTTTCTTTCATTTGCTTAGCTTCTTCCTTTTCAGTAATCGGGATAACCTATAAAGTTCCAGATGTTCCTGGTTCAATGACGATTGTAGATGAACATTCTCTTTTAAAATGCCCCAACTGTTTGCAATAGAAACATCTCAACTTTGACTTAGAAAAACCAAGCTTAGAATTTTGGTTATGATTACCAAAGTTCATTCTTCCAGTACGCTCCATAAATCTCCTTACACATAGTGTAAGCATTGCCATTTTCCATTGAATATCAGTTTCCTATAAATCATCGGACCACCTGATTCATGTCCTCAACCATCATCCCCTTACGCTTGAGCTCTCTAGCAACTACGGCTTCATAACTGTGAACAAACATTCCAAATATTACCATGGTATCAAAATGAATTTAAGTAGTGATAGATGTCTTTGACCTTGAACCAACACTTTTAGATCCACTACTTGCCTTGTCTGACATACTAATTCCTGTAGATCCACCATAAGCTGCACCATACATAGTCTTGTTAACAGCGGATGAGATCAATGTAGCATTTTATGGATATACTATGGCTGGCACCAAGGATTGATTGTATTCCCTTCTCCTTAAATCCAAGTCAAAAGATTTTAGTTTGTTGATTACATTGATGAGCTTGTAATCAACAAAGTTTCTTTCCTGCTTCAGCATCCTTACTTGTAAGCTCCATTGGGGTGGAAGAGAGTCTAAGAGCTTGGTCACTAGCTTATGATAACCTAACTGCTCATTATACTTCTTCAGAGTGCTCGAGAAAGGAAAAAATTGATTGGTAAGATCAGTAAAATGATTGTATATGTCTTGTGATAAGCATAAGGTCAAGGCCCCGAAAGCTTTCTGATCACGATCAATTAACTTAATATCCCTTTTCAAAAAGGTTGAGAAGTCAGTGTTCACCTTGGTCTATTCACCGACATTCACCGTTAGAATGTGTTGACCTTTCATTATAGATTCCCATTGATTATGATCCGTATAAAAGAAAAAGGCCTTCAAGCATCACTTCCAATCCTCAAAACTGTCTCCATTAATAAGCCTCAATGGCCTATTTGGTGCTACAGTCTCCAAATCAGAGATGGTAATGTTGGTTGATGTCATTTTCCAAGTAAGAAATAGATTCATTGAACTTCAGTAGATTCGTTGGTAAATTCGCTGGCAATTTCGCCTGTAGTTAAGCTCGGCAAATAGGGAGCAGTTTTGCTTTGGAACTGTTTAAAGCTTCTACTTTTGCTCACTGTTTTGCTGAAACTAGTTGAACTTTCGTTCTAGGGCAATTTCGCCAGCACTTTCGCTTGTTAGCTTGAACAAGTAAGGTTTTCGTTTAAACTACATAGATTCGCTGGAATCCATAGAAAGTTTAGTAAATCACAGAAGATGATAGTTTCGCTGGAGTCAAAATTAGTTTCGCTGGATGAAGAGCTAGTTTTGCTGGAAGCAATAGAAAGGTTGTTCGAGCTATAAATCAATATGAAATCACCCAAATCACTATGAATTAGTGATTGGATGATTGGGATAGCTTCCTATGCTCAAACCAAGTATTTTTTAAAAGTTTTTTCAAGCCAAAAATACGCTCTAATGATTTGAAATGAATGCAACAGTGATTTTATCAAAAACCCTTTTAAAAATCAACAAATCAAGAAATCAAGAGTAGTAAGGCTATGATACCATATTGTTGGTCCATTGATGATTGAAAAACAATGCTAATGATGATAAATCACAACCAAATACCACCAAAAGAACAATCTAAACAATAATCAATCAAAGAGTTTCAAAACAGAACCATATTAACCAAAGAAAAATCAAACAAACAAGGCTCAATGATGAGAAATGATGATTCCAGCCCAAAAATACAATAAGAATAATAATGAAAAAGTATATTGTCAAATTAGGGTTATGTAAAACTTGAAACAAAAGAATACAATGTTTCATATATAAAGCAGTCATAATTTCACTGACAATTTCATTGGGAAGCGAAACTGTCCTCACCAATGCCTTAGATTCACCCGGCTGCGAAACATAGTTTCACCGAGTGACCTAAGTCAGCTAACTACAAGTGAAACTATTGTTTCACTGGTAGTTTCACTGGGTCAGTGGAAACTGCTACTAAACTAAAACTAACTACTGTTTACATACAATAAACAAACTAACATAAGTACTATTACAAATAAAGCAAAACAAACAAATTAACTAAGGTGAGTCCAACCTACACTTGATCTTCAGTCCATGACAATTATATTCCAAAAACCACATTTCGTACTCGTTATGGCCACTATGAGTTTATGGTTATGCCTTTTGGTTTGACTAATGCTCCTACCATCTTGATGGATCTCATAAACCGGGCATACAAACCATACCTGGAGAAGTTCGTGATAGTGTTCATCGATGATATCCTTATTTACTCAAAGACTAAAGCTGATCATGAGCTCCACTTGCGACTAGTTCTTGAGCTTTTAAAGAAAGAACGGTTGTACGCAAAGTTCTTTAAGTGTGAGTTTTGGCTTGATGAAGTCCAATTTTTAGGTCATGTGGTGAATAACCAAGGAATCCATGTTGATCCTGCTAAGGTAGAAGCTGTGAAAAAATAGTGTGTCTCCAAAACTCTAACCGAAGTTCGTTCTTCCCTTAGACTAGCGGGTTACAACCGGCATTTTATAGCAAATTTCTCAAGGATTTCGAAACCACTTACATCCTTAACCCAAAAGAATAAACCATTTAAGTAGGGGCATGAACAAGAAGAGGCTTTCGAGACCCTCAAATACAAATTGTGTAATGTTCCTATTGTCACCATTCCTGAAGGGAATGATGATTGCACCGTATATTGCGATACATTTGGTCAAGGCCTTGGTTGTGTTCTCATGCAACAGGGAAAGTTCATAGCCTATGCTTCAAGGCAATTGAAAGTTCATGAAGTTAATTACACGACCCGCGATCTTGAACTTGGGGCTGTGGTGTTTGCCTTAAAAATTGGGAGGCATTACGTTTATGGGACATAACGCATAGTTTATACTTATCTTGAACTTGGGGCTGTGGTGTTTGCCTTCAAGGCAAATCAACACGTTTTCAGTAAAAATGATCTTAATATGAGGCAACGTCGTTAGGTTGAGTTAATTAGTGACTACGACAGCGACATTCGTTATCATCAAAGAAAGGAGAATGTTGCAGCCGATGCGCTAAGTTGCAAGGTCCATAACAAGACTGTCTCACTTCAGGAAATACAAGATCAACCATAATGGTTTTACACTCCGGAAGAGTTTGACATGGAGATTCACGTAGATGTCAACAAGACTACTATTATGCTTCATAATATAGGGATTGATAGCAATCTTGAGTATCATGTTCACGAAGCTCAGCAAGCTGTTGTAGCTAATAGAAAAGTGGATGAACAATTGACGTATGGTGTTCATTTGCAGCTTAAAGTAAAACCTAATGGTATGTGGCATTTCTTAAATTGACTGTGGGTTCCTAATTGTGATGATCTTCATAATGTCATCATGAACGAAGCTCATCAAACACGCTATTGCATTCATCCTGGGTCCGATATGATGTATATGGACCTACGAGGACAATACTGGTGGCAAGGAATGAAGAAGGACATCGCTTCACAAGTAGCCAAATGTCTTACATGTGTAAAGGTCAATGCGGAGCACCAACGACCTAGTGGATAACTTTAACAACCCGAAATCCGTATGTGTAAACGGGAGCACATATCCACGGACTTCATAACCAAATTACCTCATACTCCTCGTGCTCATGATAGTATGTGGGTGATCGTCGACCATTATACATTGATGAGATTGTGAGTCGTCACGGTGTGCCCTTGCACATCATATCCGATAGAGGTACTCGTTTCACTTCACACTTTTTGTCATCTGTGCAAGAACTCTTAGGCACTCAACTAGATTTAAGCACGACTTACCATCCTCAAACGGATGGTGAAACTGAGCGAGCCATTCAAACTCTTGAGGATTTGCTACGTCTTTATGTTCTTGACTTTGGTGGTGACTAGGATACACATTTACCGTTAGCAAAATTTTCTTATAATAACAGTTATCACTCAAGCATGAAAATGACACCATTTGAAGCTCTTTATGGTCATAAATGCCATTCTCCGATTTGTTAGACGGACATCGGTGAAAATTTCATTACCGGTCCAAAATTTATTCAACAAACGACTGACAAAGTTTCTAAAATCCGGAATAACCTTGAGGTGGCTAGGGGTTGACAAAAGAGTTATGCGGATAAAAGGCACAAGCCGTTAGAATTTCAAGTCGATGATATAGTTCTTCTTAAGTTCTCACTATGGTAGGGTGTTGTTCACTTTGGGAAGAAGGGTAAGTTAGCTCCACGTTTTGTAGGACCTTTCAAAATTCTGAAAAGAGTCGGGAAAGTGGCCTATAAACTAGAACTACCCTCTGAACATAGCGGGGTCCATCTCATTTTTCATGTCTCAAACTTGAGAAAATGCTTGGCCGATGAAAGTCTGCATGTTCCTTTGGGGGATGTCCATATAGACAATTCCTTGCATTTTGTTGAAAAACCTGTTGAGATCATGGATCGAACAATCAGGAAGAACCGAACGAACACCACCCTAATTGTCAAAGTTCGTTAGGGAAATAAATGTGGAGCGGAGTTTACCATAGAACGCGAGGATTACGTGATGAAGAAACACCCGCATCTGTTTGTCTAGTCTTATCTTTAATTTCGGGACGAAATTCCTTAAATTTGGGGAGACTGTGATCTACTCGAATATTTGTTAACTAATTGCTACTTTCACTATCTTTTGTGAGGGCTAGTTCTATTATTAATACAACTATGAGGGTTCATTCTTGTGCATTTCTAATAATCTTAATTTATAATCTTAGTTTTGAAATTTCATAACTTGATTAGTTATTAAATAAGTAAATTTTGGCTAAAGTTTAAGTATTAATCATGAGTTTTAAGTAAGTAAAATAAATAAATTTTTATAAAGTTTAATTATGAGTTTGAGAATTAATACAAACAAAACAATAAAGTTATTTATAAATTCATAAATTCAACAGAGGGGAAAGGTTCCATTCGACTTTCTTACACTCTTTGCACTCTCAAGTTTGCCAAAACACACACACGCATCGCATTGGAATCAACACACAATCGCGACTTTGTTCAAACCTGTACCAGTCGATTTCTACACCAATTCGGGTACTTTCAAACACCCACACCCACTAGATTAACCATGGGGAAACAAAGCCCTATGGTTGATTTCATTAACATCCAAGAATTTATGATCAATTGGCTCGATTTTGCTTTTAGGGTTCATGTGGAATTGGGGCTTTTTAGTTAAGTAACTTTTTATGAATTAAAAGTGGAAAATTATTAGGCTCAGTCGCCCTAGCCTGCTGGTTAAAGCAAAAGAGGGACAAGCAGGAGGCCTCGGGTTTGAACACGAGCCCTTACAATATTTTCTAAAAACCTGATTTTTAAACAATTTTCAATTCCAAAATATCTTAAAATGTTATTAAAATGATATAAAAATCATTTTTTATAATTTATTCTAAATTAGATTTGTTTAGTAAATTCAAAACAATTTTAGGAATTATAATTTGTTAATTCTTTACTTTCAATATTTCAAAAGTTAAAAAATCATTATAAAATATATTTACAAGTTTTAGATTGTATAAAAATTATTGTAAGTTAGATAGGAATTATTTCAAGGTACTTTAAACTAGTATTTCATAAACTATTTAATAATTAATCATTTCCTTTCTCCAATTGATTTGATTATTGAGGTATTTACTTCTTTTTCAAATTTTGTATTTACACTCTACTTAATTATTTTCATCATTTCAAATTAACCTTATTTAATCAATCTTTAAAACTTAATATTTGTACACTAATACATTTTTATTAGCTAACATGTTCAAAAACAATCTTTATCAATCTATAAATCAATTTCTTTATATTAAATTTATACCCCTAAATGGAACCATATTGTACCCATATACTTTCGACCTTATTTTTTCTTATTCAGGTTACCACTTTTAGGTCAACCGTGAGGAAAACTGTTGGCGCCTATTCTCGTATTCTTATTATAAGTACATCATATCTCATGTGAGTTTTCATCTCCTATTTTTCTTTATTTCACATCGTTTGGGGTGAATCATGTTAATCGTATAAACGTACACTTGTAAATTCTTTAAATACTTATAACACACGTGAAATTCTTCTTGTTAAATTGTCATGATTATTTGAAATATTGGTGAACATTATATGATAGTTAACTTGTAAAACAATCATTAACTATTGCTAGCCTAGCGACGTCATAGATCTATGGGCATGACAAGCCTATTTGGTGCTAAATTCGAGGTTATTGCCGGCTCCTAATGTCGTATTCTTGTTCATCATGGGAACCAAATGAACTTAGCTAATCGTATATTTTGTTGTGGCCATATTTTGTCAAGGTTTGATTGTATCATTATTCTATCTATATGTTCTTTTATTTTGTCGTAACCTATGACATGAATTGCCACTTGAAAAGGTTTTATATATGTATGTACTAACTCATGGGAACTCACCAACATACATATGTTGACTTTCTTTTTAACATATTTTAGGAGGTGAACATGCTTGATTGTTGACTCTTAAAGGATTGTGTTCATCTAGGGTTGGACCTAGAACAAAATAAAGAAATCATTTTATATTGTGTTATGATCTTGCACTTGTTATTCAACTTATGTTATGCTTGTCGATAGAACTTATGGATGTAATCTACAATATGGAACCTCATGAATAATAATATTTACACTTTGAAGTTGCGTTGTGTGGCTTTGGACAATCTTAACCCTCGCATCTTAACGTTTCTGCCATTAAGAATGGGTGTGACAATACTCCAGGTCATCTGGATGGATATAGTCCTAATCTTTGAACGGTAAAGGGGAAGTTGCTTGTGCTTTCATCATGTGACACGAAGGCTTGTGATGAGCTCATCTCTTCGAATAGGATTCCTTGGATGTAGCTCTCCCTTGGTGTCTCCGTTAAGGTAATGAAAGGGGCCTTTGGTGAGTTGTCAGATGGTGTTATGGTTCTCTATAATCCCTTTCAACCACATGTAGGGCAAAACTCTATTGATTGCTGCAGTTGCCAGACACATTTTGCATGTTCATCTCCATCTGGTAGCCATTGAGTATGACATATAACTCAGTGAGAGTAAAGGCCTTGAGTTTTTCACTCCTATTCCTGACCACACAGTAGTATGTCCATTGTGTTGGAAGAGAGGACATTAACTTCCTCACAATATCCCTATTTTCCAGCTTCACTCTAACATCCAGTACTGTCCTTGGTGCCTTACACTCTCTAGCATACTGACCATTTGGTTATATTTAACATTTTACTTTGCTTTTGTCTAGCCCAAATTTTCCATTGGCGGCACTGCTAGGATATTTCCTCCCTGTCCTCTTATAGAACTTCTTGGCTCTGTGAGTGAGGAGAGCCATTTAATGAACTATCACCATATACTCCAAGTCATCTAGATGACTACAGTCCTGATCTTTAAGACTGAAGAGAAAGTTCCAGGTGCTTTCATCAGAAGACACAAAGGCTTGTGAAAATCTTGTCTCTTGGAATGGGCTTCCTTGAGTGTAGCTTTCTCTTGGTGTCTCTAGGAAGTTAATGAAATGACCTATTTGTGAGTTATTAGGGTAGCAAATGAGATGATGCTATGGTTCTCTGCTATCCCTTTCAACCACATGGACGGCTAAACTCTGCTGATTGCTGCAGTTACTAGATGGACTTTACATATTCATCTTCATCTGCTATCCACTGAGAATACCATACAAATCTGTAAGAGTGAGAGTCTTAAGGTTCTCGATCCTCTTGATAAAAAACACAATAATGTGTCCATTGTCTAGGAAGAGAGGACATAAACTTCCTTACATTGTCCTTGTTTTCAACAGTCACTCTAACATCCATTAGAGTGTGCACAATCTTAATATACTTGAAGTATTGCTGAGTTATGGTTTCACCTCTCTTGAAGGTGAAGTTTTCAAAGTACTGCTTCATGATGTCCTTCTTGTTCTCCTTGGCTTCAGTGGACCCGTCATTCATCAGCTTCGATGCATCCCATAGTTGCTTGGCTGTTTTGCACTTCTTGAAACCTCTGTATATGGAGTTTGGAAAAGTAGTTTGAAGGGTTGTCATGGCTTTCTGATCAAATTTAAGTCTCGTCCTGTCTTCTTCAGAATAGTCAGCTACTTCCTTTGAAATGATACCACCTCCAGCAGAAGTTAAAGAGGTGCTTGGTATATGATGCCCTGTCCCACATCCTGGAGTCTTGTGACTTGATTAACCTTTCCATTCTCTATCACCAAGTGTCAAAGTCTTCAGGAGTAATCAGTGGGGACTTTGTCATGGCTCTAGTTTCCATATCAGCTTTAGTGAGAGCTGCTATTAAGATGTTAAGTATTTACTGTGAGTGAGAAATCTTAAGATGGTTAGGTCTTACAATCAAGAGCCTGAAAGCTCTAGTACCAATTGCAGGTGTTGGGTTTGTTGGACCTTTATCAAACTAGTTTAACCATTTAAACTATGAAAACACAGTGGATAAATACCTTAATATGTTCATTTGTAATCTGAAAATAAGGTTCATTTCATAAAAGCAACAAACCCAAGAACATAAGGATCATTTATATGTGTTTGAACTAGCTATCAACAAGAAACAACAACCGAAACAGGACATACAAACTACCTTTTGTATGCTACTGAAAACGTGGCCTTAGATGAATATGGGGCTGCTCTTGAATGGCCAAAACACCAAGGATAGGTGTCCTCAAGTTTCCATACCCACAAGTGTGATGCAAACACCCTTTTGCTAGGATTTTTAACACCAAAATCGAACCAAGGTTGTGCTGAAAATCTGATTTTCAGCTTCTGTTTTCTTCAAGAAACTTGAGAGAAAGATCTATTCTTGGTTCATTGCATGTTGGAGAGAGAGAGAGATGAGTGTGTGTGTTTTCAAGAGTGTCTTGAAGAATGACAAAATTGAACCAACCCCAATAAAGGGGGGCGGCTGAATACCCCTTTCAAAAAGGTTTTCCCCTAAAATTTTTATTATCATTCCATTTAACTAGTTATTAGTTAAGCTATTATATTAATACTTTTAATTTTATAACTTATACACACACACTTATATTATTTTATGTTATTTAACTAATTTAAATAGCATTACAAATAATATTCTTGAACAAAATATCCTCATAAGTTGTTCTATCTCATAGGCAATTTATTTAGAAAACCCATTTTCTAAATTGGTGTTGATATTTAATTGCATGATCATATCATCAATTAAATATTAAGTGGTGTTTGCTAAACTTGTTAGTGGGTATGACCCGACTTGGATCATGACGTACTAACCACATCAATATTCTATGTGTCTTGGGCATAAAGAATCCAACAATCTCCCACTTGCACAAGATTCATAGAAGATTGATGCAAGCAGTAAATACCGCCTAACAACGGTTTACTACCCTTAATATGCATGACTTAGAGGCCATTCAATAACATCATCCCTTCAAGTATCCAACTTGAAATGATTTAGGTGAATCAATCATTTATCCTTTTGTCACAGATGTCATGTTAAATCCAAGGACATAGAATGATCATTCCTTGTTGATTTAACTTAATCAGGCCTTAGACATCTTGCCCTCAACGAATAAGAGGAACAAATTCCATCTTGACTACATACGTTTCTCACAATCACCTTATGTCATACCTAAACATAGCCTTATGTACTGACCATTATTTCAGAGCAGCGAAGAACTGGCTCAAGGTATAACACTTGGTGAATATCAAAACCCAATATGTATCTCAGGTCGGAGGATACCAAATGATATTCGCCTTTCCCTAAATTTACTTATGATCAATCTAGAAGATTCCATGTAGTAAAATGAGATGCGGGTCAGTCCAATATCCGCATCCCATGAATATCTATGAACCTTGGCAACAACCAATTGCTCTATATTCATGTCTTATGAATATCCACCAATCCAAGTTCATAATAGTCTTACATTCAAATTTGTTCCCACAAATATGACCGACTACGGACATCTAGAATAACAAACATATTCATGGATGTAAACATGCTAAAAGGAACATAACTCAAAATATCGTATATATATAGATGAGTTAAACATTACAATTGTTCCATATTTTCAATATTAATACTAAAACTGATAAATTCCAATCACTAGAATAACGAAGTCCTAAGGCACAAGTATGACTTTCATGCTTTGCCCTTTCGTGGAGCTTCGTGAGTAGATCCGCAATCTTTTGATCAAAGTGAACTTTGCAAATACATATCTTTCCCTTTTCAACTTCATCCCTTATGTAGTTGAAAATCCGCTCATTTTGCCTAATCTTTTGATGTGCACGGGGTTCCTTGATTTGAGCAATCACACCCTCGTTATCATAAAAGATTTCTATGGGTCTTGAATGGTAGAGACCACCCTTAGATCGGTGATAAACCTTTTATCCATGCAGCTTCCCAAGCTGCTAATGAGGCGGCTATGTATTCGTATTCTGTAGTGGATAATGCTACCCTATTCATAATGGAGACATACCCCGATTATGATCGAGGATCATCTCGATCAGTTTGGAAACTCGTATCCCTGTAACCCTTTACAATGGGTTCCTCTTTCTCAGATCCATATATTAGAAACATATCCTTAGTCCTCCTAAGGTATTTCAATATACTCTTAACAGCCATCCAATGGCTATTACCTGGATTCTGCTGATATCTACTTATCATGCTTAACGTGCATGACACGTCCGGTCTAGTGCATATTATCGCATACATGATGGATCCTATAGCAGACATATATGGGATGTCCTTCATACGATCTTGCTCATCCTTTGAGCTTGGACATTGAGATGTAGTCAATACTGTCCCTCTTTTGAACAGGTACCACACCTTTCTTAGAGTTTTCAATCTTGAACCTTTTCAAGATTTTATCAATGTATGCACTTTGTTTAGATCTATCAACCGCCTCGATCTATCATTATAGATCTTTATTCCTAGAATATAGGGGGCTCCACCGAGATCTTTTATGGAAAAACAATTTCCAAGCCAGGTTTTAACACCTTCCATGGTTAGAATGTCATTTTCAAATAGTAGTATGTCATCAACATACAATACTAAGAATGTGATTACACTCCCACTAGCCTTTTATACGCACAAGCCTCGTCAGCGTTCTTGATTAAGCCAAATTTCTTGATCTCTTCATCAAAACGTTGATTCCAACTTCTCGATCCCAGTTTCAATCCATAGATTCATCTCTTTAACATGCATACTTTAATAGGATGCTTTGGATCGACAAAACCTTCTTTCGAGATGTCCATTAAGAAAAAGTGGTTTTGACGTCCATTTGCCAAATCTCATAATCATAATGAGCAGCAATGGCAAACAATATCCTAATAGACTTTAGCATTTCCACAGGCGAGAAGGTTTCATCATAGTCAACCCCTTGAGTTTGAGTGAAACCTTTTGGCACAAGTCTTGCCTTGTAAGTATCAAAGTTTCCATGCATATCTGTTTTCTTCTTGAGAACCCACTTGCATCCAACCGGTTTGGAGTTAAGTGGAGGGTCAACCAATTCCTAAACTTGGTTGTCATACATGGATTGCATCTCTACGTTCATGGCTTCCAGCCATTTGTCACAATCCGAATTCGACATTGCATCATGGTATGTAGTTGGCTCATCGAAGTCAACCACATAGCATCCATCCATGAAAAATCCATATCTTTCAGGTGGAATGCTAACTCTACCAGATCTGCGAACGTTTTATGTGTATTAATCAACCTCTTGATCATCATCAACAACCTCTTGTTGATAGCTAGTGTCAACCAAATATGTATCGGCTTGTGGATCTTGATCCTCATCAAATTCCATTGCTTAATGCGTCACTCCTTCCATAAGGAACTTGCCTTCCAAGAACTCTGCCCTTCGAGCAATAAATACCTTTTGCTCTGTTGGATCAAAGAAGTAGTATCCTATACAGTCTTTGAGATATCTAACAAATATACACTAAGTGGATCGACTTTCCAATTTGTTTTGGGTGTTAAGCTTAACATAAGCTTCACAACCCCATACCTTTAAATATGATAGCGATGGAACTCTTTCCATGCCATATTTCAAAAGGTGTCAAAACCAATTTCTTGGTTTCGGCCATATTCAAAATACGAGCCGTGGAGAGTAGTGCGAAACCCTAAAATGATAGAGGTAGTGAGCTTATAGCCATCATAGATCAAACTATATCCAATAGGGTTCGATTTCTCCTTTAGACACACCATTATATTGTGGTGTTCCGGGAGGAGTAAGTTGTGAGACAATCCCATAACTTCTTGGATGATCCTAAAAAGCCTCACCGAGGTATTCTCCTTCTCTATCTTAAAGGAGAACTTTGATAGTTCTATTGAGTTGATTTTCTACTTCATTCTCGAAGATTTTGAACAATTCAAAAGCTTCATGTTTATGTGTCATCAAGTACACATAACCATAGCGACTGTAATCGTCGGTAAAGGTAATGAAGTATCTTTCACCATTCCTTGTCATTGCCTTAAAAGGACCACATACATCCGAATGTATGACTCATAATAAGTCTTTTGCCCTCTAGTCAGTACCACTAAAGGGCGACTTGGTCATCTTACCTTGTAAACAAGATTCACACTTATCAAATGAACAATATTCATTTGTTTTCAAAAGACTATTCTTTTAAAGTGTTTAATTCTGATTCTTGTTTATTTAACCAAGATGACAATACCAAAGATAAGAGTTACTTAAACCATTTTAAGTTTCTTGGTGCATGGTTGGTATAATGTGTTACTATAGGATGAATCATCATGAAACAATTCATAAATACCATTAAAAGGCATAGCCTTGAAACAATATACATCATCCATACAGACATAAATACCATCATTTACAAACTTTAAATCATAACCGTATTGTTCTGAAAGGGAAACTGAAATTATGTTCCTAGTCAAACTAGGACCATATAAAATGTTTTGAAAAACAACTTCCAAATCAATTGAAAGTTTCAAAACATAGTCTCCTTTGTTAAAGTGTTTATTTCTTTTGAATCCTTGCAACAGATTGCAAATGTGACTTCCACACCCGCTATCCAATACTCATGTGTTTGAAGAAATAACATCTAAGTCAATATGGATCATGAAAGTTGTGCTTGAGGTTTGCCTAGCATCTCTCTTATTTCTTAACTCATTAAGATAGGTTGGATAATTCCCTTTGAAATGTCCTATCTCACCACACTCAAAGCATGGATCGTTTTTCGATACCTTAGGCATAAGCTCAGGTTTTAGAGGTACCGCTTTAACCTTCCCTTTCCATTTGCCTTTGAGTGCTCCTTTCCTTTGGCAACATTTTCCTTGGGATCGGGGAATGCCCTTATCCTATTGCCTCCCTCATTGATCGAGAGAAAAGTAGAACCTTTCTACCCATCCCCGCCTCAGCTGTTTTGAGCATTGTGTGAAGCTCACCAATGCACATGTCCCATCCGTTCATATTGTAATTCATTATGAACGTCTCAAACTTTTAGTTAGGCCATTAAGGATCAAATACGTGGCCAACTCCTTTGAGACAGGACAATTAAGCCTTTCGAGGTGATAAATGTGGCTTTTAAAATAGTTCTCAGTGATAGGGTATGGACGGTCGGGGTGGTAGCATTATTGTTTGCGGCCATTCTACAAAATTTACAAAGTTCTTATTAGTATTTCTGAAAAATTACATTTTAATCGTGAATACCCTTTATGTCTCATAGACAATTAATAATTAAAATCTAGAATCAAGCATTACATTTAAATAATGGTTAGTCCATAATTTCAACATACATTAAGTATTATTAATTCATGGTTTAACCTGTTTTGAAGGTGCAGTTCTCAAACTACAGCTTCAAAGGGTCTTTCTTGTTCTCTTTAGCTTCACTTGACCCTCATACGTCAGGTTTAGTGCATCCCATAGCTATTTGGCAGTTTTGCACTTCTTGAAGCCTTTGTAGATGGCATTTGAAAGAGTTGTTTGTGGGGAAATCATGGTCTTTTAATCTACATCTATTCTTTTTCTATCTTATTCAGAGTAGCCAGCGACTTCTTTCGGTATCATGCCACCTCCAGCAGCAGCAGTTGAAGAGGTGCATGGAATGTAAGGTCCTGAGGTAACAGACTCCCACATCATGCTATCTTCTGACTTGATGAAGCCTTACATTCTTAGGCTCCAAGTATCAAAATACCTAGAGTGATCCGTGGGGACTTTACTATGGTACCGGTTTCCATATCAGACTTAGAAGCTGTCATTTGAGATGTTACGTGTTTTGTGAGAATTGAGGAGATTTAAGATGCTGAGATCTTACAATCAAGAGCCTAGAATGCTCTGACACCAATTACAAGACCGGTTAAGGGAGGTCAATACAACCAGTCTCATCTTGAGAAAAGTGTTAGAACACTGAACAATTTAAATAGACAATTAGGTTTGAGTAAAAGATGTAAAGAACACAGGTAAACAAGGAGATAGAACCCAAGAACAATATGATATGGTTTTCAAGAATGATGTATATTAATCTCAAGCTCTTTTACAAGTTTTACAATGCGTAAATAAGATACAAGACCTGGAGATACTTTATACTACCTTCTACAATTGGCTATATGTTGAAAGCCAGCTGGAAATATCGATCGACAACAAGATCAATGTAGAGTCAAAAGGTAGATCGCCTTTTGACTAGTTACTATGTCATGTCATAGCTCGCATCCTAATATATTATAATAAGGATAAAAGTACATAAAGTAAAAAGTTATAGACTCTAGACCTCAATGTACAGTTGTAAAAGCATGGACCTTTTCACACATTTATGCAAGTTGGTGAAACTTTGGAGTTACAGCAGAAAGTTGGTCAGCTTTATGCAAAAGTACATCCAAGGAATGCATATTCTCCTTTTTCTTTAGAAGAAATCAGTCTTCACTTCATTTCCTTTGGAAGACTTTGTCTTTGAAGGTTCAGAAGACTTCATCTTCGGCTTCGAAAAATTTGGTCTTTAGCTTCCGAGGCAACTTCTTCGTTGTACGTAGTTCATGCATGCAGGAAGTCTTTGGTTGCTTTTGTTGCATCAGCCTTCTTATATAACCTTACAGTAAGCTTCCAGCCAAATACAAAGAATTACAATAATAAGATTTCACTATTAGGGTTTGGAAAACTTGCTTACAATGAATGAAACTTTCAGAATATAAGCAGACTATAGTTTCACTGAAAGTTTTGCTTGTCAGCGAAACTGTCTTGACCATAACCTAGTTTCACCCGATGACGAAACACAGCTGGCTTGGTGAACTAGATTAACTAACTATAAGCAAGACTCAGTTTTGCTCATTGTTTCGCTAGGCACAAAACTTACAAAGCACAACATACAAACTAAGTAAACTAACATTTAACCTATTATAATAAAAACAAAATAAACACAATAACAATGGTGGGTCAAACCTATACTAGATCATCATATCCTATCACCATGTAATTGAAAATCGATATAATAAAAAGACTTGAAAAATTGTAAGGCCCCGTTCCCAGGATGCTTACAGTTGGACATCTATTGCACATATATTTAAAAACATTAAACATTTCATAAGATTAAGCAGCGGAATTGCATTAACCAAAAATCATTCATCACATTAATATAAAAACTGTTATTAATCAATACAACATTGTTTATAAGTTACAAAAGAATATATTAATTGCATTACAAAACAAAAATAATATTATGCGTGAATAAATGCCAGTCTTGCCTTGCCAAGTAGCCTCCCCGTATGCCATCCTCAACAAAATTACCTGCCAATTGAAATTCATAAAAATCAGCGTTGCTAAGTGAGTTTTAGTTTTAGAAGTATTAAAATGCCTTATCTGTTTTATATACGAAAATATAATTCTTAAATAAAATACATTACTTTCGTATGCAAGCACACATCATACGTACATCCAGACAATATTCATTGTTCATTTCTTTCTTTCGTAGTTTCATTACTATCTTTCATCATCATATGCATACTTTTGTTTTGTTTTTTTCGTTAACATTCACTATCATATACATACTTTCATTTTGTACTTTTCACTATCTTTTACGTTCATTCTCATACTTTTGATTCGTACTTTTCATCATCTTTTATTTTCATACAGATCAATGTGCAATACCCCGAACATTGTGCATGAAGCTGATGCTGGGCCTGAGGTCTATAAATAGACCCTGAACATTATGCATGAAGTTGACACCAGTCACCTAGGGCATGTCATCTCTCCTTTTCATTCGGACCAACGTGCAATATCCCGAACACTGTACACGCAGCTGATGCTGGCCCTGAGGTCCATAAATAGATCCCGAACATTGTGCACAAAGCGGACCCAATCACCTAGGTTATGCCTCAAGGGTCCCTTCAATCTCAATTATTGACCCCATATGCGTCCTTCAAGTTTGATAAACCGCACACAGTTGAGCTAATGACAACATGGTCATACACCTCCTTTCTATTTGCATGCAAGCCATTCTTTCATTCATTACGTCCCACTTTCATCTTTGTTATCTTTCACCTGATTACGTTATATGTTACGTTCATTCATACATACGTCATACTACGTAAATTCATAACATAATACATAACGTATTTAATATAATATATACGTTTTGAAAACTGTTAAAAGATAACACATCATACACTTTTACATATCATAACATTCATCATGTCATAATATTCATCATATCATCATACATACATTAATATAGCCCATCACATCACATCAGTGTCTATCTCAAACACATGCCTCTTAAAGCCCTTAGAAAGTTCTAAGTTCAAAATAGCCGCATGGGACATTTCAGGCGCATGAGCCTGAAATTATCAAAGTAAAATAGTCTAGGCGCTTTATGTGACGCCCTAAACTCGGCAGGGCACCGGAGGCACGTCACGCAGTTGGATTAATATTTTAAACACAAATCAGAGCTTTCTATTTACAGCGGAAGACTTTAAACACTAATATATATATATATATATATATTGACCCAACTTTTTAAAACATTTTACATATGATTGTATTTAATTATACATTGCCCTATTTACATTATTAACAAGTCTTAAATCCTATGCCAGCAACTACCCCGGGATAGCATCCTCGTTCAGCTCATACTTGCTTTCCTCTATTATTAGAGGATCCCTCCTTACCTAGCACACACAACACACTCAAAACATCAGATAAACTGGTGAGTTCTAATTTTCATTAAAACATTAACAACATTTTCACACACACCACAGCTATCTTTTTATTGGCAATATTATAAATTCATCTTTCATCATTATTCTATCCCACTGGACCTGTCCCATCGAACGTCGGTTGCCCCCATATAGCAACTACCAGTTCCCCATACCCAGTAACGTCGGTTGCCCATATCCAGCAACTACCAGTTACTACACTCAGAAACATCGGTTGCCCACATCCAGCAACTACCAGTTTCTCATACTCGGTAACGTCGGTTGCCCACATCTAGCAACTACCGGTTACCATACCCAGAGACGTCGGTTGCCCACTTCCAGCAACTACCAGTCTCCCATACCCAGTAACGTCGGTTGCCCACATCCAGCAACTACCGGTTACTATCTCTCATCCAGTAGGATGCCAAATAATCATCTAGGGTCGTCACCACAAGATGTTCAGAAAGTAGAGTGATCGTCGTCACTCCTATCAAACTGTAAAGTTTCACACCCAGGCATCTTACCCTAACTGGCCTGTTGAGATTTACATCACATTACCATTTCAAAAACATTTCTTTTATTTATTGCCAATATTATCACATTCATTTACACTTCACACATTCTTTCCTTTAGCACCAGTTTTAACATATTTTCATTAATCATCACACCCCATCTGACCCATTGGAATCATTACCATCACGTAATGATTAACAATGTTCAGATGACTATCTACCTGACTCATTGTAATCATTACCATCATGTAATGATTAACAATGTTCAGGTAATCATTTATTACCCCCACTTTCCCTCTAACAACTTGACAAGCTGTTAGAAACATATCCATCATTACTATCAATTCTGGTACTAAAACATTCAATTCATTTATCAATATGTGTGTGCTAGCCCGAATGTTAAAACCAAACATTTAAAAAGGGCTTAGAACTCACCTTATCAATTTCCTCACCACAGTCTACACAATCCACGTACACAAGGTAACTAGTCCTTCCTCTAATCAAGGTATATCTAAAGCAATAAACCCTGATTTAATAAACTTATTCTCAAACAGGCCCTCATGCGATTGAACACTTATGCGAATGAGCAATCATACGACTGGACCTATACGAATGAACCATGCGACTGAACCTTCAGTCGTACGACTAACCGTTCATTCGCACGATTGAGTTCTCATTCGTACCCAGTGTTCACTCGTCTTCATTCGGCCTTCTAACCAGGCGACTGAGTTCCAACCGCATGACTGAACCTCCATTCGCACTCAGTCGTACGACTAAATTCTCATTCGTGCGACTGAGGTCTGCGATTGAGCCCATTCGCCTTAAACGGATCAGCAGCTGTGTTCTTGATGTTTTTGATCCAAACTCACTCAAAACTTGAGTTTTAACCATCCAAATCATACCATATTCGAAACAGATCCTATACACATCGTTTACAATGGTTTCGGACCATTATTTCATCAAAATTTCACAAAAACTTGGATTTGAATTCTTGGATTTTAAATTCAGAAATGGACCAGACCAATTTACTGATTTAAACAGGTTATTGGATCAAACTCAACCAGTTACACAGCTTATAACATCTCCGGATTGATTCGTGATGTTCAAAACTTACCAAAACGGAGTTTCGCCTAGTCAATTGGCAAGAACAGGGGTGTTTGGGTGTAAGGAGAACAAGAAAATAGAGTGGATGCAAATAGGAATATGTTCCTGAACTCTTTGCACCGCCCTACTTATCCATACACATAACTTAACCGCCTCACCTTCAGTCGCACGACTGAACCATTCATACGACTGAAGCTCATACGCCTACGATTCGTACGACTGAGTCTCAGTCGCACATAACTAATGCGACTGAAGTTCATTCACATATGACTTATGCGACTGAACACTTAAACACTCAAACAACTCAACTTAATTTAATTAATCATAACTATAATATAATTTACAAGTCCGGATTTAGAAACCGGATGTTACAACTCTCCCCCCCTTAAATAGGTTTCGTCCTCGAAACCAACTATTTAAACAATTGGGGATAATCTCTTTCATCTCATCTTCTGATTCCTAAGTGAAATCAGATCCCTTTCTATTCGACCACTGCACTTTAACTAAATCAATAGTTTTATTCCTCAGCCTTTTCACCTTTCTGTCTACTATAGCAGTAGGTTTTTCAACATAGTTTAACTTATCATCCACTTCTATTTCATCCAAAGGTACATAAGCATTCTCATCAGCCAAACACTTGCGCAACTGTGATACATGAAAGGTTGGACGAATTCCTTGCAACTGATCAGGTAATTCTAGTTTATAGGCCACTTCCCCAATCCGTTCTATAATGCTAAATGGTCCTATAAAACGAGGACTTAACTTTCCCCTCTTTCTGAATCTAATAATTCCCTTCAAAGGAGATACTTTCAACATAACTCTATCTCCTACTTCAAACTTTATATGCCTTCGCCTTTAATCTTCATAAGACTTCTGTCGATCCTGAGCCGCTTTAAACCGAGCTTTGATCTGATCCAGTTTCTCATTCGTAGCCTGTACAATTTCCAAACTGCCCAACTCTTTCTGCCCAACTTATCCCCAACATATAGGACTCCTACACTTCCTGCCATATAACATCTCATACGGGGCTCTCCCAATCGTAGAATGATAACTGTTATTGTAGGAGAATTCAACTAATGGCAAATGACTATCCCAGCTACCACCGAAATCTATAACACAAGCTCGTAACATGTCTTCAACTGTTTGGATAGTCCTTTCAGTCAGCCCATCAGTTTCTGGGTGGAAAGACGTACTATGTAACAGACGAGTACCCATATCTTCATGAAACTTTCTCCAAAATCTCGAAGTAAAACGTGTATCTCTATCTGACACAATAGACAATGGTACCCCGTGTCGCGTAATAATCTCTCAAATAAATAGTTCTGCTAACTTCTCAGAGTTATACATCTCCTTAATTGGTAAGAAATGTCCGCTACGTGTCAGTCTATCTACTATGACCCAAATGGTATCATAACCTTTAGCTGTATGCGAAAGCTTAGTTATGAAATCCATTGTCAATTCCTCCCACTTCCATTTCGGGATCTCTAAGGGTTGAAGTTTACCATATGGCTTTTGATGCTCAGCTTTGACCTGAAGACACGTCAAACACCTATTCACATACTGCATCACATTGAACTTCATACCGGGCCACCAATATTCTTGTTTCAAATCCTTATACATCTTAGTAGCACCAGGATGTATAGAATATCTGGACTTATGAGCTTCATCTAACACCAATTCCCTCATTTTAATCGGAACCCACATACGACCACATTTCGTCTTAACCCCAAAACTATTTTCTTCTAGACCCTTTGTTTGACCCTTCATTCGTTCTCGCTTCACGTTCTCTTCTTTCTGTGCTTGTAATTGAGCTTCTCGTAACTGATGCATAAAATCTGGGGTTATCACTAACTTGTATGACTTAACTCGAATTGGAGGGTGTTCATTCTTTCTACTTAACGCGTCTGCAACCACATTTGCTTTACCAGGATGGTAAAGTATTTCACAATCATAATCTTTCACCAATTCTAACCATCTCCGCTAGCGCATGTTCAATTCCTTCTGATCAAAGAAATACTTCAAACTCTTATGATCTGTGTAAATCGTACATTTCACCCCATACAAATAATGCCTCCATATCTTCAAGGCAAATACCACTGCTGCCAGTTCTAAATCATGTGTCGGATAATTCTTTTCATGTTCTTTCAATTGCCTGGAAGCATAAGCTATCACTCGTCCCCTCTGCATCAATACACAGCCTAGACCTTGATACGAAGCATCTGAATAAATCGCCAAATCTTCATTTCCATCTGGCAACGACAATATTGGTGATTGGGTTAATTTCTGCTTCAGTTCTTGAAATGCATTTTCTTGTTCTGGTCCCCAAACGTATTCTTCATTCTTCCTCGTCAGTTTCGTTAACGGGGATACGATTTTGGCAAAATCCTGAATAAACCTTCTATAGTAACCAGCCAGACCCAAGAAACTACAAACCTCAGATGGCGTGTTTGGAGGACTCCACCTCACTACTGTTTCAATCTTGGCAGGATCTACTATGTCCTAAAAACTGTACCTCCCGCAACCAAAACTCACACTTAGAAAATTTTGCATAAAGCCTTTCTTTTCTCAATCTTTCCAACACTTCACGAAGATGGCAAGCATGATCTCCCTCATTCTTCGAGTAGATCAATATATCATCAATAAACACAATTACTGATCGATCTAACATTGGCTTGCACACCCTATTCATCAAATCCATAAAAGCAGCAGGGGCATTCGTCAACCCAAAGGACATAACCAGAAATTCATAATGACCATAGCGGGTACGAAACGCTGTCTTAGGTATATCTTCTTCCCTAACTTTCAACTGATGATATCCCGAGCGAAGGTCTATCTTAGAAAACCAACTGGCTCCCTGTAGCTGATCAAACAAATCATCTATTCGTGGGAGTGGATACTTATTCTTTATTGTCAACTTGTTTAATTCTCTATAATCAATACACATACGCATACTCCCATCTTTCTTCTTCACAAACAATATTGGAGCACCCCACGGGGAAGAACTGGGTCTAATGAAACCTCTTTCCAGTAAGTCTTCAGTCTGTTTCATTAACTCCTTCAATTCTGATGGAGCTAATCTATAAGGTGGCTTAGCAACTGGCTTAGCACCCGGAACCAAATCAATTCTAAACTCAACTTCACGATCTGGAGGAATACCTGGTAATTCCTCTGGAAACACATCTGCAAAATCTCTAACCACAGGAATGTCTTCTATCTTTCTTACAGGCTTTTACGAATCAATTACATATATCAAATAGGATACACACCCGCGGCTCATTAACTTATCAGCTTTCATCATAGATATTATTTTCACAGTTGACTCCTCCCTATCACCATATACATTAATTGTTTTCCCATCCGGTGCTCTTAATTGAATTAACTTCTTATTACATATAATATGGGCTTCATGGTTTACCAACCAATCCATACCCAATACTACATCAAACCCTCCTAACACCATTGGATATAGTTTAACAGGCAACTTATATCCTTCTAATTCAATATAACAACCATCAATCATATTACTAATCCTCACAGATCTATCATTAGCAGTTTCAACTACAAAAGCTACCTCTAATGGTCGAACTTCACATGCAAGCATAGGGCAAAAATCAATAGATACAAAACTTCCACTTGCACCAGAATCAAATAACACATTAGCTGGAATTCCATTCACTAAAAACGTACCTGAAACCACATCTGGCAACGCTTTAGCCTCACTAGCTGTCATAGAATATGCTCGCCCCTTGGCCACACTCGATCCTTCTCCTGACCCTTTCATCGATCTAACCGGTTTAGACTTTCTAACTACCAACTTTGGACATTCACTTCGAATATGCCCCATTTCTCCACACTCATAACATTTACGAGGGCCTTCACTACATTCATTAGCATAATGTCCCATCTTTCCACATCTAAAACAATTCCTGCTACCCATCATACATTCACCCTGATGTAGCCTACCACATCTCCCGCAACGTGGCAACTCATTTCTGGCATTCCTCGGGAATTGACCCCTTCCAAACCTACCTTTCTTTTGAGAACTTGGATTCTCAAATCTTCTTTGCACTACAAGTTCTTCACGCCTCCTTTTATCTCCATCAGGAGCAACATTACAACCATAAACTTCTTGATACATATCTGCAGCTAAGTTTACCGTCAACTGGTAACTACTCGGAGCAGATGATCTAACCAACTTTCTAACCTCCTTAGGCAACCCCTGTGTATACCTCAAAATTTTCTTCTCTTCGGAAACCACCAAATGAGGCACCAACCACGCCATCTCCTCAAACTTAGACATGTATTCCCTATGAGACATATTACCCGCCTGAAACTACAGGAAACTCATTTCTATTCGATCCATCTCGCCTTTCGGACAAAACTTGTCCGACACTAACTTTCTAAATTCAGGCCACAACATTTTGTCAGTAGCCTCCTCGCCTAACGTCTGGATAATCGTATCCCACCAATAGAGAGCCTCACCTACAAATGAGTGGGCTGCAAACTTTACTTTCTGATCCTCCCTACACTCACTCAACTTGATCACGGCTTCCATTTCACGAAGCCATTTATAAGTGGCTACCACATCCATAGCCCCAGAAAATCGTGGAGGATTACATTCTTTAAACTGACTATATGTAACTCCCTTTTTCTCACTAGACCCCTCAGCTTTATCAACATTCCTACTTTCATCAGGTCTAGCTGCATTCAAGGCTTTATGAACCTCCTCAGCAATTGCATCATGGAATTGCTGCCTCGTCATACTAAGCACCTCGGTGCTCTCATCAACATTTCTTTCCGAGGTTCCACCTTGCATTCTTTCACTCTCCCTATCAGCCATAACCTATTAAAACGAGATCGGGATTATTTGGTACTCGCATGTAAGTATATAACCAGAATACTAATAGTAAAGTAAATTATTAATAATGTTGGCCAAGTACTATTAATTGTTTACTTTACTTTTACTATTCTCGTTATTCCTTCTCATGATAGTCCCATCACCTTCTCTTGTTTTAATAAACTACTCTATCTAGCTATCCCTGCTGGCATATCTATTTTCTAGTTAAAGTCTAGTTACTATGACACTAGATCCCTTTAACTACTGCTCTGATACCAACCTGTGACGCCCTAAACCCGGCAGGGCACCGGAGGCACGTCACGCAGTTGGATTAATATTTTAAACACAAATCAGAGCTTTCTATTTACAGCGGAAGACTTTAAACACTAATATATATATATTAACCCAACTTTTTAAAACATTTTACATATGATTGTATTTAATTATACATTGCCCTATTTACATTATTAACAAGTCCTAAATCCTATGCCAGCAACTGCTACGGGATAGCATCCTCGTTCAGCTCATACTTGCTTTCCTCTATTATTAGAGGAACCCTCCTTACCTAGCACACACAACACACTCAAAACATCAGATAAACTGGTGAGTTCTAATTTTCATTAAAACATTAACAACATTTTCACACACACCACAGCTATCTTTTTATTGGCAATATTATAAATTCATCTTTCATCATTATTCTGTCCCACTGGACCTGTCCCATCGAACGTCGGTTGCCCCCATCTAGCAACTACCAGTTCCCCATACCCAGTAACGTCGGTTGCCCACATCCAGCAACTACCAGTTACTACACTCAGAAACATCGGTTAGCCACATCCAGCAACTACCAGTTTCTCATACTCGGTAACTTCGGTTGCCCACATCTAGCAACTACCGGGTACCATACCCAGAGACGTCGGTTGCCCACATCCAGCAACTACCAGTCTCCCATACCCAGTAACGTCGGTTGCCCACATCCAGCAACTACCGGTTACTATCTCTCATCCAGTAGGATGCCAAATAATCATCTAGGGTCGTCACCACAAGATGTTCACAAAGCTGAGTGATCCTCGTCACTCCTATCAAACTGTACAGTTTCACACCCAGGCATCTTACCCTAACTGGCTTGTTGAGATTTACATCACATTACCATTTCAAAAACATTTCTTTTATTTATTGCCAATATTATCACATTCATTTACACTTCACACATTCTTTCCTTTAGCACCAGTTTTAACATATTTTCATTAATCATCACACCCCATCTGACCCATTGGAATCATTACCATCACGTAATGATTAACAATGTTCAGATGACTATCTACCTGACTCATTGTAATCATTACCATCATGTAATGATTAACAATATTCAGGTAATCATTTATTACCCCCACTTTCCCTCTAACAGCTTGACAAGTTGTTAGAAACATATCCATCATTGCTATCACAATTCTGGTACTAAAACATTCAATTCATTTATCAATATGTGTGTGCTAGCCCGAATGTTAAAACCAAACATTTAAAAAGGGCTTAGAACTCACCTTATCATTTTCCTCACCATAGTCTACACAATCCACGTACACAAGGTAACTAGTCCTTCCTCTAATCAAGGTATATCTAAAGCAATAAACCCTGATTTAATAAACTTATTCTCAAACAGCCTCATGCGATTGAACACTTATGCGAATGAGCAATCATACGACTGGACCTATGCGAATGAACCATACGACTGAACCTTCAGTCGTACGACTAACCGTTCATTCGCACGATTGAGTTCTCATTCGTACCCAGTGTTCACTCGTCTTCATTCGGCCTTCTAACCAGGCGACTGAGTTCCAACCGCACGACTGAACCTCCATTCGCACTCAGTTGTACGACTAAATTCTCATTCGTGCGACTGAGGTCTGCGATTGAGCCCATTCGCCTTAAACGGATCAGCAGTTGTGTTCTTGAAGTTTTTGATCCAAACTCACTCAAAACATGAGTTTTAACCATCCAAATCATACCATATTCAAAACAGATCCTATACACATCGTTTACAATGGTTTCGGACCGTTATTTCATCAAAATTTCACAAAAACTTGGATTTGAATTCATGGATTTTAAATTCAGAAATGGACCACACCAATTTACTGATTTAAACAGGTTATTGGATCAAACTCAACCAGTTACACAGCTTATAACATATTCGGATTGATTCGTGATGTTCAAAACTTACCAAAACGGAGTTTCGCCTGGTCAATTGGCAAGAACAGGGGTGTTTGGGTGTAAGGAGAACAAGAAAATAGAGTGGATGCAGATAGGAATATGTTCCTGAACTCTTTGCACCGCCCTACTTATCCATAAACATAACTTAACCGCCTCACCTTCAGTCGCACGACTGAACCATTCGTACGACTGAACTGTGCGACTGAAGCTCATAGGCCTACGATTCGTACGACTGAGTCTCAATCGCACATAACTAATGCGACTGAAGTTCATTCGCATATGACTTATGCGACTGAACACTTAAACACTCAAACAACTTAACTTAATTTAATTAATCATAACTATAATATAATTTACAAGTCCGGATTTAGAAACCGGATGTTACACTTTGGCACTATGCAGGCGCATGAGAACTGCTTAGGCGCTTTCCACTATGCAGACGCATGAGCGTCACTTAGGAATTTTTTACAGTTAGGCGCATGAGCCACTTCGGGCGCATGGGCACTATTTGGGTGCATGGGGTACACTTGGGCATCTGAGCCTAATATTTATGACCATGAACTATTGTTCAGGCGCATGACTATCACTCAGAGACATGAGCAGATTATTTGGGCGTATCAGGGTACTGTTTTGGGCGTATGAGGTTTACTTAGTCATTCTATGGCAATATTGTAGGCGCATGAGCCCTATTTGGGCGCATGACCACCTATATAACATGTTCCTAAGTTATTTCCAGTCCTAATCTCCATCCTAATGTGTTCTTGACTTGTTCTTACCATTCTAAGCATCAACAAACATCAAAAAACATAAAACACTAACATACAGACACAAGTGCATACGGGTAACATACACAATAATTATAAAAACATTTTACATTCATTTTCAGCCCCAAAAATGTTTAAAACAACTAGAAACCTGGGTCTAGAACTCGTCTAAAGTAGTCTTCAAGCAATCCTTTACCAAAATTGAAGTTTCCAAGAGTTCTAAACACCTAAAACAAACCACAACAAGCAACCAAACACATAGAACACATAAAAATCGGTTCTAACATTGAAAACCCAACAAAACCAACCAAAAATGTAAGGCCCCGATCCCGGGAACCTCACAGTTGGTCTTTCATCGCATGTATTTAAATAAAACAATGCAGCGAAAACATTCAAGATAAACTTTTCTTTTACTATAAGTACTTTTGCCATTTAATACAACTTACGTCAATTACAAAATCATCTAATGTTGCATTACATTACAAAAGCACTATTACAAAAGATTCCATCTTTTCTGTGTACAAAACGGTCATAACAGTGACCTCTAGTAGAAGATATTAAATTCAAAAATATATATTACATTATAGAGGAGATTTCTTAAATAATCCTGTTTATCAGGATCCTCAAGAAATCTCGCACTTGCATGCAACATGATGTGTTGCGTGCATTACGGGCCCACAACACATGATGTGGCAGCATAATCAAAAGGTGAGTGCCGTCCCAAAAGAACTGAGTAGCCACCTCGTACCATCCTCAGCAACCCTACCTGCCAACTGGAAACACATAAAAAGTCAGCGTTGCTGAGTGAGTTCTAGTTTTTATATATGGTATATAAAAATACTCTTTTCTGTAAAATACTATACTATACTGTATATGCGAGCACGCATCAACTGTGTGAACAAATAATGTTCGTTCTTTGTACTATATGCCTTGTCTGTAAACTTTGTCTTTATGTTTTACTTTCTATGTGGACCAGTGAGCGATACCCCAACTATGTGCGCGATGGGAAACGGATGACGGGCCATCTATATACCCCGAAGGGTCAACTGTATTCCCCCAAAAGGGCTATGTGTATTCCCCGAAGGGTCAACTGTATTCCCTCGAAAGGGCTATGGGTACTATGTACAAGGCCGACCCGATCATCCGGGGCACGCCACAAAGGTCCTGCCAATCTCAATTGACTGACCCTGTGTGCGTCAATGGGTAGCTAACCCGCAACACAGTTGAGCTAACGACACATAGTCGTGTAACTCCTATAAGCTTGCAAGACTTGTTAACTTTTATTAATGTTCCTTCACTTTCTTTATTACTCTTTCACTGTACTATACATAATACTTTCATTTCATCCATTAGTGATAACATGTAAAACTGTGGAAAGATAAGCATGCATCAAATCGAGGAACATCGGTATTTACAAATCATCAGTCATTACTATCATATAAGGCTACATCATACTTAGCCTACATACATCATGCATACACTTCTCTCCACATTCACATCAGCCCTATTTGGGCGATTGAACATACTCCAGTCGCATGGCCTCCATGCGACTGAGTCATGTGAATGGGGATACAGTCGTGCGGATGGACTTCTATCGTACGAATGAACCCTATGCGAATGGGCATCTATGCGACTGAACCCTCAGTCGTGCCTCTGTACTACTATGCGAATGGATCTATGCGACTGAACCCTCAGTCGCATGGTCTGTTGTGCGATAGAGCCCTAGTCGTCCGACTGAGCCTCAATCGTACGATTGGACATCAATCATTCCTCATTCGTGCGACTGGCCCTCCAGTCGCATAACCCTAACTGGGCAGCGACTGGAGTTCGTCACGTACTGCAGACGCGACTTACGGGTCTCAAACCCTTCCAAACCTATTTCTAGCCTAAATTAGCCTCCCTAAACCTCAGGGATTCATACTAGGACATCATACAAGCTAATGCAAGTCCTAATTCGTACCATAAACACGTTACTCAAGATCTCACCCAAATGGGTCAAACATACACTCTATTCAAAAACGGGTTTGAATGTGTTCCAGCCCCAAAATCATATGAAAACAAGTAAATGAGGGGTCCTAGAACTCACATTATCAGGTTGGAGTTGAAGAACTTCGACTTGACTAGCTTCTCGACAAAATCCGAGCCTGAATCACCCCGTTCTCTCTTTTCCTCCTCTGCTCTGTCGCCCCTTTGCTCTTTCCCGACTGAAACGTGTGAGTGTTGGGGAAAGAAGAGAGTTGCTCCTCTTTATAGGTACGGCTCAGTCGCCCGAAGTCCAGGGGCGACTGGACCTTCAGTCGCATGAACACCATGCGACTGGACCTCCAGTCGCATGAGTCCCATGCGATAGAACCTTCAGTCGGGCGATTGAACTCCATTCGTACGGTTGAGCTTCAATCATCCTTCGGTTGTGCGTTTGAGCACTATCCGACTGGACCTCCAGTCGCACGAATCACATGCGACTGAGACTCAGTCGCCTACCACTCCAAAAGTCAACTTCCGGGTGTTACAAAAAACAAATAAAACACTTACCAATTTTGTGGATTTCAGCCCTTCTTTCAAAACCGAGAGAAAACTTCACTTCTTCTTCTTTTCCTTTTTCAGTCGATTGATGGCTGTAAAAGTAGATAGCATGGGCGGCCATGCCTCCTTTTAACATAAAATATTATGTTTTTGTCCGTTTGACACTTGGCCCCCTCCATTTGGCTCCTTTTCCTTTCTTTCAAGATACTTTTATTTTTCTTTTCTTATTTTTTATCTTTTCTTTTATTCAAAAATCCAGGTGTTACAAGTCTACCCCTTTAAATAGGTTTCGTCCCCCAAACATGTCATTCTTTGAATAACTGTGGGTAATGATATCTCATTTTTCCTTAGTCTCCCACGTAGAATCCAACCCTTTTGGTGTTTCCACTACACATGCACAAGTGAAACCACTTTATTTCACAGCCTCTTCCCTTTTCGATTAATGATTACCACTGGTTGCTCTACATAATTGTAACACCCGGAAGTTTGACTTTTTGGAGTGTCATGCGACTGAGTCTCAGTCGCATGGAACCCATGCGACTAGGGGACCAATCGCATGATGCACGGACGATTGAAGGTTCAACCGCGTGGAGCTCATGCGACTAGAGGTCCAGTCGCATGGTGTTTAGGCGACTAGAGACCCAGTCGGCTGGACTTTGGGGGCGACTGAGCTGTAGCTATAAAGGAGGGGGTAGCCATCTCCCCTCCCCACACTTGCACACTTCAGTCGGGAGGAAGAGCAGAGAGGGAGAAAAGAGCGACAGAAGAAGCAACAGAGAGAAAGGCTTGATTCGGGCGTGAAACTTGTCGAGCAGCTAGTCCAAACGAAGCTCTTCACCTTCTACTTGCTTACGTGAGTTCTACGACCCCTCATTTACATGTTTTCAAACGTTTTTGGGGCTGGATCACATGTAAAACCCGATTTTTGTAAAGTGTATGTTGACCCATTTGGGTGTAATCATGTTTAGTGTGTTTAAAGTACGAATTCGGACTTGTATAAATTTGTATGATGTCCTAGTATGATTCACTAAGGTTTGGGAGGGTTAATTCGGGTTTGAGATGAGTTTAGAAGGGTTTTAGAGCCGTATGTCGCGGCTGCAGTTCGAGATGAACTCCAGTCGCTGCACAGTTAGGGTTAGGCGACTGGAGGGTCAATCGTACGACTGAGGGACGACTGAGGGACGACTGAGGTTCATTCGGACGACTAAGGTTCATACGCATGACTGGGGCTCAATCGTACGACTGTAGGTTCAGTCGCACGACTAACCATACGACTAAGGGTCCAGTCGCTTATATGCTCTGTCGCATAGGGTCAATCGTATGACCGATGAACTAGTCGCATAGTAGTCCAATCATACGACTAACGTTCAGTCGCATGGAGGCCATGCGACTGAAGCATGCTCAGTCGCCCTTATAGAACCGTTGAGGCCTTCGAGGTTATGTTGACTATGATGATGATATTGCAGGCTTCTGTATAAGGTATGATATGTGTGTATGACGCTCTGCATGATGATATATGAACGGTATGTGTGTATGACGCCTTATATGATGATGTATGAATGGTGCGTATGTACAACGCCTTGCCTGATACGGTATGATTGATATGTGTGTGTTCCTTATGATAACATATGTAAATCTTTCCATGACTTTACGTACTACGATAACGAATGAACGAAGTATTATGTAACGTAAAATGAAAGATAATGAAAGAGGAACATGACGATGAATGCATGTATTAACGAATGAATGAATAAATAAGAAATATGATAATGAATACATGCATTAATGAACGAACGAACGAAGTCTTGCAAGCATTGGATAAGGTGAACGGGTCCTTCTCAGTGATTGACCATATGTATGGTGCCTCTACCGCTTACCTCTAGTACCGTGGCATACGCTTTGCTGTTCATTTAATGACTTCGGTCCGGTAACTAAGACTGATTGAGGTATAGCATACGGTAGTGGTACAAAAGATATCCAATGTGCAAGGAAAGATGAAACGGGATCCTTGTCATTCGACCACAGTAATCATGGCTGCGTACCATGAAGTGGGTAAAGCCTGACAGGATCTAGATGAGAAGGGAATGATAAAGAGGTAACGAACGAATGAATGAACGAACGTGTGATGAAGATAATAATGATTATTATCAGTACATGTGTATGATGTATGTTCATGAACGAAATGGATAACGAATAAACATAACAGGATCCTTGTCATTCGACCACAGTAATCATGGTTGCGTGCCATGAAGTGGGTAAAGCCTGACAGGATCTAAATAAGGACTAGAAGATAATGATGTATAATGAAAGAATGATTAAATGAAAGGGATAATAAATAGATTGTCTATGTGTACGTATGATGTATGATCACGTGAAAGAAAAGAATGGGTTATAATGAAAGCAAGGTATGTTTATTATAAAACTAGAGCTCACTCAGCAACGCTGACTTTTTATGTGTTTCCAGTTGGCAGGTAGGGTTGCTGGGGATGGCACGAGGCGGCTACTCAGCTCTTTTTGGATGGCATTCTCCTTTTGATAATGCTGCCACATTTTATGTTGCATGCAAGTGTTCCTTGAGGATCCCGATAGACGGGATTACCTAAGGAACCTTCTTTAAATATAGTTTTTAATATATTTGTACTAGAGGTCACTGTATATGTCCATTTTGGATTGTTGAGGATTTGGATAAACGGGATTACTTAAGAAATCCTCGGTTTCATATGCTTCCGCAACAATCCTAGTAAAGTAATGTAATGTAAAGAAAGCATGTATTTTGTATTCGAATAGACGATGTAATGAGTTGTAAAAGCTTTCCTGATGAAATGAGAATGTGCTTTTTATCAATTCCACTGTGTTATTTTACTTAGTAAATGCTTAATGTGCAATGAATGACCAACTGTGAGGTGCCCGGGAACGGGGCCTTACAAGTTGGTATCAGAGCCAAAGTTTAAGTGAAATGGGTAAATTTTCAAAATAAACCTAAACTTAAACTGAAAATGGGACAGGAAATGGGAAGAATGCCATCTGAGTATCTGCGTTCCATCAGGTATTTTCTTAAAGATTTACTGGTATTATGTGCGCATGTTATGTGTTTATGTGTACTGTTAGACTTAGATACTAATGTAGTCAGGACAGGTAATGCTCGGGGTACGAAGAGTAAAGTAAGTGGCTAATCACAACTGGCCACTGTAGTTAGGGACTTACTATACTTGACATAAACTGAGTTATTTCCTTGAATGACCGTGTTGGTGTTTGATCTTTCAGTGTGATAGAGGATGGTCGGTGGTAGCTCATATAATGTGTCACGAGGTGGTGGACGTGGTGCTGAACCGCGGGCCACAAGAGGAAGACCAAGAGTGGAGAGGGAGGTTCATGAAGAACCTAACACCACTCATTAGAAGGGGGTGGATGAAAGCGCTGATCTAAGGGCCTCGGTAAAAGAGGCAGTGGTCGAAGAAGTACACCAGGTCATGCAGACGATTTTACCGTCTGTAGTGACCGAAGTGATAAAAGCTGTACGCGAAGATGAAAGGCAAGGGAGGATCCGGTCCTCGGGGAGACCGCAGCGACAAGAGACGGAAACGGTTCTTTCTGATGATGACGAGGAAGAGGAGGAGGAGCCTGTACGGGAGGCAACACAGGGTTGTAACTACGGGGCGTTTATGAGGTGCAAGCCCCCTACTTTTGATGGTACGGGTACCGCTGCAGCTACTCACCAATGGCTGAGAGAAATGGAGGTTTTCCTTGATATTAGTGAGTGCCAGGAGGACAAAAAGGTGAAGTTTGCTACCCACTCGTTCACGGGTTTCGCTTTATGCTGGTGGGACAATTAGTCCAAGCCGAGGGTAGCAGGGCCATTGAAAGAATGAAGTGGGTCGAGCTGAAAAGGATGGTGATCGAGGAGTTCAGTCCTCATCGGGAAATGGATAAAGTGGAGAGAGAGTTCCTGCAGTTGGAGGCGGGGACAATGACCCACCAACAGTACACCACAAAGTTTAACGAGATGGCGAGAATGGTGTCGGATCAGGTGACGCCGGTGTCTCGAAAGATTAACCGATATATTCAGGGGCTGCCAGCTGAAATTCGTTGGCATTTGATTTCTGCTCGACCGAGCACCTTTAGGTCGGTAGTGGATTTGGCAGGGAGGTTGTATGATGAAAGGGCTGTGGTGGTGAAGGCTGAGGGGTAGTAAGAAGGGAAGTGATGAAAGAAAGTGGCAGGGGAAGAGGTTTGGTCGAGGTGATACTTCGACAAGTAACAAGAAGGCACGGGTGGATGACCGCCGTGTGGTCACGACGGGAGCAGGGTTGAGGAAGTGTGGAAAATGTGGTAGAGAGCACTCGGGGGAGTGCAAGTGGGGGTCAAACATCTGTTTCAAGTGTGGGAAGGCAGGGCAAATGGCCAAAGACTGCCGGACAGGCAAATGTTTTAACTGTGGGGAAAGTGGTCATATGAGCAGAGACTGTAAGAAGCCGAGGGTTGGGGGTTCAGGGGTGAAGAAGACGGGGAGTGAAGGGCCGAGGGCAAGCGCTAGGGCATTCACGATGACGTAAGTGGAGGCTAGAACGGACCTTGATGTTGTGTCCGGTACGTTCTTAGTGAACCAAACTTTAGCCTCTGTATTATTTGATTATGGTTCCGGTAGGAGTTTTATTTCTGCTGTTTTCTGTGCCAAACTGGCTGTTAGAAGTAGACGTGTCGACATACCGTTTGATGTTGAAACCGCAATAGGAAAGTCTACCAGGATTTCCGAGGTGATAGAGGGTTGTGATGTGGAATTAGAGGGCCGCAAATTTCTGGTTAAACCCTTTGCGATGACTTTATGATGTTTCGATTTGGTGCTTGGGATGGATTGGTTGGCGGACTTTGAGGCGAACATTGTGTGTCGCTAGAAGATGATTCAATTGACAGCGCCCAACGGTAGTTTAGTGACGGTTTATGGTGATCAGGTTAGTACGATTCCGAAAGTGATCTCAATGGCTGTGGCGGGAAAGTGTAGAGGCATGGGTGCAGCGCCTACTTATGTTATGTGAAAGATGTGGAAACGCCAACACCACAACTCTCCGATGTTCCGGTTGTGTGTGATTTTCCAGTCGTGTTCTTGGAAGACTTATTGGGATTGCCTCCTGACCGAGAGATCGAGCTCCAGATTGACCTGATACCGGGTGCTCAACCTGTCGCCAAGGCACCTTATCGATTGGCTCCGACGGAAATGAAAGAGTTGATGGAGGAGTTGCAAGAGCTGCTAGATAAGGGGTTCATAAGACCGATTATCTCACCTTGGGGTGCTCCGGTCTTGTTCGTAAAGAAGAAAGATGGTAGTATGAGGATGTGCATAGACTACCACGAGCTGAATAAGTTGACAGTGAAGAACAGATACCCTTGCCGAGAATCGATGATTTATTTGATCAGCTTCAAGGCGCCAGTTGGTTTTCACGAATAGATCTTCGATCGGGCTACCATCAGCTGAAAGTGAAGGAACAGGATATCCCTAAAACAGCTTTTCGTACGCGATACGGTCACTACGAGTTTCTTGTCATGTCATTTTGGTTTGACCAATGCGCCAGCTGCTTTTATGGATTTGATGAACTGAGTGTGTCGGCCGATGTTAGATAAATCAGTGATCGTGTTTATTGATGACATCCTGATTTATTCAAAAAGCGAGACAGAGCATGCCGGTCACATTCAAGAAGTGTTGGAAACGTTGAGAAGGGAGAAATTGTACGCCAAGCTCTCCAAGTGCGCATTATGGTTGCGCGAGGTTCAAATCTTGGGTCATGTGGTTAATCCGGAGGGGATTATGGTCGATCCGGCGAAGGTGGAAGCAGTGATGCAATGGAAGTCTCTAAAGACGCCATCCGAGATCCACGGTTTCTTGGGTTTGGCGGGCTATTACAGAAGATTCATTCAAGACTTCTCCAAGATTGCTTCTCCACTGACCAAGTTGACCCGGAAGGATGTAAAGTTTGTATGGGGTCCGGCTTAAGAGAAGGCGTTTGAAGAATTGAAGACGAGGTTAACCCAAACTCCTGTAATGGCATTACCCGATGGAAGCGAAGACTTGGTGGTTTATTCTGATGCTTCTTACTCGGGGTTGGGGTGCGTGTTAATGCAAAGAGGAAAGGTTATCGCCTATGCATCCCGACAGCAGAAAGTTCATGAGGTTAATTACCCCACTCATGACTTGGAGCTAGCAGCTCTGGTCTTTGCATTAAAGATTTGGAGGCACTATCTCTACGGAACGAAGTGCACCATCTTCATAGACCACAAGAGCTTGAAGTACTTCTTTGAGTAGAAGGATTTAAACATTTGGCAGAGGCGATGGTTAGAACTGATAAAAGATTATGATTGTGAGATCCATTACCCTCCGGGCAAAGCCAACGTGGTGGCAGATGCCCTTAGCCAAAAAGAGGGGCTTGAGCTGATACGGGTGAAGGCATACGAGCTGATTATGACCTCGGATGTGATGAATCAAGTCAAAGAGTTTCAAGATGAGGCACTAAAGGAAGATCAACTTAACTCGGAACGAATGAGAGGTCAGGTCACGGAGTTGGGTGAAAACACGTTTGGTGTTAGAACCCATTTTGGGCGGATGTGGATTCCTTGTCTTGGGTATCTATGAGGGAAGATTATGGATGAAGCCCATAAGACTCGATACTCCATTCATCCCGGTGCTACCAAGATGTACCAAGATATGAAGAAAGATTATTGGTGGCCAGGAATGAAGCGTGATGTGGTGGAGTACGTGAGTAAATGCCTCACTTGCTTGCAAGTAAAGGCAGAGCACCAAAAGCCGTATGGAATGATTCAACCTTTGGATATACCGGAATGGAAGTGGGAGCACATCACCATGGATTTCATTACGAAGCTGCCGCGTACCCCAAAAGGGTATGATGCCATATGGGCGTTAGTGGACCTCTTGACGAAGAGTGCTCACTTCCTACCGATACGTGAGACATACTCATCCGAGAGTTTGGCCGATCTTTTTATCAAAGAGATTGTGACTCGTCATGGTGTACCGGTGTCAATTGTGTCCGATCGCGACACCCGGTTTACATCCAAATTCTGGAAGAAATTCCACGCTGTCATGGGACGAGATTACATATTAGTACGACTTATCATCCCCAAACTGATGGTCAATCGGAAAGGACCATTCAGACATTAGAGGACATGCTCCAGGCATGTGTGATTGATTTTGGTGGAAGCTGGGACGTCCACCTGCCGTTAGCTGAATTCTCGTACAACAATAGCTATCATGCCAGTATTGGCATGCCACCTTATGAAATGCTATACGGTAGGAGATGCAGGACACCCGTATGTTAGGGTGATATTGGTCAGAGGGAATTGGGGAGAGTCGAGGTGATCGAGGCTACGACTGAAAAGCTTGAAAGGATCAAGGCCTACATGAAGGCTGCCAAAGACAGACAGAAGTCGTATGCCGATACGCAGACCGATTGAGTTCCAGGTGGGTGACCGGGTTATGTTGAAGGTCTCACCTTGGAAAGGAATTATTGGGTTCCGAAAGCAGGGCAAACTGAGCCCGCGGTACATAGGCCCTTTCCGAATTATTGCCCGTGTAGGAGAGGTGGCCTATAGGTTGGAATTGCCAGATGAGTTAAGTGGAATTCACCCAGCCTTCCACATATCTCATCTGAGGAAATGTATAGCAGATGAAGACATGATCGTCCCACTGGAGGATATCGAAGTAGACGAACGACTCAGTTTTGTGGAGCAACCAGTGGCGATCATTGATAGAAAAGAGAAAAGGTTTAGAAATAAAGTGGTTCCTCTCGTGCGTGTACAATGGCAGCACAGGAAGGGATCCGAGTCAATGTGGGAAACCGAAGAACAAATGAGGCAGCATTACCCATGATTGTTTGAGGAATAACAGGTTTCGGGGACGAAACCTAAATAAGGGGGGTGGACTTGTAACACCCGGATGTTTGACTTTTTGGAGTATCATGCGACTGAGTCTCAGTCCATGGAACCCATACGACTGGGGACCAATCGCATGATGCTCGGACGATTGAAGGTTCAACCGCATGGAGCTCATGCGACTGGAGGTCCAGTCGCATGGTGTTTAGGCGACTGGAGACCCAGTCGGCTGGACTTTGGGGGCGACTGAGTTGTAGCTATAAAGGAGGGGGCAGCCATCTCCCCTCCCCACACTTGCACACTTCAGTCGGGAGGAAGAGCAGAGAGGGAGAAAAGAGCGACAAAAGAAGCAACAGAGAGAAAGGCTTGATTCGGGCGTGAAACTTGTCGAGCAGCTAGTCGAAACGAAGATCTTCACCTTCTACTTGCTTACGTGAGTTCTAGGACCCCTCATTTACATGTTTTCAAATGATTTTGGGGCTAGATCACATGTAAAACCTGAGTTTTGTAAAGTGTATGTTTGACCCATTTGGGTGTAATCATGTTTAGTGTGTTTAAAGTACGAATTCAGACTTGTATAAGTTTGTATGATGTCCTAGTATGATTCCCTAAGGTTTGGGAGGGTTAATTCGGGTTTGAGATGAGTTTAGAAGGGTTTTAGAGCCGAATGTCGCGACTGCAGTTCGAGATGAACTCCAGTCGCTGCACATTAGGGTTAGGCGACTGGAGGGTCAATCGTACGACTGAAGGACGACTGAGGTCCATTCGGACGACTGAGGTTCATACGCACGACTGGGGCTCAATCGTACGACTGTAGGTTCAGTCGCATGACTAACCATACGACTAAGGGTCCAGTCGCTTATGTGCTCTGTCGCATAGGGTCAATCGCACGACAGATGAACAATTCGCACAGTTTTCCAATCGCTAACGTTCAGTCGCATGGAGGCCATGCGACTGAAGCATGCTCAGTCGCCCTTATAGAACCGTTGAGGCCTTCGAGGTTATGTTGACAATGATGATGATGTTGCAGGCTTCTGTATAAGGTATGATGTGTGTATATGACGCTCTGCATGATGATGTGTGAACGATATGTGTGTATGATGCCTTATATGATGATGTATGAATGGTACGTATGTACGACGCCTTGCCTGTGTGGTATGATTGATATGTGTGTGTTCCTTATGATAACATATGTAAATCTTTCCATGACTTTACGTACTACGATAACGAATGAACAAAGTATTATGTAACGTAAAGTGAAAGATAATGAAAGAGGAACATGACGATGAATGCATGTATTAACGAATGAATGAATAAATGAGAAATATGATGATGAATACATGCATTAATGAATGAACGAATGAAGTCTTGCAGGCATTGGATAAGGTGAACGGGACCTTCTCGGTGATTGACCATATGTATGGTACCTCTACCGCTTACCTCTAGTACCGTGGCATACGCTTTGCTGTTCATTTAATGACTTTGGCCCGGTAGCTAAGACTGATTGAGGTATAGCATACAGTAGTGGTACAAAAGATATCCAATGGACAAGGAAAGATGAAACGGGATCCTTGTCATTCGACCACAGTAATCATGGCTGCGTGCCATGAAGTGGGTAAAGCCTGACAGGATCTAGATGAGAAGGGAATGATAAAGATGTAATGAACGAATGAATGAACGAACGTGTGATGAAGATAACAATGATTATTATCAGTACATGTGTATGATGTATGTTCATGAATGAAATGGACAACGAATAAACGTAACGGGATCCTTGTCATTCGACCACAGTAATCTTGGTTGCGTGCCATGAGGTGGGTAAAGCCTGACAGGATCTAAATAAGGACTGGAAGATAATGATGTATAACGAAAGAATGATTAAATGAAAAGGATAATAAATATATTATCTATGTGTACGTATGATGTATGATCACATGAAAGAAAAGAATGGGTTATAATGTGTAACACCCGAAAGTTTGACTTTTTGGTAGGTTATGCGACTGAGCCTCAGTCGCATGGAATTAATGCGACTGGCGGTTCAACCGCATGCTATTCGGCCGATTGAAGCTCAACCGTACGATTGGAGTTCAACCGCCCGAATGAAGGACGAACCGCATGGAACATATGCGACTGGGGTCCAATCGCATGGTGTACATGCGACTGAAGGTCCAGTCGCCCCTGGACCAGACGTGACTGAGCTGTGGGTATAAAAGAGGAGCAGCTCCCTTCTCCTTCCCAACACTTGCACATTTCAGTCGGGAAAGAGAGCAGAGAGCGAACGAGAGCAGAGAAGAAAAGAGGGAAAGTGCTGACCGAGCTCCGGATTTGTCTAGAAGCTAGCCAAATCGAAGGTCATCAACTCCTACCTGTTAATGTGAGTTCTAGGACCCCTCTTTTACACGTTTTTGAATGATTTTGGGGCTGGAATCACATAGAAACCCTATTTTTGAAATAGTGAAAGTTTGACCCATTTGGGTAAATCTTGAGTAACGTGTTTATAGTAAAAATTAGGACTTGTATATGCTTGTATGATGTCCTAGTATGAATCCCTGAGACTTGGGAGGGTTGATTTGGGCTGAAAATGGGTCTGCGGTGGGTTTGTGTGCGTTGGTTCGCGACTGCAGTTTATGAAGAACTCCAGTCGCTGCCCAGCTAGGGTTATGCGACTGAAGGGCCATTCGGCCGAATGAAGATTTGTTGATGTCCAATCGCACGATTGAGGCTCAGACGCACGATTGAGCCTCAGTCGCATGATGGGCTATGCGATTGGGGGTTTCGGTCGCATAGGTCCAATCGCAGAATAGTTCAGTCGTACGGTTAAGGGTTAGTCGCATATAGCCCAGTCGTATAATGTCTAGTCGTACGGAAGGAAGTCCAGTCGCACGATTGTATGCCCATTCGCATGGCAGCCTAATCGCACGGTCCAGTCGCATGGAGGACATGCGACTGGGATAGGTTCAGTCGCCCATGAAGGGCTGATGTGAATGACGATGCTATGTATGATTACGTATGTATGATGCTATGTATGATGATGAATGTATGATGGGTGTGTATGTTCCTTGTGATTGTGTATGTTTATCTCTCCAAAACTTTACGAATAACGAGAATGAATGAACGAAGTATTATGTAACGTAAAGTGAAAGATAATGAAAGAGGAACATGATGACGAATGCATGTATTAACGAGTGAACGAAAAGAAGAATGATGATGAATACATGCATTAATGAACGAACGAATTAAGTCTTGCAAGCATTGAATAACGCGATTGGTCCTTCTCTGTGTCGACCATGGTCATGGTACCTCTACCGCTTACCTCTAGTACCGTGGCATACGTTTTGTTGTTCATATGTTGACTTCGGCCCGGTAGCTAATAACGATCGGGGTATAGCATAAGGTATTGGTACAATCACCTTTCAATGTGCAAGTAAGTATGAAACGGGATTCTTGTCATTCGACCACAGTAATCATAGCCGTGTGCTATGAAGTGGGTAAAGCCTGACAGAATCCATACGAGAAGTTAAAGATAACAATGTATGACGAATGATGAAGATAATAATGAATATTATCTCTGTGTACGTATGATGTGTGAACGCACGTATGAAAGGATACTTTTAAATAAGTAAAAGTATGTTTTATTATAAAACTAGAACTCACTCAGCAACGCTGACTTTTTATGTGTTTCCAGTTGGCAGGTAGTGTTGCTGAGGATGGCACGAGGCGACTACTCAGCTCTTTTGGAATGGCATTCTCCATTTGATGATGCTGCAACGTCATGTGTTGCGGGCCCATAATGCACGCAACATATCACGTTGCCTACCATTATGAGATTTCTTGAGGATTCCAATAAACGGGATTACTTAAGAAATCTCCTTTATATATTCTTGAACTTAATATCTTCTTTAAGAAGAAAAATATATTTTCTTTTTATTACCTTCTTTCTATAGAGGTCGCTGTATGACCCTATGGTTGCTGAGGATTCATAGAACCGAGATTACTTACGTAATCAAAGGTTTCATATGCATCAGCAGCAATCATAGTATAGATAGGCAATGTAAGGAAAGCTTGTATTTTGTAACCAAGACAATGATGTAAAAGCTTTTATGAATGAATGAGAATGTATATTTTATCAATTCCGCTGCGTATTTTATGATCATGTATTATATGTATGTTGTATGTGCAATGAAGAACCAACAGTAGGGTGCCCGGTGAGCGGGGCCTTACAAGTTGGTATCAGAGCAAAATTTTAAGTAAAACGGGTAAATTTTTACAATAAACCTAAACTTAAACTGAGAATGGGACAGGGAGAATAAGAATGCCATCTGAGTAGTTGCGTGCCATCAGGTATTTTTCTTAAAGATTAACTGGTATTATGTGCGCATGATATGTGAATTATGTGTACTGTTAGACTTAGATACTAATGTAGTCAGGATAGGTAATGCTCGGGGTACGAAGAGTAGAGTAAATGGCTAATCACAACTGGCCACTGTAATTAGGGACTTACAATACTTGACATAAACTGAGCTATTTCCTTGAATGACCGTGTTGGTGTTTGAATCTTTCAGTGTGATAGAAGATGGTCGGTGGTAGATCATCTAAAGCTTCCCGTGGCGGTGGACGTGGTGATGAACCGCGTAACACGCGAGGAAGACTTAGGACAGAGAAAGTAGTTCATGAGGAAAACGAGACTCCTCATCAGGAGGAGGCAGACGAAAGCGCGAATTTGAGAGCCTCGGTAAAAGAGTCAGTGGTTAAGGAAGTACATCAGGTCATGCAGACGATCTTACCGTCTGTAGTGACCGAAGTGATAAAGGCAGTATGTGAAGATGAGAGACGAGGGTGGAATCGGTCCTCAGGTAGACAGCAACAGACAGAAGCAAAAACAGTATTATCCGATGATGAAGAGGATGAGGAAGAAGAGCAGTTACGGGAGACAGCCCGGGGTTGTAATTACGGGGCATTCATGAGGTGCAAGCCCCCAACTTTTGATGGTTCTGGTACTGCTACTGATGCTCACCAATGGGTGATGGAAATGGAAGTTGTCCTCGATATTAGTGATTGCCAGGAGGATAAGAAGGTGAAGTTTGCTACCCACTCTTTCACAGGGTCGGCTTTGTGCTGGTGGAACAATATAGTCCAAGCCGAGGGTAGCAGGGCTATAGGGAAGATGAAGTGGGCTGAGTTATAAAGGCTGGTGATTGAGGAATTCAGTCCTCGTCGGGAAATGGACAGAGTTGAGAGAGAGTTCCTGCAGTTGGAGGCGGGGACGATGACCCACCAACAATACACCACCAAGTTTAACGAATTGGCGCTATTGGTGCAAGAGCAGGTGACGCCGGTGTCTCGAAAGATCAACCGGTATATTCAGGGGCTGCCAGCTGAAATTCGTTGGCACTTGATTTCTGCCCGACCAAGGACTTTCAGGTAGGCAGTGGATTTGGCGGGAAGGTTATTCGATGAACGGGCTGCGTTGGTAAAGGCTGAGGGTAGCAAGAAGGGAAGTGGGGAGAAGAACTGGCAGGGGAAGAGATTTGGTCGGAGTGATACTTCGACGAGCAAAAAGAAGGCGAGGGTGGATGACCACCGTGTGGTCGTGACTGGAGCTGGGGTGAGGAAGTGTGGTAAGTGTGGAAGGGAGCACTCAGGGGAGTGCAAATGGGGATCCAACATCTGCTTTAAGTGTGGGAAGACGGGACATATATCAAAGGATTGCCGGATGGGCAAGTGTTTTAACTGTGGGGAAGGTGGTCATATGAGCATAGACTGTAAGAAGCCGAGGGCTGAGGCTTCAAGGGTAAAGAAGACGGGAAGTGAAGGTCCGAGAGCAAGCGCCAGGGCATTCACAATGATGCAGGAAGAGGCTAGGACGGACCCCGATGTAGTGTCCGGTACGTTTCTGGTGAACCAAACTTTAGCCTCTGTATTATTCGATTCGGGTGCCAGTAGGAGTTTTATTTCTGCTGCTTTTTGCGCCAAATTGCCCGTTAGTAGTAGGCGTGTGGATGTGCCGTTTGATGTAGAAACTGCTATAGAAAAAACCACCAGGATTTCCGAGGTAGTTGAGGGTTGCGATGTAGAACTGGAGGGTCACAAATTCCCAGTTAGACCGTTTGCGATGACGTTGGGTGGTTTCGATTTGGTGCTCGGAATGGATTGGTTGGCGGATTTTGAGGCGAGCATTGTGTGTCGCAAGAAGATGATCAGTTTGACAGCGCCCGATGGTAGTTCGGTGACAGTTTATGGGGATCGGGTTAGTACGATTCCGAAGGTGATCTCAATGGCAGTGGCGGGGAAATGTATGAGGCGTGGATGTAACGCCTTTTATGTTATGTAAAGGATGTAGAAAAGCCAACACCACAACTATCTAATGTTCTGGTTGTGTGTGAGTTCCCAGACGTGTTCCCGGAAGACTTATCGGGATAGCCACCTGACAGAGAGATCCAGTTCCAGATTGATCTGATACCAGGCGCCCAACCTGTTGCCAAGGCACCATACCGATTGGCCCCGACAGAGATGAAAGAGTTGATGGAGCAATTACAAGAGCTGCTGGATAAGGGATTTATTCGACCGAGTATCTCACCTTGGGGTGCTCCGGTCCTGTTTGTAAAGAAGAAGGATGGTAGTATGAGGATGTGCATCGACTACCGCGAGCTGAATAAGCTGACGGTAAAGAACAGATACCCCTTGCCGAGGATCGACGACTTGTTTGACCAACTTCAGGGTGCTAGTTGGTTTTCACGAATAGATCTTCGATCAGACTACCATCAACTGAAGGTGAAGGAGCAGAATATCCCTAAAACAGCCTTTCGTACGCGCTACGGTCACTATGAGTTCCTCGTCATGTCTTTTGGTTTGATCAATGCGCCAGCTGCTTTTATGGATCTGATGAACAGGGTGTGCCGGCCAATGTTGGATAAATCAGTGATTGTGTTCATCGATGATATCTTGATTTATTCGAGGAGCGAAGAAGAGCATGCCGGTCATGTCCGGGAGGTGTTGGAGACTTTGAGAAGGGAGAAACTGTATGCTAAGTTCTCCAAATGTGCCTTCTGGCTATGCGAAGTTCAATTCCTGGGTCACGTGGTAAATCCGGATGGAATTATGGTTGATCCGGCGAAGGTGGAAGCGGTGATGCAATGGAAGTCTCCAAAGACGCCATCTGAGATCCGAAGTTTCTTGGGTTTGGCGGGTTACTACCGAAGGTTCATCCAAGACTTTTCCGAAATTGCTTCTCCACTGACCAAGTTGACCCGGAAAGATGTAATGTTTATATGGGGTCAAGCTCAAGAAAAGGCATTTGAAGAACTGAAGACAAGATTGAACCAAGCTCCGGTTCTGTCATTACCCGAAGGAAGCGAAGATCTAGTGGTTTATTCTGATGCTTCTTATTCGGGATTGGGATGCGTGTTGATGCAGAGGGGAAAGGTTATAGCTTATGCATCCCGGCAGTTGAAACTCCATGAGGTTAATTACCCTACTCATGACTTGGAGCTCGCAGCTGTGGTTTTCGCGTTAAAGATTTGGAGGCACTATCTCTACGGAACGAAGTGCACCATCTTTACCGACCACAAAAGCTTGAAGTACTTCTTCGAGCAAAAAGATCTTAATATGAGGCAACGGCGATGGTTGGAGCTTATAAAGGACTATGATTGTGAGATCCATTACCATCCGGGCAAAGCCAACGTGGTGGCGGATGCCCTTAGCCGAAAGGAGAGGCCCGAGCCAATTCGGGTGAAGGCGTACCAGCTAATCATGACCTCCGACGTGATGAAACAGGTCAAAGAGTTCCAAGATGAGGCTTTGAAAGATGAACATCTTAACTCTGAACGAATGAGAGGTCTGGTCGCGGAGTTGGGTGAGAACGCAACGGGTGTTAGAACCCGGTTTGGGCGTATGTGGATTCCTCGTCTTGGGGATCTGCGAATGAGGATTATGGATGAAGCTCATAAGTCTCGATACTCCATTCATCCCGGTGCCACCAAGATGTACCAAGACCTGAAGAAAGATTATTGGTGGCCGGGTATGAAACGTGACGTGGTGGAGTATGTGAGTAAATGCCTCACGTGTTTGCAAGTAAAGGCAGAGCACCGGAAGCCGTATGGAAAGATTCAACCGTTGGACATACCGGAATGGAAGTGGGAGCACATCACCATGGATTTTATCACAAAGCTACCACGTACCCCGAAAGGGTATGATACGATCTGGGTGATTGTGGATCGATTGACGAAGAGTGCTCACTTCTTACCGATGCGCGAGACATATTCTTCCGAAAGGTTGGCCGATCTTTTCGTCAAAGAGATTGTGACTCGTCATGGTGTACCGGTGTCGGTTGTGTCTGATCGCGACACCCGGTTCACATCCAAATTTTGGAAGAAATTCCACGACGCTATGGGGACGAGGTTGCATATTAGCACGGCTTATCACCCTTAAACAGATGGTCAGTCGGAAAGGACCATTCAGACTTTGGAGGATATGCTCCGAGCATGTGTAATTGACTTCGGGGGAAGTTGGGATGACCACCTACCGTTAGCTGAATTCTCGTACAACAACAGTTATCATGCCAGTATCGGCATGCCACCCTATGAGATGCTATACGGTAGGAGATGCAGGACACCTGTCTGTTGGGGTGAAATTGGTCAGAAAGAATTGGGAAGCGTCGAGGTGGTCGAGGCTACGACTGAAAAGCTCGAAAGAATTAAAGCTTATATGAAGGCGGCCAAAGACCGAAAGAAATCGTATGCCGACAAACGACGCAGACCGATTGAGTTCCAGGTGGGAGACCGGGTTATGTTAAAAGTCTCACCTTGGAAAGGGATCATTCGATTCCGGAAGAGGGGTAAGTTGAGTCCGCGGTATATAGGCCCTTTCTGAATCGTTGCTCGAGTAGGAGAGGTGGCCTATAAGTTGGATCTACCAGATGAACTAAGTGGAATCCACCCGACTTTCCACGTGTCTCATCTGAGGAAATGTTTGGCGGACGAGGACATGGTCGTTCCACTGGGGGACATCGAGGTAGACGAACGACTCAACTATGTAGAGCAACCAGTGGCGATCATCGATCACAAAGAGAAGAGGTTAAGGAATAAAGTGGTTCCCCTTGTGCGTGTACAGTGGCGGCACAGGAAGGGATCCGAGTCAACGTGGGAAACCGAAGAAGAAATGAGGCAGCATTACCCACGATTGTTCGAAGAATAACAGGTTTCGGGGACGAAACCTAAAATAAGGGGGGTGGACTTGTAACACCCGAAAGTTTGACTTTTTGGTAGGTTATGCGACTGAGCCTCAGTCGCATGGAATTAATGCGACTGGAGGTTCAACCGCATGCTATTCGGCCGATTGAAGCTCAACCGTACGATTGGAGTTCAACCGCCCGAATGAAGGACGAACCACATGGAACACATGCAACTGGGGTCCAATCGCATGGTGTACATGCGACTGAAGGTCCAGTCGCCCCTGGTCCAGACGCGACTGAGCTGTGGGTATAGAAGAGGAGCAGCTCCCTTCTCCTTCCCAACACTTGCACATTTCAGTCGGGAAAGAGAGCAGAGAGCGAACGAGAGCAGAGAAGAAAAGAGGGAAAGTGCTGACCGAGCTTCGGATTTGTCGAGAAGCTAGCCAAATCGAAGCTCATCAACTCCTACCTGTTAATGTGAGTTCTAGGACCCCTCTTTTACACGTTTTGAATGATTTTGGGGCTGGAATCACATAGAAACCCTATTTTGAAATAGTGAAAGTTTGACCCATTTGGGTAAATCTTGAGTAACGTGTTTATAGTAAGAATTAGGACTTGTATATGCTTGTATGATGTCCTAGTATGAATCCCTGAGACTTGGGAGGGTCGATTTGGGCTGAAAATGGGTCTGCGGTGGGTTTGTGTGCGTTGGTTAGCGACTGCAGTTTATGAAGAACTCCAGTCGCTGCCCAGCTAGGGTTATGCGACTGAAGGGCCATTCGACCGAATAAAGATTTGTTGATGTCAAATTGCACGATTGAGGCTCAGACGCACGATTGAGCCTCAGTCGCATGATGGGCTATGCGATTGGGGGTTTCGGTCGCATAGGTCCAATCGCAGAATAGTTCAGTCGTACGGTTAAGGGTTAGTCGCATATAGCCCAGTCGTATAATGTCTAGTCGTACGGAAGGAAGTCCAGTCGCACGATTGTATGCCCATTCGCATGACAGCCCAATCGCACGGTCCAGTCGCATGGAGGACATGCGACTGGGATAGGTTCAGTCGCCCATGAAGGGCTGATGTGAATGACGATGATATGTATGATTACATATGTATGATGCTACGTATGATGATGAATGTATGATGGGTGTGTATGTTCCTTGTGATTGTGTATGTTTATCTTTCCGAAACTTTACGAATAACGAGAATGAATGAACGAAGTATTATGTAACGTAAAGTGAAAGATAATGAAAGAGGAACATGATGATGAATGCATGTATTAACGAGTGAACGAAAAGAAGAATGATGATGAATACATGCATTAATGAACGAACGAATTAAGTCTTGCAAGCATTGAATACCGCGATTGGTCCTTCTCTGTGATCGACCATGGTCATGGTACCTCTACCGCTTACCTCTAGTACCGTGGCATACGTTTTATTGTTCATATGTTGACTTCGGCCCGGTAGCTAATAACGATCGGGGTATAGCATAAGGTATTGGTACAATCACCTTTCAATGTGCAAGTAAGTATGAAACGAGATTCTTGTCATTCGACCACAGTAATCATAGCCGAGTGCTATGAAGTGGGTAAAGCCTGACAGAATCCATACGAGAAGTTAAAGATAACGATGTATGACGAATGATGAAGATAATAATGAATATTATCTCTGTGTACGTATGATGTGTGAACGCACGTATGAAAGGATACTTTTAAATAAGTAAAAGTATGTTTTATTATAAAACTAGAACTCACTCAGCAACGCTAACTTTTTATGTGTTTCCGGTTGGCAGGTAGTGTTGCTGAGGATGGCACGAAGCGGCTACTCAGCTCTTTGGAATGGCATTCTCCATTTGATGATGCTGCAACGTCATGTGTTGCGGGCCCATAATGCACGCAACATATCACGTTGCCTACCATTATGAGATTTCTTGAGGATTCCAATAAACGAGATTACTTAAGAAATCTCCTTTATATATTCTTGAACTTAATATCTTCTTTAAGAAGAAAAATATATTTTCTTTTTATTACCTTCTTTCTATAGAGGTCGCTGTATGACCCTATGGTTGCTGAGGATTCATAGAACCGAGATTACTTACGTAATCAAAGGTTTCATATGCATCAGCAGCAATCATAGTATAGATAGGCAATGTAAAGAAAGCTTGTATTTTGTAACCAAGACAATGATGTAAAAGCTTTTATGAATGAATGAGAATGTATATTTTTATCAATTCTGTTGCGTATTTTATGATCATGTATTATATGTATGTTGTATGTGTAGTGAAGAACCAACAGTAGGGTGCCCGGTGAGCGGGGCCTTACATAATGAAAGCAAGGTATGTTTATTATAAAACTAGAACTCACTCAGCAACGCTGACTTTTTATGTGTTTCCAGTTGGCAGGTAGGGTTGCTGGGGATGGCACGAGGCGGCCACTCAGCTCTTTTGGGATGGCATTCTCCTTTTGATAATACTGTCACATTTTATGTTTCATTCAAGTGTTCGTTGAGGATCCCGGTAGACGGGATTACCTAAGGAACCTTCATTAAATATAGTTTTATATATTTGTACTAGAGGTCACTGTATATGACCATTTTGGATTGTTAAGGATTTGGATAAACGGGATTGCTTAAGAAATCCTCGGTTTCATATGCTTCTGCAACAATCCTAGCAAAGTAATGTAATGTAAAGAAAGCATGTATTTTGTATTCGAATAGACGATGTAATGAATGGTAAAAGCTTTCCTGATGAAATGAGAATGTGCTTTTTATCAATTCCGCTGCGTTATTTTACTTAGTAAATGCTTAATGTGCAATGAATGACCAACTGTGAGGTGCCCAGGAACGGGGCCTTACAATAATTTAGCCGTTCATCCACCTCGATATCCTCTAGTGGTACAATCATATCCTCATGGACTAAACACTTTATCAGATGAGATACATGGAATGTGAGATAAATTCCACTTAAATCATCCGGCAGTTCTAATCGATAGGCCACCCCTCCTACTCATGCGATGATTCAGAAAAGCCCTATATACCTCGGGCTTAGCTTGCCCCTTTTTTGGAACCGGATGATTTCCTTCCAAGGTGAGACGTTCAACATGACTTTATCACCCACATTGAACCCGGTTGGTCTACACCTTTTGTTAGCATACGACTTCTGTCTATCTTTTGCTGCCTTCAAAAAGGCTTTGATCTTTTCTAACTTTGTAGTCATAGCCTCGATCACCTAGATACTTCCTTATTCTTTCTGTCCGATATCTCCCCAACATACAGGCGTCCTACACCTTCTACCGTATAGCATCTCGTATGGTGGCATGCCAATGCTGGCTTGATAACTGTTGTTATATGACAATTCCGCTAACGGTAAGTGATCATCCCAGCTTCCTCCAAAATCGATCACATATGCTCGAAGCATATCTTCGAGCATCTGAATCGTCCTCTCAAATAGACCATCTGTATGAGGATGGTAGATCATGCTAATAAGTAGTCTCGTCCCCACCGTATCATGAAATCTTTTAAAATACTTGGATGTAAACCGAGTGTCGTGATCAGACACAATAGACACTGGTACACCATGACTAGCTACAATCTCCTTGATGAACAAATATGCCAGCCTCTCAGATGAGTATGTCTCGCGGATCAGTAGAAAGTGAGCACTCTTTGTCAGACGATCAAGTATCACCTAAATGGTATTGCACCCCCTCGCTGTGTGTGGTAGCTTTATTATGAATTCCATGATGATGTGCTTCTACTTCCACTCAGATATATCCAATAGTTGGATCTTCCACTAGGGCTTCTGATGCTCTGCCTTCACTTGCAAACAAGTAAGGCACATACTCACATACTCCACTACATCGCGCTTCATCCCCGACCACTAATAATCCTTCTTCATGTCCTGGTATATCTTCGTGGTACCGGGACGAATCGAGTATCAAGTTTTATGAGCCTCATCCATAATTCACCCCCGTAGGTCTCTGTAACGAGGGATCCATATTCGCCCAAAGCGGGTTCTAACCCCATGGGTATTTTCTCCTAGCTCCGTGACTAGACCTCTCATTCTTTCAGAGTTAAGGCGATCTTCTCTCAACACCTCATCTTGATATTCTTTCACCTGGGTCATCACATCAGTGGTCATAACCAGCTGCTAAGCCTTCACCCAAATCGGCTCTGGTCTCTTCTTTCGGCTAAGGGCATCGGCTATAACGTTGGCCTTACCTGGATGATAATGGATCTCATAGTCATAATCCTTGATGATCTTTAACCATCTCCTCTGCCTCATGTTGAGATTCTTTTGCTCAAAGAAATACTTTAAGCTCTTGTGGTCTACACTTCGTCCTATATAAGTAGTGCCTCCAAATCTTCAACGCGAAGACCACAATCGCTGAATCAAGTCATGGGTGGGATAATTTACTTCATGTGTTTTTAGCTGTCAGGACGCATAGGCAATTACCCTTCCACGTTGCATCAGCATGCAACCCAGTCCCGAGTAAGAAGCATCTGAATGGACCACTAAGTCTTCACTCCCTTCAGGTAATGTCAAGACAGCCGCTTATGTCAATCTCGTCTTCAACTCCTCAAAAGCATTCTCTTGTGCTTGACCCCACATGAACTTCACATATTTATGGTTCAACTTAGTCAATAGAGAAGCTATCTTGGAAAAGTATTGGATAAATCTCTTGTAATAACTCGCCAAACCCAATAAACTATGGATCTCGGATGGCGTCTTTGCAGATTTCCATTGCATCACCGCCTCCACGTTTGCCGCGTCTACCATAATCCCCTCGGGAGTCACCACATGACCCAGAAATTGAACTTCGCATATAACTTCTCTCTTCTAAGTGTCTATAATACTTTGCGTATGTGGCCGACATGTTCTTCCTCATTTCTCGAATAAATTAGAAAATCATCAATAAATACGATCACTGATTTATCTATCCTTGGCTGACATACTCGGTTCATCAAATCCATAAAGGCATCTGGCACGTTACTTAAGCCAAAAGACATAATGACAAACTCGTAGTATCCGTAACGTGTGTAGAAAGCTGTCTTAGGAATATCTCATTCCTTTACCTTCAACTGATGGTAGCCAGATCGGAGATATATCCTTGAGAACCAACTGGCACCTTCGAGCTAATCAAACAAGTCGTCTATCTTTGGTAGAGGATATCGGTTCTTCACCATTAACTTTTTCAACTCCCGGTAGTCTATGAACATCCTCATACTACCGTCTTTCTTCTTAACAAATAAGACCGGAGCACCCCAAGGAGAGATGCTCGGTCGGATGAACCCTTTATCCATCAACTCAGGCGGTTGAACAATTAGTTCTTTCATCTCCGTCGGAGCTAATCAATACGGTGCTTTGGCAACGGGTTGAGCACCGGGTATCAGATCAATCTGAAACTCAATCTCGTGATCCGGTGGCACGCATGATAAATCTTCTGGGAACACGTCTGGAAAATCGCACACAACTGGTACACCTGACATTTGTGGTACCGACGTGTCCACATCCTTTACATAAGCCACATAGGCATTACATCCATGCTTCATGCATTTCTCCACCACCTCCATCGAAATTACCTTTGGAACCGTAGTAATGCGCTCATCGTAGACCGTTACCAAACTTCCATCGGGCGCACTTAATCTAATCATTTTATTTTGACACACAATATCCTCCTCATAGGTCGTTAATCAATCCATCCCTAGTACTACGTCAAATCCACTTAGGGGCATCACAAATAGTTTGGCAGAAAACCTATGGCCTACTAGTTCTATGTCGTAGTCTTCTATCATATCAGAACTTCTAGTAGACTACCAATAGCAGTTTCTACAATGAATGTCTCATCAATACTTCTACTACTAACAGGAAATTTAGCACATAAACTAGTAGAAATGAAACTCCTCCTAGCACAAGAATCAAATAATACAGAGGCACAAGTTTGGTTTACTAGAAACATACATGACATGACATCGGGGTCTACCCTGGCCTCCTCCCACGTCATCGTGAATGCTCTAGTAGTTGCCCTCTGTCCTCCATCATCCGTTCCCCTCTTCGATACGGAACCCTCGGCCCTTGGCTTCTTACACTCCCAACTCAGGTGGCCTATCTGACCACAGTTGCAGCACCTCGCCACCCTACAATCCTTAGCAATATGACTAGTCTTCCTACACTTGAAACAAACATTAATCCCAACCTACACTCGCCAGTATGCTCTCTCCCACACTTACCGCACCTCTTCGTCCCCGAGCCTGCTACAATCACCCGTCGATCATCAACCCTCGCCTTCTTATTGGTTGGGGTGAAACCACCACGCCTACACCATTTCTTACCCTAGCTTTTGTCACCACCACCCATCTTCTTCACTTCAGCCGCCATAGACTCCTGCCTTTCATCATAAAGTCTACCCACCAGGTCCACCATCGACAAAAAGGTACCCGGTCGGGCAACAATCAGATGCCTATGGACGTCAGCCGACAATCCTTGGATATACTTCTAGATCTTCATTGACACCACGTCACTTGATCTGGCATTAGTCTCGCCAACTCATTAAACTTGGTGGTGTATTGCCGGTGTGTCATGGTGCCTACGTCCAGCTGTTGGAACTCCCTCTCGATCTTGTTGAGTTTCCGGTGAGGACAGAATTCCTCAATTACCAGCTTCTTCGACTCTCCCCATCTCATCCTCCCGATGGCCCCTCTGCCGTCGGCTTGGACAATATTGTCCAACTAACACAGAGTCGAGTCAACGGAATAGTGACATGACTTGTTTCATATGTGGGTAAGCTCAGCTTGGATTGCAAGATAAATTCTTATATGTTGAAATAAAGATTATATTCAACTGGGAAGCCATCATGTTAGAGTATAGGTAAGCATTAACATATTCTAGTGAGTATGTGTGTATGTGTGTGGTTACCTAAGCACACCAGGTAATGAGAATTTATGAATTCTCATCACCTACATTGAATCTCCACTCTTTTGATGAAAAAAGAATCAGAGTAAACCTTACATAAAGTGGTACTCCTAAAAGATACAAACTGTTAATAATAAGAATCACATCCTAAAGTGAATGTATTAAAAAGAATCCTGAAGAAGATCATATCCCAAAGTTGATAAAATTACAAGAATTGTAATGAGTATCAATAAATGAAAAATAGATCAAACTAAAAGAGTCTCAATGTGAATCAATCCAATCCCCTTAACCATTAATTATAATAAGAAATCACAATCTAAATGACTTGGTCATGTAAGATGTGATGATGTTCTACAATTCATTTTATAAGGGTTGTTGGTCTCATATGCCTCTAACAATGAAGTACATAGTGAATTTATAACTAAATCAATACATGTTAAAAATTACAATGTATAAAAAATAAAAACCAATACAAGAGCTTAAATAGACAAACATTTTTGTAGTCAATTTGTTTATGAATATGTCTATTCTATTAACCTTACTTACATTTGTGAAGAATATAGATTGATATGGTCTCACTTAAAGTAATATTTTCTATCTTTGTAAATATATATGCAAAAATACAACTTTTTCAGTTTGATGATGTCATCATCTTACTATTTATCTTTTATGTTTGTAGGTTATAGATGAGTTCAATCAAAATTTTCTAATTATAATTTTTCAAAATATTATATTCTTATTAGAAATAAATTTTAGATGGAATAGTTAAAATTATGTAATACAAACATACAAAAACAAGGATAAATCATTCAAAGTATGAAAAGTATAAAAAATAGTAGTGATGATATGTAAAAAGGAAGAAATTACCATAATATCTAAGCGATTGTAGATAAAACATGCACTAGATGCCTATGAGACTTGTTCATAATAGGAAGTTTGATTCACACAGGTGAATAGAACAAATAAAGAAAGAATTGACAATTGAAAGCACAAATCAAAGAAGGCAATGGCAATAGTCAAATCACATAGGAATACGTGATAATCATCAAGGAAATTCATAAATCGGTTATGAGTTATGTAAAGATAGAATGGTCAAACATCACACATCCAATCAAGTAACATAATATTCTCTACATTTAACATATGAAATTTTCACAAGGCAAATCAGATGCGGGTAATAGTCTCAATGTTGATGACCTATCACATTAGAATTACACCAATATGCTTAAAGTTTTACAAATAATTCAAATTTTAAGGGCAATATGGGTAAAGTGTCAGTTCAAGTGACACCAACGCATATGGATGTGTTTTATTCATCTGTATTGATCTTGAACTAGAATTAAAAATTGAAGCATAGTAATGTGAGTAATAGTGTTCCATCGACAGAATTGACTAAATTCTTATATGGCTCTGACTTTTTCGTCCACATTAATCAATGCGGTGGAAAGTGCCTATGTGATGAATAATGTTCTCACTCACATCAGGTTTGAAATCTAAGTATACAGAATGTGGATATTGTTCTCATACGGACTACAATGCTAATGCAGGTAGCATTACGTAATTTGGTTAAGTATTGAATTCCATCTAAAATAATCAATACTAGTAACAGTACTCAATGCGCATAAGGCATTTGTTCATCCGCATCGACTAGGGCGATGAAAAGTGTAAATGCGGTGAACAATATTCAATGCAGAATAATATAAAATTCCGTATACACATTGACCACTACACTTGATAAATTTGAAAATTAAATCAGTTGTCCTACAAATGTAAGTATTTTTCTTATTTGACCACATTTCCACTTATGTTCTGCTAAGAAAAAGTATGTGTTCTAAGTGTGCCATTACTGTAGGATTTCTATGATCATGAAAAAATCCATATCAAAGTCGTTTCATCTGATTTCAACCATCTTTAACCGATCATTAGTCAAAGTAATATCTATTTTAAGGTAAAAACGTTGCATTGTGTGACCAATAACCTAACGATCTGAACATAACTGACCGACTTATTTGAACCAAGAAGAACTTTGAAGAACCCTAGTTCTTAACTAGGTGATAATAATAAAAAAACAAGTGATAATCATCTAAATCATGTATAGAATACAAGTTATTATCATAAAAAAGAATATACCAATGAAAATGTTAAATTAGATGTTGGGAAACTCGACTTAAAGAGGGGTTACTATCATCCTCATAAATAAAATTGAGTTAATTGTATTTAGAAATCAATAAGACTAAATAATGTTTGAACAAGCCAAAAAACACTTAAGATAATTTAAAAAAAGCATAATTTTAGTAGATGATATTACATGAACTAACAATTGTTGTACATGACACTCTTTTGACCTTTTAGAGTCAAAATTACCTGCCAAGTTGACCAGGTCTTTAATATGTTAGTTTCTTAATTGACCATTGAGGTTCAATATGCTGATTGCAACATTTCTAAGTCAATATTCTCATACTTAAACCTTTGTTATAGATTATCATGACGATCTCATATGGAGCAAAATACATCATGTCAATGGTTATCATGACCTTCATCGCAATGAAAGTGAAGGGCTTAGGATATGATGAGATTTCTTCTAACTATAAGAGTTCCTTGTGCACAGGATTGACGACTTGTTTGATCATTCCTTTACCTTCAACTGATGGTAGCCAGATCGGAGATCTATCGTTGAGAACCAACTCGCACCTTGGAACTGATCAAACAAGTCATCAATCCTTGGTAGAGGATATGGGTTCTTCACCATTAACTTGTTCAACTCCCGGTAGTTTATGAACATCCTCATACTACCGTCTTTCTTCTTAACAAATAAGACCGGAGCACCCCAAGGAGAGAAGCTCGGTCGGATGAACCCTTTATCCATCAACTCCGGCGGGTGAACAATTAGTTCTTTCATCTCCGTCGGAGCTAATCGTTACGGTGCTTTAGCAAAGGCTTGAGCACCGGGTATCAGATCAATCTGAAACTCAATCTCGCGATCCGGTGGCACGCATGATAAATCTTCTCGGAACACATCTAGAAAATCGCACACAAGTGGTACATCAGACATTTGTGGTACCGACGTGTCCACATCCTTTACATAAGCCATGTGGGCATTACGTCCACGCTTCATGCATTTCTCCACCACCACCATCGAAATTACCTTTGGAACCGTAGTAATGTGATCATCGTAGACCGTTACCAAACTTCCATCGGGCGTAATTAATCTAATCATTTTATTTCGACACATAATATCCTCCTCATAGTTTCTAACAAATCCATCCCTAGTACTACGTCAAATCCACTTTGGGGCATCACAAATAGTTTGGCAGAAAACCTATGGCCTGATAGTTCTATGTCACAGTCTTCTATCATATCAGAAATTCTAGTAGACTTACCAATAGCAGTTTCTACAATGAATGGCTCATCAATACTTCTACTACTAACAGGCAATATAGCATATAAACTAGAAGAAATGAAACTCCTCCTAGCACAAGAATCAAATAATACAGAGGCACAAGTCTGGTTTACTAGAAACATACATGACATGACATCGGGGTCTACCCTGGCCTCCTCCCACGTCATCGTGAATACGCTAGCAGTTTCTCTCTGCCCTCCATAATCCGTTCCCTTCTTCGATCCGGAACCCTCGGCCCTTGGCTTCTTACACTCCCAACACAGGTGGCCTATCTCACCACAGCTGCAGCACCTCGCCACCCTACAATCCTTAGCAATATGACCAGTCTTCCTACACTTGTGTGACACATCGTAATTTCAGGTTAACACTATTCAGACTGTTGTCGTTATCATGGTTACATTCTCGTTATTACCCGAAACGTATACAAGCATCGCCACCGACATCGTTAAATAAATTATGATATATAATACTAACATTGGCGTTTGTAGAGGATTCAAATAAACGGGATTACTTAAGGAAACCTCCAAATTAACATAGCTTGCTCATTTACGTCGATATCAACCGAAACAAATTCGGGAACTCGGGGACAAAGTGCGAGGACCAAACGTGACAAATTGCCAAACTAGGGCTGGGTATATATACCCCTTACCAGCCCAAATTTTCATTTCACTCCCATCTCTTCTATCTTCTTCACCATCTCCTTCTCCACCCTTCTACCACCTCCAACAATCACCTCGTTTGAGCTCGTTTTCGCCGGCTAAATTACGCTACAGCTGAGATAGCACGTTTCCAACAGGTAGGCGACCTTGGTCGTCCATTTTGTTACCCGTTTCACTGCCACAAATCTAGGGTTCGGGTGCTCGGGTTCAACCCGAATGCATGTGGTCGTGGGGGTGTGTGTGAGGTGAATCAACATGTGCATTTTACTTAGACATGTTAGGAAAGTGTTCCTGGAAGTCCCTGAAGTGCGAAAACCATGCACGGAACAGCCGAAGGCTGTTCAGCCCCACCAGCAGTCGCGATCTGCTGCAGTTCGCAACAGTGCAGTCGTGCGACTGAGCCGTGCGACTGGGCGTGTCGTGCGACTGAGTGATGCGACTGGGGTGAGTCGTATGATTGATTCCAGGCGTATGTGCGTGTCCTGCTATTGAATGCATACGATTGAGAGTGGGTTCGATTGAGTCAATCAGATGAATGTGTACGACTGAGTATCACACGACTGAAGGTCCAATCGTACGAATGAAGGTTCAGTCGTGCGATTGGCCGTTGAGTCGTGCGAATGGGTGAGCTGTGGTATGACTGAGTGCTGAGTCGTATGAATGAGGGTTCAATCACACGAGTGAAGTTGAATCGTACGATTGAAGGCCCATTCGTGCGAATGAAGTGTCCAGTCGTGCGTCTAACCTTGTTATGCGATTGGGGTCATTGTGAGTGAATTCTCCTTGTGTGCGTTGTGCCTATCGTGTGATGATAAGGTAACATTAATAAAGTGTCATTTCTTGACCACAAAGATTAAAGTCAACGCTATCAACAAGCACATACTTTTTCAATCTAAAATAACCTAACCGTTTACAATTAACGACAACCCATTTGGGATCTACATAAGGTCTGATATGTGTATGCCTGCTTGTGTGTGTGTCACCCACGACCGAACCAACGCGACCCGACCCGACTAAACATTTCTATTAACGCTAGACACAATATTAACGCTTAACATATCTGTCAATAGGTGTTTGACAGTTCATTGTAAAAAACACTTTGGAGGCTTCCATCCTACATAAAACATCATCAGTGAGTCTTCACGGCCCCTATTTTACTTCCTTTCCTTTTGTGGGAGAAAACATGCAAACAGATTTACATAAATGGTTGTAGTATTATTGATATCGCTTGTTACGTTAGTGCAAAAACACATAACAGTCCTGACACTCTCGAACCGTTAGTAATGTGTAGCGAGGTAATTCTGAGTAGTACTACTGGGTCTGACAAACCCCGCCCGGGCTAGTCATGCTAGCTTGATTGGAGGTCAAATGGGTGCATTATTGACCTAACATTTGTCACTGTCTTGCGAGACGTGACGGGGGAACAACAAACATATACGACGCAAACAGTCAGCTTCGGTTCGAAACGCTAAGTAACAAGATCATAGGCTAGCTACCTAACGATATGCTTTATTTACTAAACCATTGAAACGCTTTCGAACATATTTCTTGTTGATTAAACCTGTGAGCTCACCAACTTTATGTTGATACATTTTAGCACGTTTTCTCAGGTCACAGGAAGGCATAAGCTCATGATGCACGCTTCAGGAACGCACTCAGGACATGCATGCATCGATCTTACTTTCTTGCATTGAACATTTTGTTTAGACTAGGCGCTTGTAACTTTTATGTAATGGATTTACATATCATGTATACGCTTCCGCACTAATGTTAATTTTGTGTATGTTCCGTTGAATGAAGTCAAACATTTATTTTCAAATTCATATAGTGTCGTTCGATATGACTGTGTCTGAGATCCTGGTATGTCACACGCCTAACGGTAAAACCCCGTTTGTGGAAATTGAGGGTGTGACAGAATGGTATCAGAGCCACAGGTTATAGAGAACTAGGATTGCATTGCATCTAGACTATAGCCTTAGACACAACACTAGTATCGCACAGATATTCTTACATGATTGCAACGGTTGTACGAACAACCTCCCGGCACACTAACATTTCATTGTTGAACGAACATAACATTACCAGTATGACACGTGTATCATTATTGGCTAACAGAGGGGCGGAGAATCCCTCTCGCTCACTCCCAACATTTACACTTGATTCTGCACTCTCGGAGTTGAAGCAACGACGAATTAAACCTAACATTACCACATTTGGGAGCACAGAAACCTTTCCAACCCGCACGACTAGTTTAACGATGACAAACAAAAAGAACAACACCTTACTCTTCCAACTCTTTCACACTTGTTACCGTTCCCAACATATCCTATCTTCTACACTAGTTTGAGCAGTAAACGAGGGACAACTAAGATATTCAAAGTCAATCAGAGAATCGGACTTAGACATTTAAACGCCTAGAACTTCACAGGGAAAAGGCCAAATCGTCTTGATTCCCCGTTGTTATCTTAACCGAATCCCTTGTACAACCTTAGTTATTTGATCCTTGGTATAATGAACATATATTTGATACCTTTATTGTCGATAACACTCAATACTTGACAAGGTATGTTATCTCGAATAGGAGGAACAATGGGTGACCATGCAAGGCAAATTAGAATCACGGGTGCACACGTAATTGTAATTGTCGTGCATGAGAGCTCTGGAAACTCTATTGATTGATAACGGACATGTTCGGTACAAATTTTCAATTCCATACTTGGAGACATGGGGTCTCGGTTCTCATAACGCCTCACTATCGATATGCAAACAAATCCTTCATTCCTACTAGTATGATACAATTTAGTTTTATCAATAATTGTTATTCGATTAGTGACTAATATGTATTGTGAATTGAAGAAATCATGTCTGGAAGAAGAGCTGGACGCTCGAGTGGACAAGGAAACATCACCCTGACTCAAGCTGAGTTGAATGCTATCATCAATGAGCGTGTTGCTGATACGATGGCAGCCTATGAACAGGCCCGCAATCAGGACCAGAACAACCATACTTTGAATCAAGGAGGTCCAATAGTCTGTACCTTCGAGATGTTTATAGATTTTAAGCCTCACTCCTTCAGTGGTTCTGATGGTGCTGTTTCATTACTTCGCTTGCTGGAGAAGCTCGAGTCAGTTTTTGCCATGTGCAACTGTCCTACGGTGAGTCGTGTCAAATACGCCTCCGGCATACTCGAAGGACCAGCTCTGACGTGGTGGAACTCACATGTCCAAACCTTAGGGCTTGATGCTGCTAACGGTATGCCTTGGGATGATTTCAAAATACTGATGAAGGAAGAATACTTCCAGAGAAATGAAGTCCAGAAGCTGGAAAGTGAATTCTGGAATCTCAAAATGATTGGCTCCGAAATTGAGGAATACACAACTCGTTCACACGAGTTGGCTGCTTTATGTCCTCAGATGGTGACCCCGGCCTACAAACGGATTGAGAAGTACATTGATGGTCTAGCTCCTCAGATCCAAGCTAGTGTTATGGCTGCTGATCTTGTCACTATTCAGCAGGCTATCCGACTAGCTCATAAACTCACTGATCAGGCAGTGGCATAGGGTACTTTGCCTAAACGTGGCGCCGCATCTGGCTCATCTGATCACAAAAAGAAATGGGATGGTAATAACAGCAAGTCTTCAAGCTCCAATAACACCCAGCAACAAAAGACCAGAAAGTTTGACTTGTCCAGAAGCTTCACCAACAACAACCAGAACAACAACAACAACAACAATGGCCAGGGATCGAGCAGCTATGCGGGTAAGTATCCGAAGTGTAACCGGTGCAACTTCCACCACCATGGCCAGTGTGACCGCATCCATTGCCAAAGGTGTGGAAGGATAGGCCATGCTGCTAAAGATTACAGGGGTGAGCTGATGACTCAGCAACCACATCAACAACAACGCCAGGGCTGAGCGACTAGGAGCTGTTATGAGTGTGGTAAGGAGGGCCACTACAGGAAGGATTGCCCACAGCTGAAGGGTGGAAACAAGGGTAATAATGGGGGCAATGCTAAGGGTCGTGCATTCATGATCGGTTCTGGCGAGGCAAGGGATGATCAGAATCTGGTTACTGGTACGTTTCCCCTGAATGGTAGTTTTGCACCTATATTATTTGATACCGCGCTGACAGGAGTTTTGTTTCCAACATGTTCATTAAGTTCCTAGATGTAACCTTAGCTGTTGTGGAGCCTAGTTACGTTGTAGAATTAGCTGACGGGAAACTAATTGAGGCAACTCACATCATTAAGGGATGCAAACTAGGATTATGTTGTCATGAGATAGATATAGATCTAATGCCTGTCACACTTGGTAGCTTCGATGTAGTTGTGGGTATGGACTGGCTATCTAAGAATCAAGCTGAGATCATCTGTGGTGAGAAAGTCGTTCATGTATCCCTTCCTAGTGGTGAGGTTTTGTCTGTTCAGGGAGAAAGGAGTGGTACAGTCTCCGGAATTATCTCCTACATGAAGGCCCAGAAGTGCTTACGTAAGGGGCATATAACTTTCCTTGCTCTGATCACTGGAAAGGAAACCGAGGAAAAGAAGATTGAAGTATCCCTTTTGTACGTGATTATCCTGAGGTTTTCCCTAAAGACCTACCTGGTCTCCCACCGCATCGCCAAGTCAAGTTCCAGATTGATTTGGTACCTGGAGCTACCCCTATCGCAAAAGCACCGTACAGATTAGCTCCAAAAGAACTGCAAGAGCTGTCTACGCAATTGCAGAAATTATTGGATAAAGGGTTTATCTGACCTAGCTCATCACCGTGGGGAGCCCCAGTCCTGTTTGTCAAGAAGAAGGACGGAACTTTTCGTATGTGTATCGATTACAGGGAATTGAACAAAGCAACGGTTAAGAATCGTTACCCCTCCCGCGCATCGATGATTTGTTCGATCAACTTCAAGGGTCGAGTTTCTATTACAAGATAGATCTGAGGTCGGGTTATCATCAACTAAGGATTCGAGATGAAGACATTTCAAAGACTACGTTCAGAACGAGGTATGGCCACTACGAGTTTTTGGTTATGCAATTCGGGTTGACCAATGCACCAGCGGTTTTCATGGATCTCATGAACCGAGTGTGCAAACCCTATTTGGACAAGTTCGTCATTGTCTTCATCGATGACATCCTTGTTTATTCAAAGAATAAGGAAGAACACGAAGAGCACCTTAGACTGATTCTGGAGCTGCTGAAACGAGAACAACTGTACGTGAAAATTTCAATGTGCGACTTCTGGATACGAGAGCTCCACTTCTTGGGTCATGTGGTCAATGAGGATGGGATACATGTTGACCCGGCAAAAATAGAAGCCATCAAGAACTGGGCTACGCTTAAGACTCCAACTGAGGTATGACAGTTCCTCGGGTTGGCTGGCTATTATCGACGGTTCATCGAAGGTTTTTCAAAGATTGCTCAACCTCTCACCGCGTTAACTCATAAAGGCACCACGTGCAACTGGGGTGACAAACAAGAAGCAGCATTCCAGGTTCTGAAGCAGAAGCTCTGTACAGCACCGATTCTGTCCCTGCCTGAGGGAACGGATGATTTCGTAGTTTACTGTGATGCTTCTATTCAGGGCCTCGGTGGTGTGCTAATGCAAAGCCAGAAGGTGATTGCCTATGCTTCCCAACAATTGAAGGCTCATGAGAAAAACTACACGACACATGACCTAAAGCTAGGAGCAGTTGTATTCGCACTCAAGATATGGAGACACTACTTGTACGGTACCAAGTGCACCATTTACACCGATCACAAGAGTCTCCAGCACATCTTTGAACAGAAGGAGCTGAATATGAGACAACGTCATTGGGTCGAGTTGTTAAACTACTACAATTGTACGATCAAGTATCATCCGGGCAAGGCCAATGTAGTACCAGATGCCCTAAGTCGGAAGGAAACACCCAAGCCAAGACGAGTTCGAGCATTGCAACTCACCATTCACACCGGTTTACCCGATCAGATCCGCAATGCTCAACTTAAGGCGCTAAAAGATGAGAACCTAAAAGCAGAATCGCTACGAGGCATGGAGAGGCAACTGGAAACCAAGTCTGACGGAATCCGCTACTTCATGGATCGAACATGGGTTCCCTCGTATGGAGACCTACGAGAGCTAGTAATGGACGAAGCTCACGAAACCCGGTACTAAATCCACCCAGGTTCAGACAAGATGTACCACGACCTGAAGGTCCTTCACTGGTGGCCAAACATGAAAGCCGATATCGCCACCTATGTAAGCAGATGTTTGACCTGTTCTAAAGTTAAGGTGGAGTATCAACGACCCTCTGGATTACTTCAACAATCAGAAATTCCAGTATGGAAGTGGGAGTAGATATCAATGGATTTCATCACAAAACTGCCGAGAACTCCCAGCGGATGTGATACCATTTGGGTGATCGTGGATCGTCTGACGCAATCCGCACACTTCCTGGCAATCTGGGAGACTGACTGCATTGAAAAATTAACTCGTATCTTCCTAAGGGAAATAGTCTCTTGGCATGGTGTGCCGACTTCCATTATCTCTGATCGTGACGCTCAATTCACGTCACACTTCTGGCAATCTTTGCAACGGGCATTGGGAACGCGGTTGGATATGAGCACCACTTATCACCCACAAACTGATGGCCAGAGTGAGCGTACGATCCAGACCTTGGAAGACATGTTGTGTGCTTGCGTGATAGACTTCGGCGACAATTGGGAAACTCACTTACTGCTAGTTGAGTTTTCTTACAATAACAGCTACCACACCTCGATCAAAGCTGCTCCATTCGAGGCACTGTATGGGCGCAAGTGTCGATCACCTATCTGCTGGGCGGAAGTTGGAGAAAGTCAACTCACCGGCCCCGAACTTGTGCACGAGACGATCGAGAAGATCATCCAGATCCGTAACCGTATGGCGGCAGCACGTGACCGACAGAAGAGTTACGCTGATAAGGGTCACCGACCGTTGGAATTTCAAATAGGTGACAAAGTGCTTTTGAGGGTGTCACCTTGGAAGGGTGTGATACGTTTCGGAAAACGTGGGAAACTAAGCCCTAGATACGTGGGACCATTTGAGATTGTCAAACGGGTCGGCCCCATGGCCTATCAGCTGAACCTACCCGAAGAACTCTGTGGAGTACACGATGTGTTCCATGTTTCAAACCTAAGGAAATGCCTGGTAGACCAGACTCTCGTCGTTCCGTTAGACGAGGTACAGGTTGACGAACAACTACGATTCATCGAGGAACCGGTGGAAGTCTTGGACCGAGAGGTCAAGATGCTCAAACATAGTCGTATCCCTATCGTCAAAGTCCGTTGGAACTCAAAGCGTGGACCAGAGTTTACCTGGGAACACGAGGATCAGATGAAGAAGAAGTACCTGTAATTGTTCCAGAATTAGGCATCTACCTCTTAAGATGCGCAAAAGCTCTGTTAAACATACGTTACAAACCGTTGAGTCTTGTATTCCCCGTTAAACCTTGTAACACGATGTTCTAATTTTCGGGACGAAAATTCCTACAATAAGGGGATAATGTGACACATCGTAATTTCAGGTTAACACTATTCAGACTGTTGTCGTTATCATGGTTACATTCTCGTTATTACCCGAAACGTATACAAGCATCGCCACCGACATCGTTAAATAAATTATGATATATAATACTAACATTGGCCTTTGTAGAGGATTCAAATAAACGGGATTACTTAAGGAATCCTCTAAATTAACATAGCTTGCTCATTTACGTCGATATCAACCGAAACAAATTCGGGAACTCGGGGACAAAGTCCGAGGACCAAACGTGATAAATTGCCAAACTAGGGCTGGGTATATAAACCCCTTACCAGCCAAAATTTTCATTTCACTCCCATTTCTTCTATCTTCTTCACCATCTCCTCCTCCACCCTTCTACCACCTCCAAGCACCAACAATTGCCTCATTTGAGCTCGTTTTCGCCGGCTAAATTACGCTACAGCTGAGATAGCACGTTTCCAACAGGTAGGCGACCTTGGTCATCCATTTTGTTACCCGTTTCACTGCTGCAAATCTAGGGTCCGGGTGCTCGGGTTCAACCTGTATGCATGTGGTCGTCGGGGTGCGTGTGAGGTCAATCAGCATGTGCATTTTACTTAGACATGTTAGGAAAGTGTTTCTGGAAGTCCCTGATGTGCGAAAACCATGCACGGAACAGCCGAAGGCTGTTCAGCCCCACCAGCAGTCGCGATCTGCTGCAGTTCGCGACTGTGCCAGTTGTGCGATTGAGCCGTGCGACTGGGCGTGTCGTGCGACTGAGTGGTGTGACTGGGGTGAATCGTACGACTGAGTCCAGGCGTATGTGCGTGTCGTGCGATTGAATGCATACGATTGAGAGTGGGTGCGATTGAGTCAATCGGATGAATGTGTACGACTGAGTATCATATGACTGAAGGTCCAATCGTACGAATAACGGTTCAGTCGTGCGATTGGCCATTGAGTCGTGCGAATGGGTGAGGGGTGGTACGACTGAGTACAGAGTCGCACGAATGAGGGTTCAATCGCACGAGTGAAGTTGATTCGTACGATTGAAGGCCCATTCGTGCGAATGAAGTGTGCAGTCGTGCGTCTAACCTTGTTATGTGATTGGGGTCATTGTGAGTGAATTCTCCTTGTGTGCATTGTGACTATCGTGTGATGATAAGGTAACATCAATAAAGTGTCATTTCTTGACCATCAAGATTACAGTCAACGCTATCAACAAGCACATACTTTTTCAATCTAAAATAACCTAACCGTTTACAATTAACGACAACCCATTTGGGATCTACATAAGGTCTGATATGTGTATGCCTGCTTGTGTGTGTGTGTCACCCACGACCGAACCAATGCGACCCGACCCGACTAAACATTTCTATTAACGCTAGACACAACATTAATGCTTAACATAACTGTCAATAGGTGTTTGACAGTTCATTGTAAACAACACTTGGGAGGCTTCCATCCTACATACAACATCATCGGTGAGTCTTCACGGCCCCTATTTTACATCCTTTCCTTTTGGGGGAGAAAACATGCAAACTGATTTACATAAATGGTTGTTGTATTATTGATATCGCTTGTTACGTTAGCGTAAACACATACAATAGTCCTGACACTCTCGAACCGTTAGTAATGTGTAGCGAGGTAATTCTGAGTAGTACTACTGGGTCTGACAAACCCCGCCCGGGCTAGTCGCGCTAGCTTGATTGGAGGTCAAACGGGTGCATTATTGACCTAACATTTGTCACTGTCTTGCGAGACGTGACGGGGGAACAACAAACATATACGACGCAAACAGTCAGTTTCGGTTCGAAATGCTAAGTAACAAGATCATAGGCTAGCTACCTAATCATATGCTTTATTTACTAAACCGTTGAAACGCTTTCAAACACATTTCTTGTTGATTAAACCTGTGAGCTCACCAATTTTATGTTGACACATTTTAGCATGTTTTCTCAGGTCACAGGAACGTATAAGCTCATGATGCACGCTTCAGGAACGCACTCAGGACATGCATGCATCGATCTTACTTTCTTGCATTGAACATTTTGTTTAGACTTGGCACTTGTAACTTTTATGTAATGGGTTTACATATCATGTATACGCTTCCGCACTAATGTTAATTTTGTTTATGTTTCATTGAATGAAGTCAAACGTTTATTTTCAAATCCATATAGTGTCGTTCGATATGACTGTGTCTGAGATCCTGGTATGTCACACGTCTAATGGTAAAACCCCGTTTGTGGAAATTGAGGGTGTGAAAACTTGAAACAAACATTTAATCCCAACCTACACTCGCCAGTATGCTCTCTCCCACACTTACCGCACGTCTTCGTCCCCGAGCCTGCTACAATCACCCGTCGATCATCAACCCTCGCCTTCTTGTTGTTTGGGGTGAAACCACCACGCCTAAACCATTTCTTACACCAGCTTTTCTCACCACCACCCATCTTCTTCACTTCAGCCACCATAGACTCCTGCCTTTCATCATAAAGTCTACCCGCCAGGTCCACCATCGACAAAAAGGTACCTGGTCGGGCAACAATCAGATGCCTACGGACATCAGCCGACAATTCTTGGATATACTTGTAGATCTTTATTGACACCACATCACCTGATCTGCCACTAATCTCGCCATCTCATTAAACTTGGTGGTGTATTGCTGGTGTGTCATGGTGCCTACGTCCAGCTGTTGGAACTCCCTCTCTATCTTGTCGAGTTTCTGGTGAGGACAGAATTCCTCAATTACCAGCTTCTTCAACTCTCCCCATCTCATCCTCCCGATGGCCCTTCTGTCGTCAGCTTGGACAAAATTGTCCGACTAATACAGAGTCGAGTCAACGGAAGAGTGACATGACTTGTTTGATATGTGGGTAGGCTCAGCTTGGATTGCAAGATAAATTCTTATATGTTGAAATAAAGATTATATTCAACTGGGAAGCCATCATGTTAGAGTATAGGTAAGCATTAACATATTCTAGTGAGTAAGTGTGTATGTGTGTGGTTACCTAAGCACACCAGGTAATAAGAATTTATGAATTCTCATCACCTACATTGAATCTCCACTCTTTTGATGAGAAAAGAACCAGAGTAAACCTTACATAAAGTGGTACACCTAAAAGATACAAACTATTAATAATAAGAATCACATCCTAAAGTGAATGTATTTAAAAGAATCCTAAAGAAGATCGATTCCCAAAGTTGATAAAATTACAAGAATTGTAATGACTATCAATAAATGAAAAATGGATCAAACTAAAAGAGTCTCAATGTGTTTCAATCCAATCCCCTGAACCATTAATTATAATAAGAAATCACAATCTAAATGACTTGGTCATGTAAGATGTGATGATGTTCTACAATGCATTTTATAAGGGTTGTTGGTCTCATATGCCTCTAACAATGAAGTACATAGTGAATTTATAACTAAATCGATACATGTTAAAAATTACAAAGTCAAAAAAATAAAAACCAATACATGAGCTTAAATAGACAAACATTTTTGCAGTCAATTTGTTTATGAATATGTCTATTCTATTAACCTTACTTACATTTGTGAAGAATATAGATTGATATGGTCTCACTTAAAGTAATATTTTCTATCTTTGTAAATACATATGCAAAAATACAACCTTTTCAGTTTGATGATGTCATCATCTAACTATTTATCTTTTATGTTTGTAGGTTATAGATGAGTTCAATCAAAATTTTCTAATTATAATTTTTCAAAATATTATATTCTTATTAGAAATAAATTTTAGATGGAATAGTTAAAATTATGTAATACAAACATACAAAAACAAGGATAAATCATTCAAAGTATCAAAAGTATAAAAAATAGTAGTGATGATATGTGAAAAGGAAGAAATTACCATAATATCTAAGTGATTGTAGATAAAACATGCACTAGATGCCTATGAGACTTGTTCATAATAGGAAGTTTGATTCACACCGGTGAATAGACCAAATAAAGAAAGAATTGACAATGAAAGCACAAATCAAAGAAGGCAATGGCAATAGTCAAATCACCTAGGAATAAGTGATAATCATCAAGGAAATTCATAAATCGATTATGAGTTATGTAAAGCTAGAATGGTCAACATCACTCATCCAATCAAGTAACATAATATTCTCTACATTAAACATATGAAATTTGCACAAGGCAAATCAGATGCGGGTAATAGTCTCAATGTTGATGACCTATCACATTAGAATTACACCAATATGCTTAAAGTTTTACAAATAATTCAAATTTTAAGTGCAATATGGGTAAAGTGTCAATTCAAGTGACACCAACACATACAGATGTGTTTTATTCATCCGTATTGATCTTGAACTAGAATTAGAACTTTAAGCATAGTAATGCGAGTAATAGTGTTCCATCGACACAATTGACTGAATTTATATATGGCTCTGACTTTTTCATCCACATTAATCAATGCGGTAGAAAGTTCCTATGTGATGAATAATGTTCTCACTCACATCAGGTTTAAAATCTAAGTATACAGAATGGGGATATTGTTCTCATACGGACTACAATGCTAATGCAGGTAACATTACTCAATTTGGCTAAGTATTGAATTCCATCTAAACTAATCAATACTAGTAACAGTACTCAATGCGCATAAGGCATTTGTTCATCCGCATCGACAAGTGTGATGAAAAGTGTAAATGCGGTGAACAATATTCAATGCAGATTAATATAAAATTCCGTATACACATTGACCACTACACTTGATAAATTTTAAAATTAAATAAGTTGTCCTACGAATGTAAGTATTTTTCTTATTTGACCACATTTCCTCTTATGTTCTGCTAAGAAAAAGTATGTCCAAGCACCAACAAAAGCCGTTTCATCTGATTTCAACCATCTTTAACCGATCATTAGTCAAAGTAATATCTATTTTAAGGTAAAAACGTTGTATTGTGTGACCAATAACCTAACAATCTGAACATAACTGACCGACTGATTTGAACCAACAAGAAGTTTGAAGAACCCTAGTACTTAACTAGGTGATAATAATAAAAAACAAGTGATAATCATCTAAATCATGTATAGAATACAAGTAAAAGGGCGTACCTGGTGCTGCAAAGAGCTCCCGCGTTTTCGCAGGGTCCAGGGAGGGTCCGTCTCATTTAAGGGGTTAGGAAACTCGACTTAAAGAGGGGTTACTATCATCCTCATAATTAAAATTGAGTTAATCGTATTTAGAAATCATTAAGACTAAATAATGTTTGAACAAGCCAAAAAACACTTAAGATAATTTAAAAAAAGCATAATTTTAGTAGATGATATTGTATGAACTAACAATTGTTGTACATGAAACTCTTTTGACCTTTTAGAGTCAAAATTACCTACCAAGTTGACTAGATCTCTAATATGTTAGTTTCTTAATTGACCATTGAGGTTCAATATGTTGATTGCAACATTTCTAAGTCAATATTCTCATACTTAAACCTTTGTTATAGATTATCATGACAAGCTCATATGGAGCAAAATACATCATGTTAATGGTTATCATGACCTTGATCACAATGAAAGTGAAGGGCTTAGGGATATGATGAGATTTCTTCTAACTATAAGAGTTCCTTGTGCAATCACAATGAAACTTTTCATCTACGAGATATTTATTAGATCATTTTAGAACACTGATGAAATGAGTCTGGTAGATCAAGAAACAAGACTTAATACTATAGTTGACGATTATAAGTTGGTTATAACTAAAGCAATTATTAGAAGCTACTTGTTATTTGGAGATGATGCCAATCAACCAACAGGGGTAGATTAAGGCTTCATAATCACTGCATTTTCCAATATTAGATATTAAGGATATTTGAAGGCAAGCAATTTAAGAATGGCCGTGTTGATATACCTTGGAGATTCCTCAATCATGTTATATTTGTCTAAGAAGTAATCTAGCAGGATTTGTATTCCATTAGCTACTTCATCTGCTATTGTAACTTTATGCACTAATAAACAGTTCAATATGTCTACATTCCTTTTCAGTGAAACTATTTAAGACATTAGAGAAGAAAAAGAACCAAATTCCTCATGTATCCTAGATTCATCCATTGCTTGATAATGAGTATTTCTAGACTTACATGGAGATAGACCAACTTTGAAACTCTCTCAGCATGATGTTGATATTTATACATCATTGAAGAATACAGATCCAAGGAATACTTATTTTCTAGCTCACTTTGGTCTATTACCTTGGATGTCATACCAGATTAAACATAATGTAGATGAACTAGTTAGTGAAAAAGAAGAAATTGTTCTAAAAATTACACAAGAATTGAATCTTAATGAGCCTATTAATGAAGAAGAGATTACTATGAAAAGTTATTGAAGCTGATATCCATATTCACTATGAAGACATAACAGTCCAGCGTTAGAGCATTCACTATCATAATAAATTCAAGAAGGTGGTAAATTTATAGTGAATCTCTACAAGCTCATGTGTCTCTATTTCATTTTTCTTCTCCACAACTAATCAAAAAAATCAGTGAATCTATTATTTCAAGCTCTTTTTAAGAATCTTAATCATCATCTGATGAGGAGGATATCAATATAAATGTAAGGATCATACTTAGAGGATGGTGCAACCAAAGAACAACTCAAAGAGCTCTCAACATGTATATGTGAAGTAATAGGAAAGTACTTTGATAGATTTGATATAACTCAGTGAATTATGCTAAGTATGAACTCTCTTGTATCCAAAAGACCAATTCTTCTAAATCCAAGATGAAGTCTTTTGAAGATTCAAACACAAAGGATTTTGAACCCAAAGAATGATTTCTTCCGAAGACAAAAAAGTCATGTCTTGTCTGGCATACTTTTGACAAAAGTTGAATCACTTTTCCACTGCCATCTCTGAAGACTCACCAACTAGCATGAGTTGGTGAAAAGTCCATGCTTTTGTCAACTGTAGATTAAGGTGTTGTGTTTGTAACTTTCTAACTCTGTACTTTTATTATTTTTGTAATTAATAAGGATGTGAGCTATGACATTTCATACTCAGTAGTCAAAAAGCTATCTGCCTTTTGACTCTACATTGATCTTGTTGTCTAGATTAGTGTTTTCAGCTAGCCTGTAAAGTATGGCCGGCTGTAGGATGTAGTATAAAGTATCTCAACTACTTCTATTCTAAATGTATGCTTTGTAACACTTGTAAGAATTTGAGAGCAATATGCATCATTCTTGAAAACCATATTTGAGTGTTCTTGTTATTTTTGTTTTACCTGAGCTTATTGTTTCATCCTAACTAGTTCCTTATTTGTTCTGCTAAGCGTTTTAAGTCTCTCCACCTTGTGAAACTATTACATTGGCCCCCTTCACTAGTCCTGCAATACAAGATGATTCTATTAAGGTAAGAAGATTCAAAGTATCAACCTTCTAAAGAATCTAAAGCATTAGACAGGGATGAGTTTATCTCTGAATTACAAGTTTAACTAAGATGATTAAAGAAGATTAGGGATAGAAAAGATCAAGAACTAAAACAAAGGATGACGATACCAAATGAAAACATATAGTTATCGATATGTATGAGTATACTAACAAGAATTAAAAAAGTAAGAAGTGTGATGAAGCCTTAGATGTTTAAACAAATATTATTAAAGGTCAAGATAAGATACTTGTGAACAAAACAGGAGCTTAGAAGAGTTGAAAAGTGTAAGGCCCCGTTCCCGGGACACTTACAGTTCGCTAATCATCACTTAAAACATCAAAAACACATCATTTTGCAGCGGAGAAACACATTTTCATTAATAACAAAAATTGTATCAAATCATTACATCCTTTTGTTTACATCTCAATAACTGTATTCATATGATATCATTCGAAAAAATATGGACGCCTGTCTTGAATCTTTCCCAGTAGCTTATGCATCCATGCCTGCACCTCCTCATCATCAATGATCACCTGCCAACTATTATGCCAACAAGAAGTCAGTGACATTGAGTGTGTTCTAGTTTTATATTAAAATACTTTACTTTCATTTAAAACATTTCCTTTATTCTCATACGTGATCATACCCCATACATACATCTAGATAATAATCATTATTATCTTTTATCATCGTTCGTTTCGTACTTTGTTGGAGATTCTTTGAAGATTAGGATTAGTCATTTTGTTTTTTGTCATAGTGTAGGGACATATTTGTAAATATATGTTCCTTTGTTTCTATTTTAAGTATAAATAGGATATTGTATGTATTTTGTAGGTGTTCGAAAAAGTTAGAGCTCTCTGTTATTCACCTTGCACATTATATCCATTTTGCATCTACTATCAATGAAACAACTATGAATTTTGAAGTATCTGCATGTGTTTGATTACTTTGACTTTATAATTGATTATTTGTTTATAAGATTAATTGATCTTATTTTGCATCTACTATAATTGAGTTTATAAGATTTGTGTACAAAAGTGTTCATCATCTTCGAACTTGAATTCAATCAAAAATCTTATTTGTTGTTGATAATCGAGAGAAATGGTTATTAAGGATTGTTAATAGATCTATATACTACCTAATTGGAAGTTTTTAGATCAATTCAATAGCTTTTAAAAAATTGATAAGATCTAGTTGTTATGAAGACGATGAATTAGGCGCTTGAAGTGTAAAAATCATCTGAAACTTGCTTTAGTGTATAGGCCCCTCAATATTGTTTAGGCGCATTAGCATTTTTAGGCATTTCAGATTGGACGTTTTAGCATAATTTTGAAGCTTGAAGACTGTTTGAACTTCTGAATTTTAGACGTTTGAAGACTGTTTGGGAGTTTTACCCCCAGGCCTTTGATAACTATTTAGGCTTTTGACAACTATTCAGGCCTTTTACAACTGTTCAGGCGCATCATCAGTTGGACGTTTCTGAAGTCAACTAAGGCAATCTCTTAGGTGTTCAAAGTTGGGCGTTTCACAAGCAGTAGGCATATCAGAATTCACACTTTTCATTCAGCACTTAGAAAAAAATTTTAAAAACTAAAATCCAAAAATATTTTCATTTCTTTGTTTTATTTCAAATTCTAAAACAAAAAATAGATTATTTACATTAGTTCAAAATAAAAAATGGTTAAGTTTAAAGATTCTAAGAATAGGGTTCCAAAGTTGATGAATAAAGCTGATTTCAATAGCTGATCTCTCAGATTAAAGCATCACTTAAAATCTATTATCACTAACTTGTGGAAGTTAATAGAGAAAGAACCACACATCCCAGTTACATCAGATGGTCTTGATAGAAGACTTGTGTTCACTAAAGACTCTCAAGAACCTTATCCCGAGGATGGTCTTATTGGTGATGATATAAAGAAAGTCAATAATGATATAAAAGCTTGCTCACTGATGTGTAAGGGTTTACCTTTAGAGGTCTTGACTAGATTTGAAATTTATCAGACTGGTTATACCATGTACAAAGCATTGAAGATTATCTATGAAGGTGGTAAAGAGATTCAAGATCTCAAAAAGAAGAAGCTCAAGAGGCAACTAGAGTTATTTAAGCATTTATCTAGAGAAACAATCAACCAAATGATGAATAGATTTATGCAACTTACTATTGAAATATCAACCGCTGGCATCAAGAATGATCTCAAATATCTAAACAACAGACCTCTCAATGCTCTTCTATCTTCATAGAAATAGACAGTTACACTGTTAAATCATACATGATCGATATTGTCTCTATCAACACAATATTATCTATCAAACGTGCTAAGTTTGTCTCTATCAACACAATATTATCTATCAAACTTGCTAAGTTTCACTCCTAATGAATGAAGAATCTCAAACTAAGCTCATAATAATATGCTAAGTAAACAACACACAAGATATAGTTTTCAAGATACTTGTATGCATTACTTCACAACTCGAGGTGTACAAGACTCTTATAAGCATATGTAAATCAGTTACAATGAGAAACTATATATACTACTATCTACAGCCGGTTTTACTTTGAAAACCAGCTGAAAATTTCATCTAAACAAATACTACATTGCTAGACATAAGGTATCTAAGATAAAATATTATCCTAGATTAGGTAGTCATGACATGTCCTAGACTTACCTTTTTGCTACCTACTAAACGTGATAACTATACTAACCGATAAAGAATGAACAGTGGATTAAATTATGGTCAACTACATAGGCATGGGAAAGTACCACGCAGTATATCAGAGATTGCAGCGGCTTGTCAGAAGGGCCATACTTATATCCACTGGCTTATAGTAATTTCTTCCGAAGGTAAACTGGCTTCGGAAGAAAAAGTTCTTCCAAAGCCACTTATACTTCAGAAGAGTCTACTTCTTTCATGACTTGTGCTAGTCATCTAGGCTTTATGCTTCAGATGTCTTTTGCCTTGAAGTATTCCAAGTGTTTGTCTTCGGAAGATGGCTTCACTTTTTCTTCAGAAGACAGAGTTCCTTCTTCAGAAGTTCTTCTTTATTAATCTTTGGAAGTGCAGCTTCGCCTTTGGAAGTCTTTGTCAGTTGTACCAAAATTGTTCTAAGTGTTGTTTTGGTTGCACCAGCCTTACTTGACCCAACAAACTCCCCCTAGGCTAATGCTACCAAAAGATCACTATCTTCTGCTTCTCAAAACTTTCAACACCACAGAAAGTAAGTATTTATCTGTCTTTTTTTTCTTTCCGGAGGTTGTGCTGAGAAGTTGGTACAGATCCTTTATAGATAACATATCTAGTCTGTTACTTTGGATAACATGTACCTTTTGTTGTGGCCATCTAAAGAGAGTTAGTTGATAGGAGTTATAGTCATACTCCCATGTAACTATAGGTTCCAAGTTAGGGCCTTCAACCATTTGTGGAAAGTCTTTCCCTTGATTGACCCTTCCTTTTCTACCTACTCTCTTTGTTTCAACTTATCTTCAATTCTTTCTCTTGTGGTCAGCTCAGCTAGGTGAAGGTTGCTTAGATGATTACGAATGTGAGCAGCTATTTGAGAGTTGGAGGGATTGGACGATGGCTTCTCTACACACTCAGGAATGTCAAATCTGCTTCAGTGTAGCAGATATGAAGCATTGAGTCCATTAACTATACCATTCTCTCTCTCCATAACAAAGTTATTAGAAGAGTCTTCGAACCTACATTGGATAATTTTCTTCCTAGGAATACGGGGTTGATTTGGCAGCTTGTTCCCCTTCCTTGTGTCAAAGAGAGTCACTAGTCTTCCTCTCAGCTTCTTCTCTTCTTTATTAATTGAATCAGAGTTAGTTGCCAGTAGATGAAGTGTCTGGTCCTAAGTTCCTCTAGGCAAATCAAGAAATTCCTCTCTTGTGAGGGAAGTGGAAGGGCCATCAACGAATGTTAATTTGATGGACTCCTCTTCACAGGTGATTTCACTCAGAGTAGTACAAATAATGAGCCTTTTCTTGATTTCCTTGTATTTCTCCAAGGTCAGAGGTTCACTTGACTTAGAGGGTGACTTGGGTGATGAGTGGGTGGTTGATTGTTGGGTAGAAGAGGGTTGAGTTCTAGGAAATGTTTGTGGTCTTAGAATGGGTAGTGGAGGTGGTTGTTATGAAGTAATAGGTGAGGATGAGGGTATGGTTAATGGTGTAGGTTCAGGGGTGTAGGGTTCAGTGGTTGGTTCAAATTTATTTGGAAGAGAAAGGGTGTTGTCTTAGGTTTAGGTTGTGGATGAGGTTGACGTGCAGGTTTGGGTGTTGTCCTCTAAGAACTGGGTAAACCTCCTTCCTTCTTCATGAGCGAATGTCAGCCTTGATGTCAGTAACATGTCATTGTAGGGTCTTCTCAGACATAAGGCCAACTTGTCTGCTAGAGAAGCCATGGGCTCTAAGATATGCTTTCATCCATGCTTTATCTCCCATCTTTTTGGCCACTACAAGGTATGCTTTTTCTTCCTTCTTCTTCTTTTCCCTAAGCTTTTCCCTTAGCTTTTCCCTAAGCTTTTCCCTTAGCTTTTCCCTAGCTGCCTTTTTCCTCTCCTTATCCGTTTGATCTTGTTCTTTTAGGAAAAACCACAAGATTGTGTCGTTGTTATGAGGAGTTAGTTCTTCCATGAGTATCCCCTTGAACATAAGAAAGTTGTTGTTTCATTTCTCAGCTGTTGCTCAGCTTCCTCTTTCTTTTGTTTCTCTTTCTCTTCCAAGGCCAACCTTGCTGCTTCCTCTTGTTCTTTTTGCAGCAGGGTTGCCTTTTCTAACTCCATCGGCTCCTCAAGTGGGGAATTTGTCAATAATCTCCAATCATTTCTTGTTGTTGATATCCTCCCGGGCTGCCTCAGCTGCTTTGCTACTTGGAGCTAATAGCTTTCCAGTGTTGAGTCTACCTTTTTTTTTGAGTTTGTCCATCCTTTTCTCCTCTATTAGTTCTTCTACAATCATCTTCCCTTTTAACTTTGGTGTCTTTGGAAGCTCGAGACTTTGGAAATTCTGGTGCAGAGGATTCAAGTAGGTGAGTGGTGATTTGAACTTGTGGTGATGAGGTGTTTGAGTAAGAGGAGTTTTGAGAAAGTCTTCACTATTTACCACAGAGGCTAGTTCAAGAATTACCTCTGTGATAATTAGATAATCAGAGAGAGAAGATAGCCCTTTCGCAGCTTGGACTTCAGCTTTGGATGTTAGTGGGATTGCACTACCTGTCCTACCTGATTTAGTTGCTAGGCCATCAGTCCTTATATTCCCATCAAAATCAATCTCACATTCAATGTGGACCTTAGGTTGACCAATTCCTTCCTTAGTGAAAGGTGGTGCATTCAACATTTGAAGTTCTTCAACTCCAAAGTATGCCATAACAGCATCCAGACTTGGTTGCTCAAGTGAAGAGCTCATTAGGAACTTAGTTAAGAATTTGTTTAGATCCATGAGCATCTTTGGGTCCACTTGACGAATGATAGGAGGTGGCTCGGGGAAAAGTGTTGCTTGTTGAACAAGGTATCTTGAGCAGAGTGTTAAAAGAGCCATCCTTTGGTTCAATATGTGTCATACATATGTTTCACTATGTTAAAGAGAGAGTGTTGAAAACAGTTGCTCTAATACCAATTGCAGGATCGATATTGTCTCTATCAACATAATATTATCTCTAGAACTCACAAAGTTTCACTCTTGATGAATGAAAAATCTAAACTAAGTTGAAAATAATATACTAAGTAAACAACACACAAGAAATAGTTTTCAAGATACTTGTATATATCACTTCTCAACTCAAGGTGTACAAGACTCTTACAAGCATATCCAAATGAGTTCCAATGAGAAACTATATATACTACTATCTATAGCCGGTTATACTTTGAAAACTAGTTGGAACATACATCTAAACAAATGCTACATTGCTAGACATAAGGTATCTATGATAAATATTATCCTAGATTAGGTAGTCATCACATGTCCATGACTTACCTTTTTTCTACCAACTAAACGTGGTAACTTTACTAACTGATAAAGAATGAACAGTGGAATAAAGTATGGTCAACTACATGGGCATGGGAAAGCACCGTGCAATATATCAGAGATTGCAGCAGCTTGTCAGAAGGGGCTTACTTATATCCACTGGTTCGTAATATGTTCTTCCGAAGGAAAACTAGCTTCAGAAGAACAAGTTCTTCCGAAGCAACTTATATTTCGGAAGAGTCTACTTCATTTGAGACTTGTGCTAGTCTTCAAGGGTTTATGCTTCAGAAGTCTTTTGCCTTGAAGTCTTCTAAGTGTCTGCTTCAAAAGATGGCTTCACTTTTTCTTCAGAAGACAAAGTTCCTTCTTTGGAAGTTCTTCTTTATTAATCTTTGGAAGTGAAGCTTTGCCTTCACATGTTATTCTCAGTTGTACCAAAAATGTTCTAAGTGTTGTTTTGGTTGCACCAGCCTTACTTGACCCAACAAATCATACTGAAAAGTTCCCAATGGATCTTGATCTTCTCATTGCCAAAATTGAATCAGTTGAAATTGATGAGAGTTCTAGAAACTTTGACAGAGCTGCATCAAGCTCTCAGTGTAAGCATGTTGCTTCTCCTGTAAATACTATGGAGAATGCATTTCTGGCAAAGAATGATGGTACTCTAGAACATGAGGGTGATTTGTTTGTTAGAGATTGTTTCTTCATAAGTGCTCCTATCTACATAACTCAACCTCAGTCTCCTCCTAAAGCTCAAACTCCTAAACCTCAATTTAAGACTCCATTTTCAAACTCTGTTAAACCTAGCTAAGTTAAAGATGTCATTAATATCATTTTACAGGATGAAGAGTCAAAATTTGCTTTTACTGCTTTTACGACAAGTTTTCAAGCTTTTCAAGGAAGTCATTGAACTCAAGTTGATCTTATGTTGCAGGATCTATTTGTGATGGATCCTGATGTGCAAGAGATGGATTTAAATTGGGAGATGGTAATGATTGCTTATATAACTCAGAAACACTCGTATGTGAAGAAGAATTACAAGCCAAGTGCAAACAAAGCTGTTGGCTTTGATATATCAAAGTCAAGGTGTTTCAACTGCAACAACTATGGTCATTTTTCAAGAGAATGTAAAGCTCCTAGGAATCATGGAGGAAAAGGTCAAGCTGGTTCTAGCAGTCAAAGATATCATCAACAACAGTCTCAGAAAAAATTTCAGAGGCCTTATCAAAGTCTTCCCACGCCAGAATTGAAATATGAGACAAAATCAACTCATATCCAAAGAAAGCTCTTATTGTTAGCATAAAAGATGGCATGACTGGAGAACATATGCTAAACAATTTACTACTAATCTTACATCCAGTTTAGCTTTTATTGCTGAAACTCAGAATGAAGACTGGTCTGAAGATAATGATCCTAAGGCTGATGGTGATTCACACAATGAGGATAAAGACTATGATTGGAGTGATAAATCTGATCCAAAAGAAGACTCAGAAAAAATTGCTCTCATGGCTCAATCTGAACAACCAAAGGCTGAACACTCATTATCTGATTCTAAGACATCATCTTCAAGTTATCCTGAAATTCCCATTGAAGTCACAGAAAACATGTGCACAAAAGCATGCTTTGATTAAGTTAAGCATTACAGAACTTATTGATGAAATCAGTTTATTCAACAAACAACAAGTAACATGATGATACTTATTATTGATGAAGATTGATTTCCCCAAGGACCTTTTCTAATCTCTCAGTTGACACAATCAACAGTTTTGTTGTATCAATGTACAACAAACATTAATCATGGTGCGTAAACCCATGATGAATGCTTATGATATTAGTGTGTGTGTTAGTAATTGTTGTGTGTATGATTGCTAGTGATTGTAAATGATAATAACTGCTTGTTTGTATTGATTGTTCAAAAGCTTACAAATGATTAGGGTATTGTGCTATTTATATCCTACACAGATAGCTATATACAATTACAAAAATACCCTTATATAAATGAAAATTACATAAAAAAATCCTAAGTTTACAAGCTGAATGTTGTGGATGATTAGCTGTCCGCTGTGGATGATAAGTTGTCCGCTATGGAGAAATATTACTCACTTGCTGTGTCTTGGATACTGTCCACTGTGAACACTTGTTGTTTGCATGTTGTCTGCTATGAATTGTTCATCTGCTGGGGATGAACATACGCTGTAGACTGTTCATCAGTTGTGAACTAGGCGTTCGCTATGTGTTGATCATCCGTTGTGAGATGTCTTCATCCGTTATGGACACTTGGACTTGTTCTTCATCCGCTGCACCATCTTCTTTATCCGTTATGGGCAGCATCTCATCCGCTGTGGACACTTGTCAAAATTTCCTTTTTCTACACTCCTGAAAAAGAAATTTAAACAATAAATAGTGTATGTTATGAATGTTAATGATGCTAATATGTTAGTTGATGATTGTTTGAATGTTAGAACACATTATGTTTTGATCATGTCAAGCATTATCCTTTATATGCATTATTACTTTACTGCACTTGTTGAGTCCAACAATACTCCCCCTAAGGATGATGCTGCCATCACTTTGAGTTTGTTTGTTAGTGTTTTGTTAGTTAGAAATATTGTGTGTGTTTGTGTTTGTTATGTATGATTTGAAATGATTGTGTGTTTGACTTATGTTGTTTAATTACATGTTTGTATGTTATGTATGATTGTATGATTAACTGTATGTTCTGATTTTGTGACTTATTGTATGATAACATGTAAGTTCTACCAATTTCATGTATGAATGAATGACATATGATTTGTTAATTATATTTATGTAATTTATAGTAATATGTATGTTTTGCTAATTGCATAGATGTAATCAATTCTATTTGAATGTTTGCTTGACATTATTTATCATACATGTTTGTTTGGGTTAGACATGATTGATTGTTTGTTTTGTCTATTTACATGATTATTTGTATGTTAGCATGTATATTTGTACGATAATCATGTATGATTGACTAATTACACAAATGTAACTAGATTTACTTGATTGTTTGCTTAGTATGTTTGCTTGACTGATTTACATGCTTGATTGTTATGTTAGACATATTTGTTTGTTTATTTTGTATGTTTGTATGTTAGAAACCTCTTATGAGTGAGAAGGTCTAGCTTCTTGTGCATTCTTCTGAATTTCTTCAGATGCTTTCAGGAACTCTTCAACATCCTTTTCTATTGCTTCATCTTGTTGAGCTTCTTTGACTTGCTTGGACAGGGGAGTGATCTTTAGACCAGTTCTGCAGTTGATGTTGTGCTCTATAAAATAGCCAACAACAGCCTTCTGATCATAATATTTGCTTCCTTTTGTTAGATGAACAAGTTGCTCCAAAGTGGATTTATCTAAGCTTTGCGCATCAATGTTGCTAACGAAGGTGGTTATAACAAGATTGCCTTATAAAATCTCAAGATTATTTTCTTCCGAGATTCTCATCCGTGTGATTCCCTCTGTGTGTGCTAAGGGCAACATCTACATACATAGTGCCCAAAATCCTTAGCATGTGTATGAAATAGCAAGAGTCACCCTTGCACAACACATCTTTAATAGCTACGAATGTTTTAGTCTTCAAAAATGAAACATATGATGGATGGAGTAGCTTCATCTCCACAAGGTCAAAAAGCCTTATATCAGCTGCTTCTTTCCCTTCTAGCTTTCTCTCCATCACCACTTCAAAGTGGGTCTTAACATAGTATCGTTTGGTGATTGGATTTGATACTGTGTAACACCCCGAAAATTTAAAACGAGTCATCAAGGATAATGGGCTTAATTAATGGGTATTTAATAAGGGAAATAAATTACCATGGGCTAAATTAGCCTTAATGGGGTAGAATCCTAAGGGACTAAAGGCCCATAATCAGCTCTTAACCCACTTAACCAACCATCATCTTCCTTATTTGAACCCTAGCCACCCAAATTCATGGAGAGAGAAAGTAAAGAGAGAAAGTGAAGAAAACTCAAGATTTGTAGCTTCAAAGGTTAAGAGATTGAAGTTCTGGGTGTTGGAGCATCAAACCATAAGAAAGGAGCAACAAATCCAGGTAAGAATCGGCCTCTAAACCCTTCTGTAGATCAAACCCGGATTCTAGGGTTTTGGGTGTTGAAAAGTTGCAAAGAATCGCATAAAGGTCACATTTTTACGTATGAATACATGTAAAAAGCTTAGATATAGCCTCATGGTTGATAAACTAAGAAATTGGACGTAAAAAGTTAAGATTTTGGGTTAAAAACGGGCTGGTTCGGCATTTTTATTCGTCCAGCGAAACTCCAAGCTTGATCGGCAAAACTGTGGACTCATCCAGTGAAACTAAGAGAATTCCCAGCGAAACTATAGTTTTGCTGGTAATTTCGCTAGTTCCCAGGTTGACCTATAGACATAGCGAAACTAGGAACTTCCAACAAAAGTTGGGCGCACCTGACATCGAAACTAATGTGCGAAACTGGCAGCGAAACAGGCAGCGAAACTGTCAGCGAAACTGCCAGCGAAACTGGCAGCGAAACTGCCACCGAAACTAGTTATCTTGCAGCGAACTTAGTAGCGAAATTAGGCAGAAATTAACCCCTTAAAGTGTTAACTTATCTGCAGGTTGTGTAGTGTGATCCTAGCCTAGAAAACTTAGTTTACAAGTTACTCATGATATCCAGGTGAGTTCTAGATCCCCTTATTTTAAGGTTTTTCCAAGTTTTTGGGGCTATTATGCATAGAAAACATAAGATTTTTAACGTAAACATTTTAAGGGGTTTTAACAAGAGAATAAAATTTCCTATAAGAAAATATGCTATGTGAAGTCCTTAAAAAAATTTCGCGCTGACCTGGCAGCCCGGCCCCAGGCAGGGGCGTTGCCCCTTGGACCCCACTAGGGCCTGCTGTCCCTAGAACCCCGCTATCAGGGGCTGCCAACCCCGTTATCCGGGACTACAGCCCCTGAACCCCTGCCGTCCCATGGAGGGTCGCTTATACGGTGTTATGTTATTCTGTCTTCCTGATGATTGATATGCTCCATGGTAAACTATACTTTATATGTTGTGTACTTAGTAAGTAAAGTATTATATATTAAAGAGAAAGATAAAAGTAATGAAAAGTGGAACTAAAGTAATGTTACCCCCGGGCCCGTATGATGATGAAATGTCTTGCAAGCACAATGACGGACTTCACTTAGGTGACTCTAATGTATGACGATGGATCCGAATTCATGAGCAGGCCATGTGCCAGGCAGTGTGGATCAACTGCCGGGGGTTAGCTACCGCATTTATTTTGTACCGACAGTGATTGATATTCGTTGTCAATCAATAGGGGGCTCTTGCTGTGTGCAATCTTATTTATGATGAAGTGAAAGATAATGAAAGAATGAAAGATAATGAACATGCTAGTATGACACAAAGATCATTATGTACTATGATGTATGCATGGTCATTATAAAAAGGATAAAGCTTATCTTTTTTTATATATTATTTTAAACTAGGATTCACTCAGCATAGCTGACTTTTATGCATAATAGCTGGCAGGTAAGGGTTGATGCTGAGGATGGCACGGGGAGTGGAAGCTACTTGGCGCACACGATTTGGTATCCCTAAATTATGAAATTTTGTTTTAACTTGAATAGTACAATGTGTTTGGTATTTTTGAGAGACAAGTATTTGTTCATACTATGATTTACATGTTACAAATGAATGCTTATTTATTTCCGCTATAATGTTTTGCTTTAAAGTGATTAGATGCTATGATTAACCAACTGTGAGGTTTCCCGGGAAGGTGGCCTTACAAGTTGGTATCAGAGCCAATGTTTAAGAGAAATGGGTAAAAAAATTTCCAAACCTAAACTTAAACTAAAAATAGGACCAAATGAATGATGCCAACCCAAGTAGGTACGTGCCATTAGGTAAAAGTTTTCAAGTAAACTGGTATTATGTGTGTGTGTTATTTGTTTTATGTGCATGTACATTTGAATACAGGCCTGTGTTAGGATAGTGATTGCTTGGGACAGGTAGGTGAGGTAAGTAGTTAATCATACTTGGTCACTGTAATTAAGGACTTACCATACTTGTAGTGATCCGAGCAGTTATCTTGAATGACTATTTCGGTGTTTGAATCTTATAGGAATTAGATATGGCAAGCAGGAAATTTGGGAAAGCTATGCGTGGATGTCCTCTTGGTGGTCGTAATACTACACCACGGGTCACCAGGAGCAAAGCTAAAGTACCTGTGGTTACACATGAAGAATCCAAGAAGCATAGTCACCATGAGGGTGAAGCAACAGCTACCCTGAAGTCTAATATGAAGGAGGCTATTGCGGATGAGGTCTACAATGTGATGCAGAACGTCTTGCCCTCTGTGGTAACCAAGGTAATCAAGGCGGTAAAAGAAGGAGGGAAGACTGAGAAAAAGGGAAAAAGACTAACAAAGAGACTGAGAAATCGACTGAGGACTCTAAGCAGGGACCCGTCTCTCCAAGGGTGGTGGTCCACAGTGATGACAGCGATGATGAAAGGGTGAAGGAAATTGCTAAGGGATGCAACTATAGAGCCTTGTAGAGGTGCAAGCCCCCGACCTTCGATTGTAACAACAATGCCACAGCCGCCCATCGGTGGGTTCGGGAGATGGAGGCCGTCCTGGACATCAGCGACTGTCACGAGGACCAGAAAGTGAAATTCGCCACTCATTCATTTGTGGACTCGGCATTGTGCGGGTGGGATAATATCATCAAAGACGAGGGCCGATGGGTGATAGCCAGAATGAGGTGGTCGGAGTTGAAGGAGTTGGTGCTGGAGGAATATTGTCCACATCGAGAGTTGGACAAAATCGAGAAGGAGTTCTTGTACTTGGAAGCTGAAACATGATGCACCAGCAATACACGACCAAGTTTAATAACTTGGCAAGGTTGGTGCCAAAACTGACAAGCCTAGAGTCCCGAAAGATCAATCGATGTATGCAAGGGTTGCCAGTTGACATCAGGAGGAACATGCTCATAGCCAAACCGGGCACGTTCATGTCTGTGGTGGATTTAGCCGGGAGATTGTATGATGAAATGGATCTGGCGCCTGTACAGAGAAAGGTAGAGAAATGGAGTAAGGACAAAAATGGAAACGGGAAGAGGTTCAGGGGTGGCAATTTCAAACTTGGGGAGAAGAGGATGAGAGAGGACGATCAATCGAGGAGCCAAGGAAATGCAGGCGAAGGGAGTGTCTGCAACAAATGTGGAAAGGGTCACTCGGGTGAGTGTAGAGTGGGAACAGGAAAATGATTCAAATGTGGTGGCGAGGGCCATTATGTTAAGGATTGTAGGGTGGCAAGATGTTAGCAGTGCGGTGAGATGGGTCATCTTGGAAAGGACTGCAAGAAAGGAAAATCAGGAGGATCAGGAACGGTTAAAGGTGGAGATAAGGAAAAGGGTGACGGTTCGAGGGTGAATGCGAGGGCATTCAACATAACTTGTGAGGAGGCCAGGGCAGATCCAGAAGTAGTTTCATGTATGTTTCTGGTAGACCACGAATGTGCTTCTGTGCTCTTTGATTCTGGTGCTAGTAGGAGTTTTGTGTCTTCTACCTTTTGTCGTTTATTGCATGATAAGAGTAGAAAGATAGACGAGACCTTTTATGTTGAAACAACCATTGGTAAGTCCACCAAGGTGACTGAGGTAGTTGAGGGTTGCCTGATAGAGTTGGAAGGTTATAAGTTCCCTGCTAGATTGCATGTTATGGCCTTAGGAGGTTTTGATGTGGTGTTAGGCATGGATTGGTTGGCTGACTACGAAGCGAATATAGTATGTAGTAAAAAGATAATTAACCAAATCGTGCCCGATGGTAACTCAGTTACGGTTCGCGGGGATAGAGCGTGCAGTGTACCGAAGGTGGTGTCGATGATCATGGCTGAAAAGTACTTGAGTCGTGGGTGCAATGCTTACTTGGCCTATGTAAGGGATGTCGATGCGCCAGAGCCACAATTATCCAGCATACCAGTAGTGTGTGATTTTCCGGACGTCTTCCCCGAAGACATGACAGGTGTGCCACCGGATCGCGAAATCGAGTTCCAAATTGACTTGTTACTGGATTTTAATGTTTATTACATCATTTTGAACATGTTTACAAAGCTATAACATATTTCGTGCAGTTTTCAACATTTTCAAAGATGAAACACTAATTTTTGTATAATTTTGACATGAATCATAATGACTATTCATGAACCCAATGAACACTTAATCAAATTTCATCAAAACAACAGTTCTAATACATTCGACTAAGTCCTATTAACACTTATTCAGTGTTTGATTTTGTTTAAAACATCAGAACATCCATGTTTGATTTTGATTTAAAGGTTGACCTAGGTTGAACAATGTTCAAATCAGAATCTCAGAACTAGATGTTTTAATATATGTTTGATGTTTAGAATCATGTTTGTAGATCTATCTGATTGTGAATCAAATGCAAAATGAAATAGAATGTGGTTTCGGATGATCAGGGGTTTAAGGGTTTTTGCACTATTTTAATGGTATGAATTTTTGTTTCTCTCTCTCACTCTTGATGAATGAAAATATCACAAGTGTGCGACTATATATGCATAGGACAATTCGTGTCTCCGCTGTGTATACAGTGTGTGAATCCGCTGTGTAAACAGGACCTAAAATTTAATTTTAAGTGTCCGTAGTGAGTTGCGTCCGCTGTACAACTTTAAAAATGTACGCTGTGAATCCCTTTAATTCTGATTATACAGCGGATGACCACTTAATCATGCGCTGTGAATTCTTTAAATGATTGTTGTTCACAGCGGATAAACATTTGTTCATGCGCTATGCGTAGAAAAGTTGTTTGATTGTTTACAGCGGATTAACACTTGTTCATGCGTTGTGTACTTTCAAAACTATTTTTTTGTTTAGCGGGTGAACATTTGTTCATGCGCTGTGGACCCTTGAAACAATTTTATGTTATTTTATCCTACACAGCGAACATTTTTCATGTGCTGTATAGACTTCTTTACTCAAATGACTTTCACAATGGATGAACATTTTTTCATGCGCTGTGAATTGGTGTTGTGTTCACAACGGATGCCTTACCAACATCATCCGTTTTGGACTTGTATGTGTATCGTTTTCTTATTTTCAAGGATACTGTAGCTACAGCGGATGAACGTTCGTGTGTCCGCTATGTATACTTGAAAAATTATTTTGTTTGTTTGAAAAGTTTACATTTCTTCCGAAGGATGTTTGATTTTCTTCCGAAGCATAGTTTGAATGAAATTTTCTTCCGAAGCATAGCTTTAATGAAATTTTCTTCCGAAGACAAAAACGTTTGTTAAAATATAAAATTTTAACATTTTCAAACTATGGATGTTTAAAATATCACTCACAAGCGATATTGTGCGTATGTATGTGTGTCAAACTGCTATGTTTGGGTGCTTGCTTGACTTGGCTTTATTTAAAATTTTAAAATTTAATTATTTTAAAATTTTAACATGTATGATAATGGATTTGTTCTGCTGATATTGATATTTCCATGTTCAATTTCTCCCCCTAAATTTTTACATATTTTAAAAACTATTTATAACTTGATAAAAAATTTATAATGTGATTGAATGGAAAATTATAAAAGTCCAAATTGATTTCTTTTGTGATAAGAATTTAGCAAGATAATACTTTATCTCACTAAGAATATGTTTTGTTTTGCATGTTTGAACATTAGTCATTGCACATAACATGAGATCATACTAGTCTTAAATTCTCATAGAGTTGTTTGATGTAGTTTGAGAATAGACATAGACTAATACAATATTGATTACAGAGATTTGATCTACTTAAACTCATGCATGGTATTAATGATTGATTAAAATAGTGAGTGATTATCATGTTTTGGGTTTATTTGAATGAGTTGTATGTACCCCATATCTGATTGCATGTTAAAATCAATCCTCCCCCAGACATACTAGCAAGTACTTTCAATACTTAGGACCTAGTTACTTAGGAGTATAAATGCTCAATTGATCCTTTTGAATGATCCTCTTTGGGATTCTTTTGATTGTTCATCCTTAAAGGATGTGTTCTCATTGGGAATTTTTTTGGATCATGATTTAGGTTAGCACAACAAAGAATGCCATGATGTGCTCCAGGTCTATGGTAATCATAACAGAGGAGACGATTGTATGATTGAACACTTTATAAATTGTTTCACTTGGTGTATTGTAGTTACTTTACCAGTAATCTATATTGGATAGACCAATACTTACCATAAACCAAGATATGTTGTTTACCATACAATCATGAGCATTTAGTTCTTCACTGTTGTATGTGCTATTAGGTGTTCCATGCTGAGCCTATCCACATATCAAATAAAGTATTGTCAGTCTTTATTAGTGAAAGGGACTCTAGTGAAGAATAATCTAGTGTACTATCATTTCTCATGAATGGTTATGCATGATGTCAAAATGTTTGTTTAAACAAGAACATGAATGTTTGTGTGATATCTTGACTTTTAACGAGATTTGTTTGATGAACTTGGATTTTGACAAAATCAAGATTGTATGATTTAATATTTTTTCAAAACATTAGTTGCATGATTCATAGTTGACCATACCAAGTGACTGAATATAACGCCCGGAACTTTGTTAAAATAAAAGAGACATAAAAGTATCTTTCATAAGAAGGAAAAGAAGCTAAAGTAGAGGGAGTTAAAGTGTAAAATAGTACAACAACCCATTATTTTAATATATATGGGGATATGGCCACCCATATTGCACATCCCATCTGCTTTCTTTTGACCAAAAAAGAAAAGAGAAAGCTAAAGAACTTTCTCTCAGGTTCTAGAGAGAGAAGCGACTGATTTTGATATTGATAAGTAAATTGGTGTATAATTGGCTCGGTTTTGTTGTGTTTTGACTAAGGAACCAAGAATATATGATCTTATGCGTATGTGTGTTCGGGTTTATGTGTTTTAGACGCATCTAGGTGTTTGAATTCTTTGGAAAGTTCATGGTTTAGACTTGGAGGCTGGAAAACATCAAAGGTGAGTTTTAGACCTCATAATTTACATGTTTTAAACATTCTTTGCGGCTGAAAATGTATGCAAAACTATTTTTAGAAAAGTTATTTGAATACCCGTATGTATCTATGTATGCATGATGATGTTTTTATGGTTGATATGTGTTAGTTATACTTAGAACGGTGTTATTAAGCTTAGAACATGTAAGAAAAATGATTAGGACTGATAATATGTTAGAAATATGCTAAACAGGTTGCCCAACCGCCTAAACTGTACACCAACGGCCTAAAATTGCCTTAGGAAGTTTCTAAGTCAGCCCATATGCCCAAATAGGGCCCAACCGCCCAAACAGTGTCCCAACCGCCTAGAATATGTCTTAGAAATTCTAAGTGAAAGCCCATGCACCTGAATAGTAGCCCATGCGTCTAAGATTTAGACTCAGACGCCTAAGTATGGTCCAAATGTCTAAATAGTGCCCATGCGTATGAGATGGTCAAGACGCCTAAGTATGGTCCAAATGCCCAAATAGTGCCCATGCGCCTAAACAGGCCTCATACGCCCGCATAGTGCTCATGCGCCTAAAACATTTAGAACATTTTCTGAAATTTGAGAAAAACCAGAATTATTAGGGTTTGACCCAAGTTTGACTTAGGCTTTTAGTTACTATTATAATTGCATTATTATTAAATTGTTTCTATGATCATAGTAATTATTATTGTGTGACTTATGTGGTGTTTATGATCACAAATGCAAGTATTAGCCTTAACAAAGAGAAAGATTAATCATAAAGAGAAGTGGAACATAATTAAAATGTTAAAAGTCTTGCAAGCATATAGGAAGTGCACGACCATGTCATCGTTAACTCAACTGTGATGTCGTTTAGCTACCCCAAAGGATGCACACAGGGCCAATCAATTGAGATTGGCGGACCTTTGCAGCATACCCTAGGTGACTGGGTCAGCCTTGTGTACAGTAATCATAGCCCATTGAGAGACCAGAGGCCCAACACCAGTTTCCCGCGCATATAGTTTAGGATATTGCTCATTAGTCCACATAGACATTGAAAGATAAAGTAAAAGAGTATGAATTGAACAAAGGCATACAGTAAAGAAAGAAAGCATTACCTTGTTGTATAGTTAATGCGCGCTCACGTACAAGAATAATAGATATATTTTTATAAAAAGAGTATTTTCATATATATACGTTACATAAGGTATTTTAATACTTTTAAAACTAGAACTCACTCAGCAACACTGACATCCATTCCTATGTTATGATATTGTTGTTTTGTAATGCAATTAAACAATCTTTTGTAACTTAAACACTATTGTATTGCCTAACAACAGTATCTTTTAATAATAGAGAATGGCTTTTGCTAACGTAATTCCGCTGTTTATTTAAAGAAATGTATATTAATATATTTTATGTACAATGAATGACCAACTGTGAGGTGTCTGGGAACAGGGCCTTACAAGGTGGTATCAGAGCCATAGTTTAAAGGAAATGGGTAAATATTTTCAAAAGAAACCTAAACATAAACTAAAAATGGGAAAAATAGAGGGATGTTAGCCCGAGCAGCTACATGCCATCAGGTATTTCTTTTCTTAAAATTAATCAGTATTATGTGCGTGTGCTATTTGACTTATGTGTTCTTAGTAGATTAAGATACTGATGTTGTCAGGATAAGAAATACTTGGGGTATGGAGAGTAAAGTAAGTGGCAAATCACAATTGGCCACTCTCATTAGGGACTTACTATACTTTACATAAACTGAGCTGTTCCCTTGAATGACTGTGTTAGTGTTTGAATCTCATAGCGTTTAGGAAATGGTTGGAAAAAAATCTTCGAAGGCTTCTAGAGGCAGAGGTCGGCCACGTATGACTAGGAGTAGTGCTAAGACAACTGACACAGCTCACGAGAACCCTGAGGTTGATGGCCAGAGTGAGTGGAATGAGAATGCTAGCCTGAACGCCTCAGTTAGGGAGGCGATTGCTGATGAGGTACACGAGGTCATGCAGATAGTCTTACGGTTTGTAGTTACCGAAGTCATCAGAGCTGTAAGGAATGAGAAGATGAAGGAGAAGGAAAATAGGAAAGGGTCAACGGGTAAGGAAAGCAAGGGGTAGGAGGAACGATCGGAGCTGAGACCGTGTTATCCGATGAATAGGAGGATGATTTAGTGGGGGTGACGACCAAGTGGTGCAGTTATGGGGCATTCCATAGGTGCAAGCCACCGACCATCGATGGCAATGGTAATGCTGTTGCTGCTCACTGCTGGGTGAGGGAGATGGAGGCAATGTTGGAGATCAGTGAGTGTCGTGAAGAGCAGAAGGTGAAGTTCACAACTCACTCTTTTGTGACTCATCGTTATGTTAGTGGGACAACATTGTCCAAGCTAACAGTGCTGAAGCCATCGGGAAGATGCGATGGAAGGAGTTGAAGCAGTTAGTGATCAAGGAGTTCTGTCCTTATACGGAACTCGACAGGGTCGAGAGGGAGTTCTAGAAACTTTAGGCGGGAACAATGACCTACCAGCAATACACCACCAAATTTAACAAAATGGCAAGGCTGGTGCCGGGTCAGGGGACGCCGGTGTCAAGGAAGATCAAGATGTACATCCAGAGACTGTCGGCTGATATTCGCAGGCATCTGATTGTTGCTCAGCCAGGTACCTTTCGATTGGTGGTGGATTTGGTGGGCAGGTTGTACGATGAGTGAGAGGAGACTATGGTGGAAGTGAAGAAGACGAGTGGTGGTGATAAAAGCTGGAATAGGAAGAGGATTGGACGCGGTGGTTTCAATCCAAACAACAAGAGGATGAAGGTGTATGACCGTAGGGTGTCGTCAAGCTCCGGGTTGAAGAAGTGTGGCAAATGTTGAAGGGAGCATACCGGTAAGTGTAGGTTGGGATTGAATGTATACTTCAGATATGGCAAGCCTGGCCACAAAGCTAGAGACTGTAGAGTACTGAAGTATTATAACTGTAGCAAGGAGGGCCACGCGACCAAAGACTACAAAAAGCCGAGGGTGGAGAGCTCTGGGAATAGGAAGAAGTCGGAAGAAGGAGGACAGAGGGTGAGTGCTAGAGCTTACACCATGACCGGGAGGAAGCCAGAGCGGATCCCGATATCGTACCAGGTATGTTTCTAGTAGATCAAACTTGTGCCTCTGTATTATTTAATTTTGGTGCTAGTAGGAGTTTATTTCTACTACTTTTTGGACTAAGTTGTCTGCTAGGAGTAGGAGTATTAGTGAGCCATTCGATGTAGAAACTGCTATTAGTAAGTCCACTAAAATTACAGACATGATAGAGGACTGTGCCATAGAACTAGAAGGTCATAGGTTTGATGCTAAGTTACATGTGATGCCCCTAGGAGGATTTGATGTAGTACTAGGAATGGACTAGTTAGCAACCTATGAAGAAAACGTCTTATGTCGCAAGAAGATGATTTGACTAGTCACGCCCGATAGGAGTTCGGTGATGGTTTATGGAGATCGCTTTACTACGATCCCGAAAGTGATTTCAACGATGGTGACGGGGAAGTGGACGAGATGTGGATGTAGTGCCTATCTGGCCTACGTGAAAAATGTGGATGCAATGGTACCACAATTACCCGATGTACCAGTGGTGTGTGACTTTTCGGACGTATTCCCGGAAGATTTACCCGGCGTGCCACCGGATCGTGAAATTGAGTTCCAGATTGATCAAATACCCGGTGCTCAACCCGTTGCCAAAGCACCATACCGATTAGCTCTGACTAAGATGAAGGAAGTCATGGAGCAATTACAGGAGTTAATGGATAAAGGGTTCATCCGACCTAGTATCTCTCCGTGGGGTGCTCCGGTCTTGTTTGTAAAGAAGAAGGACGGTAGTATGTGGATGTGCATCGACTACCGAGAGTTGAACAAGTTGACGGTGAAGAATCGATATCCATTACCGAGGATTGATGACTTGATCGATCAGCTCCAAGGTGCCAGTTGGTTTTCGAGGATAGATCTTCGATCTGGCTACCATCAATTGAAGGCGAAGGATCAGGACATACCTAAGACATCTTTTCATACGCGTTATGGACACTACGAGTTTCTCATTATGTCCTTCGGATTAACTAACGCGCCAGCTGCCTTTATGGACTTGATGAACCGAGTGTGTCAGCCAATGTTAGACAAATTAGAGATAGTGTTCATTGATGATATCTTGATTTATTCTAAGAGAAAGGAAGAACATGCCACATACGCGAAGTTTTGGAGACACTTAGGAGAGAGAAGTTGTATGCTTAAATCTCTAAGTGTGCTTTTTGGTTACGCGAGGTTCAATTTTTGGGTCATTTTGTTAATGCTGAAGGAATCATGGTGACCCATCAAAGGTTGAGGCGGTGATGCAGCGGAAGTCTCCAAAGACGCCATCCAAGATCCGTGGTTTATTGGGTTTGGCGGGCTACTATAGAAGGTTCATTCCAGACTTCTCCAAGATAGCCTCGCCTATGACCAAATTAACTCACAAGCATGTGAAGTTCATGTGGGTTCGAGAACAAGAGTGTGGTTTTAAGGGGTTAAAGATGAGGTTAACTCAAGCTCCTGTCTTGACATTACCCGAGGGGAGTGAAGACCTAGTGATGTATTAGGATGCATCTTAATCGGGGCTAGGTTGCCTGTTGATGCAACGTTGAAGGGTGATAGCCTATGTATCCCGACAGCTGAAGACCCATGAACTCAACTACCCTACACATGATTTGGAGTTAGCAGCTGTGGTCTTTGCCTTGAAAATTTGGTAACACTACTTAGACAGGACGAAGTGCACCATCTTCACCGACCACAAGAGCTTAAAGTAGTTCTTTGAGCAAAAGGATCTCAACATGAGGCAAATGAGATGGTTAGAACTCATCTAAGATAATGACTGTGAGATACACTACCATCCGGCCAAGGCCAATGTGGTGGCCGATGCCCTAAGCCAAAAAGAAAGAACCGAGCCAATTCGGGTGAAGGCGTATCAGTTAGTGATGACCTCGGACGTGATGACGCAAGTGAAAGAATTTCAAGATGTGGCGTTGAAAGAAGATCACCTTAACTCTGAAAGCATGACAGGTCTAGTGGACGAATGTGGATCCCTTGTTACGGAGATCTGCGAGGGCGGGGTATGAAACGTGACGTGGTAGAGTATGTGAGTAAGTGCCTTACTTGCTTGCAAGTGAAGGTAGAGCATCGGAAACCATACGGGAAGATCCAGCAGTTGGATATACCGAGTGGAAGTGGGAGCACATCACCATGGACATCATTAAGAAGTTACCCCACACGGTGAGGGGGTACGATGCCATTTGGGTGATTGTTGATCGTCTAACAAAGAGTGCTCACTTCCTACTGATCCGCGAGACGTACTCATCTGAAAGACTGGTGGAACTGTTCATTAAAGAGATTGTAGCTCGTTATGGTGTGCCAGTGTCTATCGTGTCGGATCGTAAAACCCGATTCACATTAAAGTTTTAGAAGAGATTCCATGACGCGATGGGGACAAGGCTACACATTAGCACGACTTATCATCGTCAGACAGATGGTCAGTCTGAGAAGACGAATCAGACGCTCGAGGACATGCTTCGAGCATGTGTGATTTAATTTGGAGGAAGTTGGCATGATCACTTACCCTTAGCGGAATTCTCATATAATAATAGTTATCATGCTAGTATTGGCATGCCACCATATGAGATGCTATACGGTAGAAGATGTAGGACGCCCGTATGTTGGGGAGACATTGGGCAGAAGGAATTGGGAATCAAAGCCTTTATGAAGGCGGCAAAAGATGGACAAAAGTCGTATGCTGACAAGAGGCGAAGACCGATAGAATTCAAGGTTGGTGACCTAGTTATGTTGAAGGTCTCAACTTGGAAGGGGATCATCCAATTCAGAAAGCGAGGTAAGCTATGCCTGAGATACAAAGGACCTTTCCGAATCGTCGCACAAGTAGGGGAGGTGGCCTATCGACTTGAATTGGCGGATGAGCTAATTGGAATTCTTCCCACATTCCATGTATCTTATCTGAGGAAGTGCTTAACTAATGAAGAAATGGTGGTACCACTAGAGGATTTTGAGGTTGATGAACGACTCAACTATGTGGAGCAACCAGTGGCAATCATCGATCAGAAGGAAAAGAGGTTGAGAAATAAAGTGGTTCCACTAGTGCGTGTGCAGTGGAAGCGTCGAAAGGGTTCTGAGTCTACGTGGGAGACGGAAGAAGAAATGAGACAGATTTACTGACAGTTATTCGAAGAGTAACAGGTTTCGGGGATGAAAACTCTTTAAGGGGGTAGACCTGTAACACCCGAAACTTAGTTAAAATAAAAGAGAAATAAAAGTATCTTTCATAAGAAAGAAAAGAAGCTAAAGTAGAGGGGGTTAAAATGTAAAATAGTACTATAACCCATTATTTTAATATATATAGGGATATGGCCACCCATATTGCACATCCCATCTGCTTTCTTTAGATCAAAAAAAAAAAGAGAAAGCTGAAGAACTTTCTCTCAGGTTCTAGTGATAGAAGCGGCTGATTTTGATATTGGTAAGTAAATTTGTGTATAATTGGCTCGATTTTGTTGTGTTTTAACTAAGGAACCGAGAACATATGATCTTATGTGTATGTGTGTTCGGGTTTATGTGTTTTAGACGCATCTAGGTGTTTGAATTCTTTGGAAAGTTCAAGGTTTAGAGGTGGAGGCTGGAAAACATCAAAGGTGAGTTCTAGACCGCGTAATCTACATGTTTTAAACATTCTTTAGGGCTGAAAATGAATGTAAAACCATTTTTACAAATGTTATTTGAATACCCGTATATATCTATATATGCATGATGATGTTTTTATGGTTGATATGTGTTAGTTATACTTAGAATGGTGTTATTAAGCATAGAACATGTAAGAAAAATGTTTGGGATTGATAATATGTTAGAAATATGCTAAACAGGTTGCCCAACCGCCTAAACAGTACCCCAACCGCCTAAAATTGCCTTAGGAGGTTTCTAAGTTAGCCCATTCGCCCAAACAGGGCCCAACCGCCCAAACAGTGCCCCAACCGCCTAGAATATGTCTTAGAAATTCTAATTGAAAGCCCATGCGCCTGAAAAGTAGCCCATGCATCTAAGATTTAGACTTAGACGCCTAAGTATGCTTCAAATGTCCAAATAGTGCCCATGCATCTGAGATGGTCCAGCTAAGTATGGTCCAAACGCCCGAATAGTGCCCATGCGCCTAAACAGGCCTCATGCGCCTGCACAGTGCTCATGCGCCTAGAACACTTATAACATTTTCTGAAATTTTGAGAAAAACAGAATCATTGGGGTTTGACCCAAGTTTGACTTAGGGTTTTAATTGCTATTATAATTTCATTATTATTAAGTTATTCCTATGATCATAGTAATTATTGTTGTGTGACTTATGTGGTGTGTTTATGATCATAAATGCAAGTATTATCCTTAACAGAGAGAAAGATTAATGAGAAAGAGAAGTGGAACATAATTAAAATGTTAAAAGTCTTGCAAGCATATAGGAGGTTCACGACCATGTTGTCATTAGCTTAACTGTGATGCGGGTTAGCTACCCCAAAGGAAGCACACCGGGCAAATCAATTGAGGTTGGCGGACCTTTGCAGCATACCCTAGGTGACTGGGTCATCCTTGTGTACAATAATCATAGCCCATTAAGAGACCAGAGGCCCAGCACCAACTTCCCCACGTATATAGTTTAGGGTATTCCTCATTGGTCCACATAAACAGTGAAAGATAAAGTAAACGAGTATGAATTGAACAAAGACATACAGTAAAGAAAGAAAGCATTACCTTGTTGTATAGTTAATGCATGCTCATGTACAAGAGTAAGAGATATATTTTTATAAAAAGTGTATTTTCATATAAATTACACAAGGTATTTTAATACTTTTAAAACTAGAACCCACTCAGCAATGCTGACTTTTATACATTTTCAGTTGGCAAGTAATAGTTGCAGAGGATGGCACGAGGGTGAAGTTACTCGACGTAGAAAGACTGACATCCATTCCTATGTTATGATATTTTTGTTTTGCAGTGCAATTAAATTGTTAGTACTTCTTTAATGATTAATATTTTGTCTTTATGTGTCTTTTTATCTTTTTGTAAATAGTATAGGGACTAGTCTTGTAATTAGTTAGTTTCTTGTTCTGTTTATTGGTAGGATATATAGCTTAGACTTGTGTAGGTTAGATATACGAATCTGCTACTTGCATACATTGTAATTGTCTTTGCTATTATCAATAAACTCTTTGAATTTTGTTGATATTGTGCTTTGATTTGATTACTTTGTTTTTCATTGAATTGTTAACTAATATCATCATAAATCTATAAATTTGATCCTATCATATGGTATCGAAGTTGTTGGTTAAGTGAATTGAGTTTTGTTGAACTTTGAAAACTCAAATTTCACTTAATTCTAAGATTGATTAGCAATTCAATTGAAATATTGTGGAATTCAGTTGTGCTTTATCATCAAAAACATGAATTGAACCACAATTAGCAGTAAAATTCATCAAATTTCAGAGAATTAGTTGAAATTTGGTTCGAACAGTGCTCATCTTTGTAGAACTTAAAATTAAGAAGATTCACTGATTTGTTGTTGATAATCAAAGAAATTTAAGAAAGAAGATTATTAATCGGCATTAAACCTACTTAATTGGAAGATTTCAATCCAATTCATCAAGTTTTGATTGATTTCAGAAAAATTGAGTTCGTTACATTCATAAGAACTTGATGAATGTGATGCATGAGGGTTGAAATCACTAAAAATTGCCCAAGTGCTTAGACGTGTAACCACTATGCAGACGGTTTACCACTATGTAGGCGGTTTTCAAACAGACGGTTTACAACTGTTGAGAAGTTTTACTGCTATTTGAGCGCAAGAAATTCCAGACGCATCATAACTGTTGAGACGCATCAGAACTGCTTAGACGGTTGTAACTCCCAGACGTCTGACAACTGTTCAGACGTATTGCAACTGTTCGGGTGTTTCTATTTTAGGCGGTTTTGGAAATTTTTCCAAGGCATTCCCTTAGATGGTTCTTGTTCAAATTCAGAAGTTTCTCAACTGTTGAGACGTTTCTATACTGTTCAGGCCCATCTTCACTGAACACTTAGAAATTTTTTTTAAAAAAATAGAAAATTTAAAAATCAGAAAATTTAAAAATCAATAAAAATATAAAGATGGTGAAATCAGAATACTCAGAAAATAGAGTTTGTAAACTTAAAAACAGAGCTAATTTAAAAAATTGGTCACATAGATTAAAACACCATTTGAATTCCATTGACACTGATCTTTGGAAATCAATTGAAAAAGGACCATACATTCCAATAACCACTGATGGGCCTGACATGGGTTTTGTATATACTAAAGATTAGTTGGTACATATGTCCCTAGTTCTAGTTCTAGTGAGCTTAAATGTAATTGACTTTCATTTTGTTACACTGATGTAATGTTTGATATATGTAATGAAAACTCTTCGTTGAATGTTTATTGGTTATTGAATGTTATATCTATTCATATGATTGATTATTACACACTTATGTGAACATGTTATATAGGTTTACAGTCGTTAGACATAGTTCTGTATCGTTAAAGGTTCAGGAATATGTTTAACAAAGTCTCATGATTCAGTCGCACGATTGGACCATGCGAATGGGCCAGTCGCACGACTGAACTAGGTGATTGAGCCATACGCACGATTGATTCATAAGACTGACTTAGTCGTACGATTGATTCAACTCAGTCGTACGAATGAATCAATCGTATGACTCAGTCGCACCTCAGTCATATGAATGAAAACTGTAAGCTATAAATACCACTTAATTCGTGGAAAAATGCAACACTTCAAGAATTCTTAACCCTAGCCGTCCCTGTTCGTCCGGAGAGTCCCTTCCAACTTCATAGAACATTTCTGATCACTTCTAATCAATTCTTAACGTATTCTAATCCTTATTTTTGATCGGATTAACGTTGTCCCTGATTGGATCGCCAATCAAATAGGATTCCGCACTATTTGATCTGGTATCATGTTGAATCAGTTAGTACTCCGTACGTACACGGTCCTAACAAGTGGTATCAGAGCTTTGGCTCTTGATTCTACGTGGATTCAATCGCATTTTTGCAAAAGTCAATGTTTTCCATCAAAAGATCCGTTCTTTTGTATTAAAATTCAGTTTTTACGAGTGCATGTGTTCAAAAGTTAGTCTTTTTCGAGTTTCAGCCGATTAGGGTTTTCAAAATTGTGCTTTTAGGTGGAATTGCGTGAAAATTTTGAAAAATTTCAAATTCAGCTGTCTCACTCGCACGATTGACCCACTCGCACGACTGAACTTCATTCGCACAGCACAATCTCACGATTGGCCCAGTCGTTTGTTCAATCTCACGATTGGCCCAGTCGTTTCTTATCTGATGGTGAAGCTAACATTGCATTGGTTGATGATCTGAACGACGACTCAGTGAGTGAGGGGGAGAACTCAGTTGAGCTTGATACTGCTGATGTGAATGAGACTATGGCTACTGTTGATCAACTAGTGGAGGATGAACTAAATGCAAAATCTACAGCACACCAGGAACCCCAGGCTGCTTTCATGGCTGGCACCTCTACATCTGCACAGGTAGAATCGAAAGACGATCTCTTTGATAAACATGCTTGTTAGACCTCTAGAAAGATTAACATTAGTCTTAGTGTGTCTTTTACAATTTTGCCTTAGTATAGGGACTAGAATTGTAAATAGATAGTCTTTCGTTTGTTGATAGTATAAATAGCTTAGTCTAGAGTAGAATTAGTAGTTGTAACAATTGCTGCTTTCTTACTCTTGTAATTCACTTTGCTATATCTATGAACTGAGAATTTATTGATATTTGCTTGTTCTGATTACAATTGTTTGTGTTTCTTTGAATTGTTCATATAATTTGTTACAGATTGATGCATTTGATCCTAGCAAATGGTATCAAAGCGTCTTATAAGTCCAAGCTGATAAACTCAAATACCAAGCCACTCTAAATGTTACATATGGACCTTTTTGGACCAACTAATGTTAGGAGTATTGGTCGAAAATCATACTGCTTAGTTATCATAGATGACTATACAAGATTTTCTTGGGTTTTCTTTCTTCATGCTAAATCTGAAACTGTAGATCTTCTAAAAGAATTTATTAATAAAGTTGAAAATCAACTTGAGATTAAAGTAAAAATAATAAGAAGTGATAATGGAATGGAATTTAAAAATGCTAACATTGATTTGTTTTGTGCAGAAAAGGGATAGTTCATCAGTTCAGTGCTCCCAGAACTCCACAACAGAATGGAGTTGCTGAAAGGAAGAACCGAACACTGATAGAAGCTGCTCGGTCCATGTTAGCTGATGCCAAAATTCCTATCACTTTCTAGGACGAAGCGATATCTACAGCCTGTTTTGTTCAGAACAGAATCTTACTTATGAAAGATAAAAAGAAAACTCCATATGAGTTGATGTTTGACAAGAAACCAAACATAAATTTTTAAAATCTTTTGGTTGTCCAGTTATGATTCTTAATTCAAGTGATCATTTAGGAAAATTTGAAGAAAAAGCTGATAATGGGTTTTTCGTTGGATATTCATCTATTTCCAAAGCCTATCGAGTTTATAACTCTAGGACAAATACTATTATTGAAACATTCAACGTTAAATTTCTGGAAAATTCTTTTCCATCAGTTTCGAATGGTCCTGCATGGTTATTTGATATAGATTCTTTATCAAACTCATTTCAATCTAACTTGTTTAATCAATCTGATGATTTTTCAGGTAAAAAGAACTCAAGAGGAGATATTGGATCTTTCAGTGATGATTCGGATTCTGATGATTCAGATGATTCTCGCCCAGATTATCCATTTTTCTCATTTGTCAAGGATTCAACAATACAATTCAATGACAATGTTCATGTTTCTTCAGCTTTAGATCATTCAGTTTCAGTAGATCAAGAAGGATCACAACCTATTCCTAATGATGGTATAGAAATTGGACCTCCTGAGTCTGGTACATCTTCTATCTCTGGAGATGCAATTAATCATAGTAACTTTGATTACTTTATCAATTCACCAACTCAAGCTCCAAATTTCACTCCACATTCATCTACCTTATTGCAACAGCTCTGTAATCTGAACCAAACCAATCTGGATGTTAATGTTCATGGAACTGAGATACCGACATCTCGTATCCACAGGAACCATCCAACATCATAGATTATTGGTCCTCTGAATGAAAGAACTACTAGGAGTAAATCTGAACATAAAAATGTTTGTTTATACTCTTGTTTTCTTTCACAGATTGTTCCTAAAAACGTCACTGAGGCGTTACAGGACAATGGTTGGATTGAAGCAATGCAAGAAGAACTTCTTCAATTTCGCAAACAAGAAGTGTGGACGTTAGTGGAATTACCTGAAGGAGAAAATGCCATAGGCACCAAATGGTTGTTTAGAAATAAAACTGATGATCGTGGGATTTTTATAAGAAACAAAGCGAGACTTGTTGCACAAGGATACACACAGGAAGAAGGAATTGACTACGATGAAGTATTTTCTCCAGTTGCAAGACTCGAATCCATTCGTGTTTTCCTGGCCTATGCATCATTCATGAAATTCAAGGTGTATCAAATGGACGTCAAAGGTGCATTCCTGTATGGTCCCATCACTGATGATGTTTTTGTGAAGCAACCCCAGGCTTTGAGGATGTTGAATTTCCACATCGAGTGTATAAGCTGAGTAAAGCATTATATGGACTACATCAAGCACTAAGGATTTGGTATGAAACGTTGTCTCTTCACTTAATCCGGGATGGATACACAAGAGGGAAAATCGATCCAAGTTTATTCATAAAGAAGGATAATGATGATCTCTTATGTGTACAAGTGTATGTAGATGACATCATATTCGGATCTACAAGCTCCAAGTTGTGCAAAGAATTCGAGGAAATTATGAAGTCTCGATTCCAGATGAGTTCTATGGGAGAGATTAATTTCTTTCTTGGACTACAGGTCAAGCAAACAGAAGATGGAATCTTCGTAAATCAAGAGAAGTTTGTAGACAAGCTCTTGAAAAAGTTCAAATTGCAAGACTGTCAGTCTATCAGAACGCCTGCAGATGTTAACACCAAGATTGAACCTGATCCGAAAGGAAAATCAGTAGACCAAACTTTATATAGATCTATGATTGGTTCTTTGATGTATCTTACTGCATCACGACCAGACATAATTTATGCTGTTTGTGTCTGTGCTAGGTATGAATCAGACCAGAAAGAATCTCACTTAATTGCTGTCAAGAGAATATTCAGGTATGTTAAAGGTAAACCGGCATTAGGGTTATGGTACCCTTATGAAGGGAATTTGAATTACATGGATACACAGACAGTGATTATGGTGGTTGTTGTCAAGACAGAAAATCAACAACGGTTGGGTGTCAATTTCTGGGTCCCAGATTAGACTCTTGGCAATGTAAGAAACAAACAAATGTTTTTGTTTCAACTGCAGAAGCTGAGTACATAGCTGCATCAGCAGGATGTTTTCAAATCCTTTGGTTGCAAAACCAACTGCTAGATTATGGGTTCAATTTTCTTAAAACACCCATTTACATTGATAACAATGCTGGTATGTTCATTACAGCTAATCCAGTTCAACATTCAAAAAAAACATATCGAAATTTGATATCATTTTCTAAGAGATAATTATGAAAAAGGTTTAAACATTTTGATTCAAATAGCAACTGAAAAACAGTTGGCAGATCTATTTACTAAAGCTTTTCTACCAGGAAGGTTTGAGTATTTAGTGAAGTCAATTGGTCTTATTAACCATGTGTAAACCTGGTTTCTAAGTTCTTAAATTTAGCTCTTTGAATCTTTTTATGATCAAAACCCTCTCTAAACCTAAAGGTTTTCATAAGTATAACCTTTCATAGTTATTTGCCTGAATGTTATTATGTGTGTGTGTTTTCTTTTATAGAAAAACAAAATACAAAATTAGAAAACTCAAAAATCAAATAGAAAAATATAAATCAAAAACTCCAAAAATAGAATTCATTTTATTTCTAATTCATTTTTTTAGGAATGAATCTGTGTAAGGCCCCGTTCCCGGGCACCTCACAGTTGGTCGTCATCACCCATAAAACATACATTTAATATAACTTAATAAAAATCTTGCAGCGGAAACTTTGAATTTACTATAAATGCTTTTGCAAAGTAATACAACACCCATTACAAAATATCGTTTGTTTGCATTACAATACAAAAACATTAACAAAAGAATGCCATCCCAAAAGAGCTGAGTAGCCGCGTCGTGCCATCCTCAGCAACACTACCTGCCAACTGGAAAACACATAAAAGTCAGCGTTGCTGAGTGAGTTCTAGTTTTATAATAAAACATACTTTTACTTATTTATAAGTATCCTTTCGTGCATGCGTTCATACATCATACGTACACAGAGATAATATTCGTTATTATCTTCATCATTCGTTATTCATCGTTATCTTTAGCTTCTCGTATGGATTCTGTCAGGCTTTACCCACTTCATAGCACTTGGCTATGATTACTGTGGTCGAATGATAAGAATCCCGTTCATACTTACTTGCACATTGAAAGGTGAATTGTACCAATACCATATGCTACACCCCGATCGTTATTAGCTACCGGGCCGAAGTCAACATATGAACAACAAAACGTATGCCACGGTACTAGAGGTAAGCGGTAGAGGTACCATGACCATGGTCAATCACAGAGAAGGACCAATCGCGTTATTCAATGCTTGCAAGACATAATTCGTTCGTTCGTTAATGCATGTATTCATCATCATTCTTCTTTCATTATCTTTCACTTTACGTTACATAATACTCATACATCATACGTACACAGAGATAATATTCGTTATTATCTTCATCATTCGTTACTACTTGCACATTGAAAGGTGATTGTACCAATACCATATGCTACACCCCGATCGTTATTAGCTACCGGGCCGATGTCAACATATGAACAACAAAACGTATGCCACGGTACTAGAGGTAAGCGGTAGAGGTACCATGACCATGGTCAATCACAGAGAAGGACCAATCGCGTTATTCAATGCTTGCAAGACATAATTCGTTCGTTCATTAATGCATGTATTCATCATCATTCTTCTTTTCGTTCATTCGTTAATACATGCATTCATCATCACGTTCCTCTTTCATTATCTTTCACTTTACGTTACGTAATACTTCATTAGTTCATTCTCGTTATTCGTAAAGTTTCGGAAAGATAAGCATACATAATTACAAGGAACATACACACTCATCATACATTCATCATCATACATTCATCATCATACATAGCATCATACATACGTAATCATACATAGCATCATCAATAATAATAAGGGTTAATCATAATCATCATTACATGCATGAAACATCATCATTTATTAACCCTAGTCAACCCTGGTCAAAACCTCGAACTTCGGATTTGCAGGAAATTTCTGTAAAAATTCTAAGTGTTCTGGACGTTTGAGCCCTGTTGGGCGTATAAGCCCCCTGGGCGTATGAGCGCTGTTAGGCGTAAGAGCACTGCTGGGCGTATGAGCCCTATTGGACTTTTCATCCTATACTTAGAATAATCATCTGGTCATACGACCACCCTGTTGGGCGTATGAGCACTATTGTCGTACCATCCCATACTTAGAAATGTTTTCTGGTCATACGACCAGAATTCAGACTTTTCACCTTTTTACTTAGTTTCAGACTCATGGGTACTGTGGGACTCATGAGTCCTGTTGGACGTATAAACACTAGTGGACTCATCAACCTATACTTATTTATTTTAAGTCCAAATTTCAGACATATTTCTAAGGCAAAATTTCAGACGTATTAGTAACCTGTTCATGTGTCTAATTCATAGTCCAAGTCCCAAACATCATAATGCCTAGTTCTAAACATATACACATGATTCTAGGCATAAATCTAACATAAACATAAACATACATACATTCATTTCATACGGGTATCAACCCAAATTTATAAAAACATACTTACATGCATTTTCCAGCCCCAAAACGTTTAAAACAAGTAAAAAGGGGACCTAGAACTCACCTTAGTTTGTCTTCGAGTTTTGGATACCCTTTCTTAACTTCCCAGTCGTTTCTACACCTAAAACACACACACAGTGCAACCCGAACACAAACACACACCATAAGAACATGCATTCTCGGTTTCTTAGCCAAAACACAACTTAAAAACACAAATTCTTACCTTGAATCCGATTTCTTCTTCTTTCTCTCTCTAAGAATCGAAGTCCCTGCTGTTTCTCTCTCTAAAAACTGAATGCAAAGAAGTGTGCAGGGGTTATGGGCGGCCATACCTCCCTTTTTGTACAAAATAAATAACAACTTTGCCCATTTGGCACTTTTGGTCCCTCCTTTTTAGTTGACTTTTATTTTCTTTCTTTTTCTTCCTTTTTCTTTTATTCTTTAAAAGAAATTACGGGTGTTACAATCTGTGTTTGCCTCTTATGAGAAATGATAGTACATTAGTGAGATCAGTTGCATATTTCACTCGCTAATAAAGTCTGACATGATCAGGATATGATGTGTGGACAATATCATGCTAGTATACCGAACAATTAAATTCTTGTGATTCAACTAAATCTCTATGCTTGTATGTGTATTCGTCTAAGTACTTTAGAGTTGTATTAGTCTATCAGATTGTGTGCTAGTTAAGCTACACGACTCATACCTGATGATAATGTGACTAATCATGAGATTTGTTACAAGCATCATTCACTTATCTGTTATGAGTTATCATAGACCTGAAGTGTTGAGATATCCTCTGTTGTAAGTCATTACAGACCTGGATATTCTCCTCTGATGCAAAAGATGCCAATGTGCACACCCATTCAAATGGATGGTTAGAGTTTATCAAATGGTTATCCATGATCATTCTCTATTAAATTAAGTAACATGAGCTCTGGTTATGCATATTTGTTAGGTAATAAGTTGAGAATGTGTGCTTCCTTGCATATCTTCATGATGGTTTATCCTCAAAGTCTTAGTTTGAGTCACATCTTATCATATCTAATTCTACCATATTCAATCCAAGAATTGAACAAGTAAGTGAGCTGATATTTTGTCAACAACACTCATTTTCTGTCCTTAGATCTTGTGTCTCCTTTGCTGTGATATCACTGACCTGGAACACACTTGATCAGGATTTTGTACATTGTCTATGACTATTCACATATTTTTTATTTTAATGTCTTGATCTTCACTAATATGATCTCACTGCAATCAATGATTCTATTGTAAATATTAGATTTTCATTCTGCTTTAATTTTGATTTTATGCATGTTTTCTTGTGTGCAGGCAATATAACAATGATAAGTGTGATATTCTTATGTTACCTTGGTAAACTTCTAAGTTCTCCAAAAACTTAATAGTTTAGGGAGAGTAATAAAACAATAAGAATATTCTCAGAAAATCAAAATGAACATGTTGAATTGAATGGATGATGCTTTAAGTTCAAAGTATGTGTGTGTTTGATAATGTAAAGCTTTTGTCTATGAAAAAATGATTCATAATTTTAGCATGTGGAAAAGCTTCTTTGAAAGGTTGAAAACAAGAAAAATTGGTTTGTGTATTTTGAGACTAAAATGAAGGGTCAAAATGTAAAAAGTTAATTTTGAGGGTCAAAAGTGTAAATGTGGAAAGAAAGTAAAACAATATGCAAAATTGTTTAAATATTAGTATGAAATATTACTAATGTGTTTAAACAGTGTGCAGGCGGAAGATTTGAAAAATCACAAGTGCAAAAGCACCTGAACAGTTGTCATATGCCTAAACAGTTGTCATATGCCTGAGCAGTTGTCATATGCCTAAACAGTTTTCATGTTTCTGACAGGTTGGTGTGTAGGCATTTCAGAATCCTCTTGCTACTGAACAGTACTCATGCTAATGAACAGTACTCATGCTACTGAACAGTGCTTATACGGCTGAACAGTTCTCATACGTCTGGCATCATGTGACTGAACAGTGCTCATATGTCCAATTCTTAGTAAAATTTAGGACCTAATGTGCCTGAACAGTACTTATGCGACTGTACAGTGCTCATACGCCTAACAAAAATTTTTACTTAGTATAAATATAACACTTGTGAATCATTCATTTCATTTCCATTTCAAAAACCCTCTGAAACCCTCCCCTGAACACCCAAATCTCGAGTACCCCGTATCATCGATTAAAATCATTTGAGCCTTAATCATAGATTATTGATAGTGTTTATGTGATTGTGAACGTAAGTTTATGATTCACATTCATCTGATTTGTGCTTAAATGGAAAATTCTTTGATAGGCGTTCGATACCTGTTCGGGCCTTCAAACCCTAAACTTGTCAAAAACTCAGATTTGATCATTCAAATCGAAAAATTGTTTGAAATAAATGATTGAATGTTGTTTGTCATGTGATTTCGAGCATTCTGTTATATTAAACATGGTTTAATCTGACATTTGATTGAATGACACTGTTCATTGTCTTCGATGAACATGAACTTGAACTTGAAGATGATGAAGAAGATGAACAGATTCATATTTTTTAAATAAAAATAATGAAAAATAAATTTCAATTGATAAAAGTCATTTTCACAGGAATTAAAGAGTTTAAAAAAATGATATAAGATAAAATAAACTAAAGTGTTAAATCTTCAATTAAAATCAATCTTGATAATTCAACTTTTATTAAAAATATAAGTGTTTACACTTAAAATAAAAATTACAAGTTGATTTCATAATTCAAGTTTATTTAAACATATTAGTTTATAATATCCTAAATGATTATATTTTCAAACTCATATTAAATCATTTGCTTTAAAATTCACACATTGTCTAATATCATTGTTTTAAACTTTTACAGATGGCTGATCTGAAGTTTGTGCCGAAGCACAACATTGCTACTTTGCTCAATGAAGAAGTTCAAGATGCACTTTCTTATGAAGAGATGATCAGATTTCTTCTAAGAACCAAGTATGTGTATGCCATGTGTTACCAGACAGTGATTTATGACAGACTCATCAGAAAGTTCTGGAGCACAGCAAGAGTTGAAGTAGATGATGAAGGAAGAAGAGTTGTTAGAGGTTTTGTGACAAGAGATCATATGATTGAAGTTTCTGAAGAATCTATAGGAGTTGCATTAAGATTGGGTCATAATGATCCAGAAGATCTTACTGAGTTGACATTTAATGAATGTAGAGAGACATTCATGGAAATGGGTCATCCTGATCATTTCCCGAAGAAACAATTCTTCAGAGCTCGAGTATACAATCATTGGAAGCTTCTGTGTTATATCTTCCAACATTGTATGTCCAAGAGGAGTGCTGGGTGGAATTCATTCCTAGTGGACATAGCATCTCCAATAGTAGCCATTGCAACCAATCGAAGATTTAATATGTCAAAATGGATCTTGAATGGATTCATATTCAATTTGGAGAAAGGCATAAGAAATAAATATTTGATGTACCCCAGATTTCTTCAAATGATCATCAATGAAGAATATCCAGATATTCATGTCTATGGAGTAGGAGGTGATAGACTTGACTTAGAACGCATGTCTGAAGTTACATACAAGAAACTAACAATGTTGACTGGTGCTCAAAATGTTCCAATGTTTGATTATATGAGGAATGTGGCCAATGATGAAGTGGATATTACAGTGGATCATTTTCATTTATTGGAAGGAGAACCAGTAGATCCAGCTGATTTGATAGATGAATTTCCTCTTATCCCTCAAGAAGATGATGATCAAAATGATGATGATGAGAATGAAGAAGGTCATGATGATGATAGCTCATCTAGTTCTGATGATAATGATGATGATGGTGGTGAAGCTGATACTAATCAATCATTGAGAAGTGATAGAACCATGTCTGAGCATGCTAATGAAGCTCAACATGAAGATGAAGGAATAATGGGTGGTGATGTTCAAGATGAAATTGTTCAGGAAGCAACTGAAGTTATAGACGATATGATTCATGATGAATCTATTCATGAAGTTGAAAATGAAGATGCTGAAATTCATGTAGAGGTGGAACATGAGCATGATGTGCAAAATCTAACTTTTGAGTATGATTTTATGGATGCTTTTCTAATTAATCAAGAAGTGCCAGTTACTACAGCATACAATGTGTCGGTACAAACTGATGAAATCTTGTATGTAGATGAGATTGAAAAGCTAAAAGAGGAAAATGAAGCTAAAGAGAAAGTGATTGTTGATCTCAAAGCTGATCTTGATAAGTTGAGAAAAGAAAACTTGAAGCATGAAACAGATGAAAGTTTGATGAAAGATATGATCAAAAAGCTTAAAGAAGAATTGAAAGAAAAGAATGAAAAGATTTTGAGTTCTGCAAAGGATAAAGATGATGTGATAAAGAATTTTGACCTTATGCATAAAGATTATGATCTTTTGGTTGAAAGATTCAAAAGATTGTCTGAAGAAAATGCGAAACTGAAGGCAGAACTATTGAAGAATCAAGAATCTCAAAAGCCAATTTCTCCTAAAGTTGAAATTGTAGCTAAAATTGTTCCTATTGAGATTGAGGAAAAAGTAGAAATGGATAAAGGAAAAAGGAAGATAGATGAAGTTGACTATTCAGTTTTACCTAAATCTTCATCAAAAGTTCAAAGAACTGAAGAAAGAGTTGAAGAAGAGAGTCAAGAAGCCCAAGAACCAATTAGTTAAGAGAAAATTGGTGCTTTGGAAGACACTGAAGAAGAATATGATGATGAATGGTTTAATGAAGTGCTTGATGATGAAGATATTGAAGAAGAATTTGAAAATACTTCTGTATTTGATCAAGTGCAAACTCATGATGAAATTCCACAAGACTTTGAAGAAAGATATAATTATCTTGTGAAGATGAAGTATAACAGAGTATTCTTGGATGGGCTTACAGTTTCTCAAATCAATGACGAGTATGAGAAATGTGTAGCTGCTGAATCTGTTGCTCCTGTTGATCCTCATAAGATAGTCATGGAACACGGTGAGTGGAACAGGGCACACGAAAGTATTAATGTTGAAGAAATTCCTAGTTCAGAGTTGCACCATCCTGATCCTGAGGAAATGAGCATTCCTGCTTTAAGGTCATGGTTGCAAGCTAGAAACTATCCTTGGAAAAGATTGAAAAGGCTCCAATTTGTCTCTTTTGGAAATCTTGTTAAAAGTTTTCAACAGACTGAGAAACAATCAAACAAGATGATCATTCTAGATACTGACAATCCTCAGTATTTAGACATTACCAAAAGAACAAGAATCTTGAAGCCACAAGAAATAAAGCAAATGGCACAGAAGACAAGTGCACATGAAAGAAGACAGGAACTGATCAAGATGTTTCCACAGTCTGAACAACAAGTGTACAAAGCTTCTTCTGAACAAAAGCATATCTTTGATAGTGCAAGATCAACTGGAGATTTGGTTAGGAATGTGTTGCAGAAAGGTCAATCAGTAGCAGAGTTGTTAAATGCTATGATTGCACCTGATTTCACTAACCAAGTTAAAATAATTGCTTGGAAATACCATGAAGTTTTTAATGCTTTTCTGATCAAACGAGTAAATGCTGTTTGTGATGTTTATCACTTTTACTCGAGTATTATTAAGCTTCTAGTTCAAGACCTGAAAGAACTGAACAAACTTCCATTGATTAACCCTTCTGGAGATAAAAGAGGAGAAATATTTGTAGAACTTCTAAGCCGAGGGCTAGCTAGAACAATTAATTTCCTTTAGACTCGATGTGATCAAGAAGACAAGTAATACTTTTCTATGCTAAAGAAGAATAAGAAGATTAGAGGGTTACAATCGGAAGAAGAGCACTTTATGATTGAATTTTTTGATAAATACTTTGAGAAATTAACTACTCCTGGATTTAAGGTGATTGAAGGAAATCAAAAGTCTAAACCAATTCTTAGATGGTTTTATAACACATAAACTTTTGAACTTAAATTGGTTCGAAATCTTGAACATTAGGATGAGGACATGATATCTTTGTTTGGTGCTTTTGAGCTGAAACTTCTCCATCCGAGTTATATCTCATTTTTGTCGGTTCAAAAATTTGTGAAAGTATCACCTGAGATAGCAGAGCAAGACAAGAAATATTTTCTTTCTATTATCAATGTGATGAATGCGGCTATGGAGCGAATTTCATTGAGAAAAGCTATTGCTTATGCTAATATCATGAAAAGAGACATCAATGACATTGAATTCATGAGAATTTCGAGGAAAGGAGTGTTAGAAGTGTATTGCAAAGAAAATAAACATCCTATTGAGTTGTATGCAGATGTTGATATTGCATGCTTGTCAAAGGATACATTAGAAAGGATGAAGTTGATGGAGATAAAAACAAATGAATCAAAACCAGAACAAGTCGTGCTTGCTGGAAAATTCAAGTCATCTATTGAGAATGCTTTGAAAGAGCTAGAGATGTATAACAAGAAGCCTATGTTCAAGGTGAAAGAAGAACCAGAAGATTTCTTTGAAGACTAATGATGAACGAGACAAGAAGATAGAAGATGAAAGAGAGAATACAAAAGAGATGAGAAGAATACTCATTGAAGAGAATGAAGACCAGAAGACTTTTGAAGACTGAAGACAAATGTAAATCTTAGGGGAGTACTGTTAGTCCTCTAGAAAGATTAACATTAGTCTTAGTGTGTCTTTTACAATTTTGCCTTAGTATAGGGACTAGAATTGTAAATAGATAGTCTTTCGTTTGTTGATAGTACAAATAGCTTAGTCTAGAGTAGAATTAGTAGTTGTAACAATTGCTGCTTTCTTACTCTTGTAATTGACTTTGCTATATCAATGAACTGAGAATTTTATTGATATTTGCTTGTTCTGATTACAATTGTTTGGGTTTCTTTGAATTGTTCATATAATTTGTTACAGATTGATGCATTTGATCCTATCAAATGTGTTGAATGTAATAAGTTTAGGGAATGCATCGGTCTGAAATTTGCTTGGTTATTAGAACATAATGATAACGTAGTAAATGACTTAAAACTTTGCACTGAGGCTAATAGAGTATTAAAGCAAAATGAAAGCAGTTTTAAAGAGAAAATTGAATTGCTGAGAAAACAATTAAAAGAAACTAAGGTTGTTGCTTTTAACCAAAAAAATGACATAAAGTTTTACATAAAAACAATTGAGGAAAGTAAAAAGAACAGAGCTGTTTTACAAGTTGAAAATAAATCCTTAAAGCAAAAACTACAAGGTTTAGCTAGTTCCTCTCACATCTTGAAAAACTTTGTTAAAGAAAGAAACAATGGGGAAGGACTGGGTTATAAAGTTTTGCCTCCACCATATGAGATCCTCCTGAACACCAAACAGAGATCTGTTAACAATAATCCCATCAATGACCATGTGGTGACTACTCCTCTGGTCAGTGATCCGGACACTGCGGTTAAACCTGCTCCTCCGATTGCCGATCAGAAGACTTCAACATCATGCACAAAGGATAAAACCATCATTAAGGACCGAGTAGAAAAGGATGATAATGTACTTCTTGGGTCGGGTTCACAATCTACTGTACCAGAACCTAAGACTTCAAAACCTACTCAGTCCAAATCGGTTAAGCAAGATCTCAATCATTTTAAAAGATAAAGTAATCATAATGTTAAACAAATCAAATTTTCAAAGAAAGTGAAAAACCTAAAGTTGAGACCAAAAGACCCATGCCTGAAGTGTTCTCTCCACCCCACAAGAGATCTCCTAGTCCTGTTAAGAGGAGATCATGCTATACTTTTGGACAAAGAGGCCATATTTCTTCACACCGTCCTCACTATCAGACACCTAGGCTTAAAGTTGAACTAGATCAGGACTAGATCAGGAAGTTAAACTATTTTATTCAAAACAGAGATCTAAAACACCTGCTAGGTCTTATGCCTCTCATCACACCACAGACAACACAGACAAGTCATTGGCAAGTCTATGATGCCTGATGTGAAACCTACTTTTGAAAATAAATCTAAAGTTCAAACTGTAAATCAGTCATCGGTTTACCACAAACAAGCCTTACACAAGGATGGTCTGTGGAAAGCTAAAACATCTGATGTGTCTGGAAAGCTAAAACATCTGATGTGTCTGATAGTGTTGATAAGGAGAAGAATGAGGTTTCTCCAACTCCAAAAGGACAGTGGGTCGAGTTTGTGATGTGCGATGCTTATGGGAAACCCAAGCCAGTAAAGGCTTGGGTCCCCCTCCTTAACTAATTATTTTCTTTTGTGTGCAGGTTGTCCGCTATAGTTATTCTACCAACACATGGATTGTAGATAGCGGAGCATGCTGGCACATGATGGGAAACCAGTCTCTCCTTTTCAACTTCCAAAAAATTAAAGGGGGACATGTTTCTTTCGCTGGAAACAAAGGAGGATACATTACCGCACAAGGATAAGTAGGTAATCGAAAGGTAAAGTTTGATAAAGTAAATTATGTTCAACAATTAGAAAACAATTTGCTTTCAGTTTCTCAGATATGTGACAAGGGCTTCAAAGTAATATTTGACAATAGGAAGTGTTACATTCTCAAGAAGGAGATGGAGATTCCTGAGGAGCAGGTATTAATGTCAACATCAAGGTACAACGATTTACGTCTTGGATATGCAAATGCTTCTAGAACTAAGTCCACTGTTCAGTGCTTTTTGTCAAAGGCAACAGAGAAGGAGTCCATCTCATGGCACAGGAGAATGGGACACATAAATCACAGGAAGATGAATCATCTGATTCATAACAACCTAGTTGAGGGAGTTACTGTAAAGAACTTCAAACTTCCAGATTTTTGTGTCTCATGCAAGAAGGGAAAGAAGACCAGGAAGTCTCACATGACCAAGCACGTTAACTCTACCGAGATGCCCTGGATCTACTGCATATGGATCTTTTCGGTCCGTCAGCATAAAGAGTATCGCTGGAGACTGGTACTGCTTTCTAGTCACAGATGACTACTCATGTTTCTCCTAGGTGATGTTTCAGAAAGCTAAGTCTGAAACATTTGAATCGTTCAAGGTGCTCGTAACTACATTGGAGTCTCTCTACAATCTGAAGGTCAGGAAGGTTTGTTCAGACAATGGAACTGAATTTTAGAATCAGTGGATGAATGCTTTCTGCAAGGAAAAGGGAATTGTTCATCAGTTCACCTCTGCATACACGGCACAGATGAATGGAGTTGCTGAACGCAAGAATAGGAGCTTGATCGATACTGCAAGGACTATGTTGGCAGATTCAAAACTGCCAGTACGGTTCTGGAATAAAGTTGTTGCCAATGCATGCTACACGCTTAATCGTGTGTTAGTAGTCAAGCGGCATGGGAAGACTTGCTATTAGTTGCTTCAAAAGCGCAAACCTAACCTAGAGTATCTGGAACCATTCGGAGCTCCATGCACTTTACTGAAGAAAACACCGGATGGCAAGTTTAGCTAGAAAGCAGATCAAGAGATCTTTCTTGGATACAGCATACCAGACAAGGTCCGTCGTCATTCTTCGACTACGGTGGCAATTTAAAATCATTCAACCTTCCTTAGATAGGTTCAGATGAAGAGATTGATGCTCAGATGATGTATGATGTCCTAAATACACATAATCTGGATATTAGCAATATGGCACCGGCTAGTGGTGCTTCGGGATCTTCAGCAGCTGCTCAAGGCGAGAGTGATGAGTCATCAAACGATGAAGAAGTAGTTGAGACAAACAATGAGCATAACGCTAATCATGATGGAAGCTCAATAGATACTGAACATGCATCAGGGAATCCGGATACTGAACCTGTCAACACAAATCTTGATACTGAAGTTGTCGTTTCTACGACACCTTTGACTAGGATCAGTGTAAATCATCCCCTGGAGACTATCATCGGGGATCTTCAATCCAGTGTGCACACGAGAAATCAACTCTACTCTGCTGATTATGCTGCAATTATGGAAAAGGGCTATGTGAATAACGGGGCCTTCAAATGTTTTGTATCTCAAGTCGAGCCCAAATACGTTAATGATGCCCTGAAGGATGAGGCCTGGGTCAACGCTATGCAGGTGGAGCTGCTACAGTTCAAGAAGCTTGGAGTGTGGACACTCGTTGACAGGCCCAAAGGAGTGAAAGTGATTGGCACCAAATGGGTGCTACGCTGCAAGGAGGACGACCAAGGTGTCGTAATAAGAAATAAGGCAAGATTGCTTGTTCAAGGCTTCAGACAAGTCGAGGGAGTCGACTACAATGAAGTGTTCGCACCAGTGGCATGAATGGAAGCTGTTCGCATCTTTCTGGCCTATGCATCCTACATGAAGATCAAGTTTTATCAGCTAGACGCTAAAAGTGCATTCCTTCATGGGGAAATCCGTGAAGAAGTCTACATCAGTCAACCCAAGGGATTCAAAGATCCTTATCATCGGGACAGAGTCGATAAGTTGGACAAGGCTCTCTACGGGCTACATTAGCCTCCTCGAGCTTGGTATGAGAAGCTCTCCACCCACCTGTTGAAACACGGTTTTCGTAGAGGTGTGATTGACTACACGTTGTTTGTCAAAGAGAGAGATAGAGATTTACTAATAGTGCAGATTTATATGGATGACATCATCTTTGGTTCTCGAAACGAAGAATTATGTAAAGAATTTGAATCTATGATGAAGGCAGAATTTGAAATGAGTGCCATGGGAGAGATGAAGTTCATCCTGGGATTATAGGTGGATCAAACACCTACCGATATTTTTCTGCATCAGACTACGTATGTTGGAGACATTCTGAGTCGATTTGATATGGAAAATGTCACTGTTGACGGTACCCCACTTGCCACAAACCATGATGTGGCACCTGTTGAGAATGGGGATTTGGTGGATGCCACTATGTATCGTGGGATGATTGGATCTCTTATGTATCTCACTGCCTCGCGTCCAGATATCATGTACGCCACATGTCTGTGATCAAGATATCAAGCAAAACCAAAAGTAAATCATCTGATCGGGGTGAAAAGGTTTTATATTATCTGAAGGGTACTCCAACACTGGGGTTGTGGTATCCTCATGGTGATGACTTTGAGCTAACTGCATATAGTGATTCAGACTACGACGGCTGCAAGATGAACTTCAAGTCAACATTACCAGGGTGTCAGTTCTTTGGAAGCAATAAGTCACCTGGCAATGCAAGAAGCAAACATCTGTTGCTTTGTCAACATGTGAAGCTGAATACGTTGCTGCGGCAAGTTGCTGCTCTCAGATCATTTGGATCCAACAACAAATGTGGGACTATGGTTTGCAATTTTCTAATACCCCTATATTTGTTTATAACTTTGCTGCCATAGCTGTAACTAAAAATCCTGTTCAACACCCAAAAACAAAACACACCGGCATAAAGTATCATTTCATATGTGATTGCTATGAAAACCAATTAATTGATGTGGTTAAAATAAACATGTATTTTCTACGTGCCGACCTCTACACTAAACCGTTTGATAAACCCAGATTTTTCTATCTGTTAGAGGTCAACGGCGTGAAAAAGAAAAGTGACGTCATTCTAGAAGAGAGACACTTGTTTAATTTCTTTTTCTTTTCTTTTTATTTTCTTTTACTTATCTCATTTTAATTTCATGTTTAAAAAAATCCAAAAACATAAAAATATTTTCGGTTTTAGAATTTTAGGGGGGAGATTAGTTTAATTTCAGTATTTATTTACTTTATAAAAAAAGGGGGGAGGGTAGATAAGCTAAAAAGGCAAAAACAACAAATTTAAGAATGTGATTCAACACTATGGAAAGTGATAGTTCACAGGCGTCTAGTTACTTGGAACACTAAAAAGATTTTCAATTTTTGCAATTTTACTTTAATTAATTCACAGAAAACTGTTATTCAGAGAATTTTAAGTCTAACAAATTGGGAAAATGATAGTACGCTTGGTTGTTACTGTAATTACAGGGAAAAAGTCGATCTAGGGAGGTGCTAGTTCATTATACGATTTGTCGGTAGATTCAACACAATAGACAAGTAGACATCATTGGTGATTCAACTTAAAATTAAATCAATCAGCAAGTTGTGGGTACCCATAGTATCCCTGGTTTGCACAATCAATCAATTTCCAACAAGGGGTGAGGAGCAATTGAATGCCACAAATGTGTGCAAAGACCTGAAAAACAGAGCAAATGATGACAAACGTCACTGCTTAATTGTATGTTATAATATATTGCTCTAAGAAGAAGATAGGTATTGCGCCTCTCTACTGTGCGATGACACTGACCTGAGGCTTGGCATAACCTATCCGTTCTAAGAATTCATTGTTGTTTGTGCCTCTCTGCTGTGCGATGGCACTGACCTGAGGCTTAGCATCTCTTTGATAGTTCTTAGAACCAAATCTTCTTATTCCCTGGAACACTCAAAAATCTTCTGAGGAAGATTGATTACTATATACCTGTGGGACACACAAATACTTGTTGATCTAATTCACCTAATTAATCACCGGGGTGTGTCAAAAATTTGTGTATGGATTTAAGTGGACAAGTATACTGATAATCGTCATAGCTGCACTGCCTGATGTTCAAAATAAATATGTGTTACATATCAGATCAGGCATGTTTACTTTGTTACTTAGTTTAGTTTTCAAGTTATTTGTAACGTGTGTCAATGTCGGACTGTACTATGTTATTCATCTCTGTGAATGTCACAAAATGAACTTAAAGTTAATCTTGAATCACTTGTTTCTAAAAAAGCAAAAGGATCACGTCTAAGGTGATCAGGTGGATAAATGGATCACGTCTGAGGTGATCAGGTGGATAAATGGATCATGTCTGAGGTGATTAGGTGGATAAATGAATCACGTCTGAGGTGATCAGTTGGATAAATGGATCACGCATGAGGTGATCAATAGTTCTTTAATTTAAAATGGTCATGTATGATATGATCAATTGATCAAAATGTTTTATCTACTGTTATAAGGGGCTAAGTGTCAAATGGCCAAAAAGTCAAAATTTAATAAGTATGACCCATTCGTACGACTGGACCATGAGTATGGACCACTCGTACGATTGGACCATATGAATGAACCCAATCGCACAATTGAAGGTGACCAACTGTGACAGTCACACGAATGACCCTCAATCGTACGATTGGAGGTGACCGTATGGGCGAGTCGCACAACTGAAGCTCAGTCGCACGGATCAACCATGCAACCAGGCTCAGTCGGACGACTGAAGGTTACCCTAGTATAAATAGAGGGGGAGTCAGCCACAGTCGTTTCATTCACCCAAATCGCCTCTCAATCGCACAACACAAACCCTTATTGCCAAAAATTCATTTGATCTTTATAAACCATTGTTTGACGCACTCTGACGTTTTGTTTTGATTATACAGGTACTGCACGACAATGTTAGTACAAAAAATCAGTTACTACACGTCTAAAAGATCGATATTATGACCTAATGTTAACCGAACGTAAATGTGACTAATAAACCACTAAAACTAAGCATTTTGATCAAATTAAACTTATTAGGGTTTTAGTCGGTCATCTGCGAACCTAATGAGTCAATCCACAACGTTTAACATCAAGTATTGCTCAAAAAATTTAATTTGAATGAACAAACAGTCGAACATGTGATTGGGCACCCTGATGAACTTTAATCGCACGACTAAGCTATGCGAATGGCTCAACTGCACGACTGAGATGGACGAATGGTTCAATCGCACGACTGAAGCATGCGTATGAGCTCAATCGCACGACTGAGGTAAACGCATGAGAGAACATACGACTAAGTCCAGTCGCATGACTCAGTTGTACCTATGAGATCATTCGCACGACTAGAACTCAGTCGCACAGCTCATTCGCACCACTAGATCTCCGTCGCACAGCTCATTCGCACGACTAGATCTCAGTCGCTCAGCTCAGTCGCATGACTGAACAATATTTTCAAGTTCAAGGAACAAAACTGGTATTCCTTGGCACATACTAATGTTTATTTACTTTGTGTCATAGATGGCGAGTCGGTGGACGATGAGCACTAAGCACAACATCTGTGCTCATCTTCATCTCTCATCCCGCAATGCTGCGGAGTTTGCCGACATTATTTCTTTTCTACATCGATCGAGAATATTCCGAGCTATCACGACATAGTGCACACCTTATAGATCAGTACAGCAGGCTTTCTGGGAAAGCGCTGTAGTTGACTGGTCCTCTGAGCCCATCGTATCAGGAGTTCCATATTTGGGGAGGCCATAAAGATTTCAGAGGAGGATATCAGGACAGTGTTAGAGTTCAGGGATGATGCTAAATGCCCCACTCGATTACATCCCCTTACTGTTCGAGGTTGCTTCATGAGGGCTAAGTACTCGGGGAACATCAATGCAAGTATGCTCAACTAGAGCAACTTGTGCCCCCAGTTCAAATACTTAGCCCATGTACTACTGAGATGCATAGCCTCAAGCAAGAGTGGATTCGACGAGCTCTCTGATAAGATGCAGAACGCCTACGTGGCGTTGGTGCTGGATCATCCATTCAGCTTTTCGAGGATGATCTTCACCTACTTGGTGGAGAACATTGAGGCGAAGGGGAAAGAAAGCTTTTGCATGTACCCACGCTTTCTGTAGATGATTATAGATCAGAAGCTCCCCTTGCTGCCCAAGGAGAAGGAGGATGTTGTTGTCCTTAAGGTGATGGATGACACCACACTAGGGCGTATGAAGGTGTACCGGGGCAAGCAAGTGAAGTCCCCGGTAAGGAGATTATTCGGGCATCTGGCCCGGGAGGACTATGTGGCGCCAGCTAGGCAAAAGTGGCGCCACGATGACAGTGAGTCTGATATAGAGAAGATAGTTTTACCTGATGATGACTCTGATGATAGTGGTGCTGGTGGAGATACAGGTCCTTCTCATACTCAGACCACTACTGCTGATGTTACATCTCCACCATCTCCACAAGGTGATTTAGAGACTGCGGGGTTCCATCAAGACTTCCAGCCTGATGAAGAGGAGAAGTCAGACGAGGAGCCGCTGACTCGGACGGTGGGTAGCCAGGTGGTTGCCACCGAGAGGGGGATTAGGACGGTTGGTGGATGTTCGGGCGGGTCTAGGGAGGCTATTTCAGATCCATCATACACCCCAGCCCAGCCAAGTAGCCTAGGGGGAGCCTCCGGGTCCAAGGGGACTCAGAAGAAAAGGACGGCTCAGCCTTACGGTAAGAAGGGGAAGCGGCTGAGATTCACACTTCATGCCACCACCTCTACCACTACACCACCCACTACAACTACACCTCCCACCACTACTACACCACCTTCCACAACTACTCCTCATACCTCTCCACCCATCCATTCACCACCACCCATCCATTCACCACTACCCATCTTCACCACAACCACTACTACCACCACTAGCCACCAAGCCGGCCCTTCCACATATCCCACCGGATCTACTCTACCCCCCATTGGGATAGAGGAACAACTGTCAGCACTGAACAGGATGGTGCTGAAGCTGTTAGCCGCTGATGGGGAAAAGACCGCTCAGTTACATTAGCTGGGGGAGCTCAATGCTTCTCAAGCTCAGCAGATTGCACAGCAAGCACAACAGATTGCTCAACTCCAAGAGCATAAGGAGGAGTTTGCCAAGAAGCTAGAGGAGTTGGAGGCTGCAAACAAGAATATCATGCTCCAACTCAAAGGATCTAAGGATGAGCCTCTAAAGCTCGGTAAAGGAGATGATGATGGAGATGATGATGAAGATGATGACAGTGATGATGATGATGTGAATGGTGATGGAGAAGCAAGAGGTAGGCAGGAATATGATGAGGACGACGAAGGAGATGGAGCTGCATCTGCCTCTGCTCATGGTCAAGAGCAAAGAACGAACAAGAGACAAGACCAAGGAGCATCGTCGTCTGCCCCACCTACCTCCCTATCTGTAGAAGACCCGGCCATGATTCAAGGCAAAATTAAAGCTTAGATGTCTATATGTTATTAAACTTTAGTTCTTGAAATCATGTATCAATGTTCATTTAAATAAATAAATGAAAAGTTGAACTGCCATTTGTCATGTGCATCATGTATACTAACTCTTATTATGTTTGTTTATTTCTTTAACAGGTTCAACTAAATAGGCTGACGAGCATGATGTGGTACCCCTTTGACAAATCAAGACTCAATTGACAATGATTCTTGATTTGCAAGGGATTGTACATCACTCGGTCAGCTACACACCTGAAGAGGGAGAGATAATCCATGATATGAAAGATGAACAGATTGTCGAACTGTTCAGTCTAAATCCAGATGAATTGGTGAAGGATGCTCCCGAAGTCGACATAGTTAGTGATGAGGAACTATAAGATGTCGATGAGGTGGAGATCGACGATGTAACTGCTGACAATTATCCCCAGTATACTAATGCCGAAGGCGAAGTACTACCAGATCTGGGAGAAACATTTGGCAGCAGTGCATTTGATAAAGTTGAATAAAAGATAGCTGGAAAAGAAGCTACAGAAGAAGTTCCTTAGGCGGATGATGCTGATCTAAAACCAAAAAGGCTGAGTGGGCAGCCTGCCTGGAGGAAATGCAGAAACAACGAGAGCCTGTAATGTCAAACGCCTACACCAAGCTCTACAAGGTAAAGAAGAATCAGAAGGTGTCTGCCAAGATCATAAGCTGGGCGTATTTTGAGAACCTCAACGTATATGCTGTCAAGATAGAGAAGGGCACAGAGTATTTCAGATTCCCACACGATCTGAAAACTCTCCGTGGATTTGAGCTTAACCGTCTTGATAACTTGAACCTCCTTTATGTTGTTCCCAGAAAGATATCGGGATGATTGGAGAAGGCAATGAAAAGGGAATACCATACGAGGTGGTTCAACTTCAAACCTCAATAGCCCAAAAGGTTCATCCATAAGACAGAGGTTGACCCTACCTCAGGAAGACCAAAGGTAGTCTTGAAATGGCACCCTCCACACACAATGTATCGTATTCCATTAAAGGAGATGCCACAAGACTTTACACCCTATTTCAAATGGTGGTATTATGATTGGCAAACTGGAGAAGCCGTCATAGTTTTGGATCGGGAGGGGACGATAGAGACAATAAGGGTATTTAACCCAATGTGGCTCACAAACTTGTCTGCAGATGATGTTTACACATTTTACAAGTGGCCACTATTTTTTAATACGTAGGATATCATGCAAACACTTCAGTTTTATCATGTTATATGTTTATGCTATGCACTTGATATTCATGCTGGGGTTTCAAGAGAAGAACGAGTTAAGAGATACGAAAAGTTTACCAAGGAAGTCAAAGAATAGATAGAACAAGGTCCAAGGGGGAGTTTGTTGGTGCATATGTCCCTAGTTCTAGTTCTAGTGAGCTTAAATGTAATTGACTTTCATTTAGTTACACTGATGTAATGTTTGATATATGTAATGAAAACCCTTCGTTGAATGTTTATTGGTTATTGAATGTTATATCTATTCATTTGATTGATTATTACACGCTTATGTGAACATGTTATATAGGTTTACAGTTGTTAGACATAGTTCTGTATCGTTAAAGGTTCAGGAATATGTTTAACAAATTCTCATGATTCAGTCGCAAGATTGGACCATGCAAATGAGCCAGTCGCACGACTGAACCAAGTGATTGATCCATATGCACGATTGAGTCATAAGACTGACTCAGTCATACGAATGAATCAAACGTACGACTCAGTCGCACGACTGAGCCATACGCATGGCACAGTCGTACGAATGAAACTGTGACCTATAAATACCACTTAATTCGTGGAAAAATGCAACGCTTCGAGAATTCTTAACCGTAGCCGTCCCTGTTCTTCTAGAGAGTCCCTTCCAACTTCATAGAATGTTTTTGATCACTTCTAATCAATTCTTAACGTATTCTAATCGTTAGTTTTGATCGGATTAACGTTATCCCTGATTGGATCGCCAATCAAATAGGATTCCGCACTATTTGATCTGGTTTCATGTTGAATCAGTTAGTACTCTGTACGTACACAGTCCTAACAAGATTCTCAAGAACCCTACCCTGAAGATGGTTTACAAGGAGATGATCTTAAAAGGGTCAAAAATGATATCAAAGCATACTCCTTGATATGTAAAGGACTACCTTTGGAAGTTCTTGCAAGGCTAGATGGATATCAGACTGGATATACCATGTACAAAGCCTTAAAGACCATATGTGAAGGAGGAAAAGAGATTCAAAACCTTAAGAAACAAAAGCTGAAAAGGCAGTTAGAACTGTTTCAACATTTGTCTGGTGAAACAGTGAACTAGATGATGAACAGATTTGTTCAACTTAAATCTGAGATGTCAACAGCTGGTATCAAGCCTGATCTTGAAGATCTAAATCTCCGAATACTCAATCCTTTACCCTCATCATGGAAACAAACTGTAACTTTGCTAAAGTATATTGAGAAGTTCCCCATGGATTTAGATCTACTTATTGCCAAGATAGAGTCTGTTGAAATTGCTGAAAGCTCAAGGAACTCTGACAGAGCAGCATCAATGTCATAGTATCAGTTTGTTGCATCTCCTGCCAACTCTGTTGAGAATGCATTCATCGCAAAGAGTGAGAATGTTCCAGAGGAAGATGGAGACTTATTTATTGGAGCAGGATTCTTCACTGACTCATCGTTCACTAGTGTTCCTGCTTTTACCACACAGTCTCATCCTCAATCTCCTCCTAAATCTCAGAGTTCAAATGTTGAAACAGAGACTCCATCCACTAACTCTGCTAAATCTAGCAAAGTTAAAGATGTTATAAACATCCTATTAGAGGATGAAGAGTCTAAAACTTCTTTCACTGCTTTTATGGCTAGTTTTCAAGCATATCAAGGTAGCCATTTAACTCAGTTAGATCTTGTTTTGTAGGATTCGTTCCAGATGGATCCTAAAGATGTTAAAGAGATGGACTTAAATTGGCAAATGGTGATGATTGCCTACAGAACACAAAAACACTCATATGTCAACAGGAAGTACAAGCCTAGTGCTAACAAGACTGTTGGTTTTGACAAGTCAAAGTCAAGGTGTTTTAACTGCAACAGTTATGGAAATTTCCCCAGAGAATGCAAAGCTCCAAGGAACAATGGAGGAAATGCCCAATAAAGTTCTAGCAATCAAAGGTTTCAACAAGCTCAGAAGACTTTCCAAAAGCCTTATCAAAGTCTTCCTATGCCTGAGATTAAAGAGGAATCAAAATCAGCTGATGAGCCCAGGAAAGCTCTTGTAGTCCGCATTAAATATGGTTATGATTGGAGTGCATATGCTGAATAGTTCACTAATGATCTAACCTTAAGTTTGTCTCTTGTTGCAGAAATTCAGGGGGAGGACAGGCCAGAGAATAATGATCCAAAGGTGGAAGGTGAGAATGAAGAAGATGACTATGATTGGAGTGACAAATCTGATCCTAAGGAGCATACAGATGAAGTAGCTCTAATGGCACAATCTGATCAACCCAAGGTTGACACTTTATCCTCAAAATATAAAACCTCATCTCCCAAATTTCCTAAAATACCATCTGAAGTGAGAGAAAAACTATGCACTAAATCATGCTTCGAAGATGTTGAATACTATTGAAGCTATTCATATAAAATTTGTGAGAAATTGAAACAAGAAGAGTCAATGCACAACAAATTAAAATCTGACCCTAAAACAACAGATCAAAAGATCATCTCTCTTCAAACATCATGGAACAAAACATTAAAGGAATTAGAAATTGTGTCAAAACAATTGGAAGAGATGACCAAAAATCTTAAGCAGGAAAAGATAGCACATGCTGCTATACAAATAGATCCTTCTAAAGTTCAAAGTTCAAAACTGATAGTTGAAAAACTGGTAAGTTAGAGAAAAGACAAAGAGAAAGTAGGACTAGGATTCACTCATTAACCTATGCTTGAATCAATAACAAACATTTTACTAGAGAACTTTAATACACATGAACATTCTCCTGAGAATAAGGCCAAACTCAAAGCCATTCAGAACAAAATCAAAAATTTTGAATGTAAAGAGGAAAAAGATAATGTAAAGGTCTTTGTTGAAAATGATGAAGAAAAGATTAAAAACATTCATCCAATCAAGATAAAATTTTATGAACCTAAATAGACAAAACAAAACACTTCTGATCAAATTTATTCTGTATTAGAAGAAGTGAAAGTTCAAAGCAAAGATAAAGCTAAACATCAGGAAGGAACATCAGAAGATTCAAACTCTATTAATCTAAAACAAAAAGATAATAAAACTTTATCTGAAGATGTTCAATCTGAAAGTAAACCAAGTTCTTCTAAAACAAAGAATCAAAGAAGAACAAAGAAATCATCAAAACCTAAAACTGAACAAAACAAAAGTTCAGAAAATCTGAGCAAACCAACAAATCAAGCAACTAAACTCAAACCGATAAAATTTGTGTCAGCTGTTTTGTTCAACATGAACTCTCTTCAACCAAACAAGATAAGTCCTATGAACAAATCTCACTTTGATCTGAAAACGGGTTCAGATTCTAAGACTTCCGCTGTTACAAGACGATTTGTTCCTAAGGAAATAAAGAAGAAAGTTCATGAACAAAAGATGAAAAATCATTTGTCACAAAAGCAAAAATTATCAAATCAAAAACAACAGTTTAACTTTTTGACGCCAAAATCTAAAAATGAATCAAATAAAGAGTCAATATCAAAAGTTAACAAGCGGTTGTTTAATACACCACAAAAGTATTATGATATATGTGATATGTACAATCATGACATATCTGAATATTACTTTAACTAGTACTGTCACATATGTGACATGACAAATCACACGACTACTGATTGTTACCTTAACAATTATGCATTGTGTGATGAAAGAAATCATAATAATGAGGATTGCTACTTTAGAAAGAACTCACCAAGGAAGGATTTTGGTAATCAAGGATATGTTAATCCATAATTTCAAAGAAATCATCATATTAGTTTTCAATATCTATAAAAACAACCTTCTTTGGGTTGAGATCATTCAAAAGAATCAATTCTGGTTATGATAATCAGTATAATGTCAAATCACAACAATACAGACAAAGAAAATTTATTCCATGTTTTGTGAGACTGAAAAATGAAACATTTAACTAGAAAAACCATTCAAATGTTTCAAATGTCTTTCATAAAGGATTTTAAATTCCAAAATATCAAAACAAACCTGACGTAAATAAACTCCATTTTAAGCATTTTACCATTGTAGACAAAGATGGAAAGCCCAAGACCATCTCAGCTTAGGTTACTAACTCATCTTAAATGTCTTTGAATGCAGGTACGCCCGCGGAGACCAGTAAACACATGGTATGTTGACAGTGGGTGTAGCCGGCATATGACAGGCAATCAAGCATTGCTTCATGACTTTAAGACAAAGATGGTACTCATGTGGCTTTTGGTGGAGATGTAGGTGGAAAGATAACCGATGAAGGAGCGGTATCAAATGGAGTAATAAGTTTTGATAAGGTCAAATTCTATGAATACTTGAAATTTAATCTTTTGAGTGTTTCTCAAATATGCGATAAATATTATTCTGCTTTATTTGATGACACTCATTGTTATATTTTAAAACCAGGATTTCAGATCAGCAAGAAGTGGGTTGTTGTTAAAGCTGTTTGAGATTTAGATGTCTACAAGTTAGATATGTCTCATGTTGACCCTTCAACAGAAATAACCCGTCTCATTGCTCACGCATCAAATGATGAAAGCCAGCTTTGGCGTAGACGTCTTGGTCATTCCAACTTCAAAAACATAAACAAACTTGCAGCAGGAAGTCATGTAGTACGAATTCCAACAAAGAAGTTTGCTACATCAAATCTCTGCAAAGCATGTTTGAAAGGAAAACAACATAGAGCATCTTATAAGTCCAAACGGATAAACTCTACTTCAAAGCCTCTACAGATGTTACACATGGATTTATTCGCTCCTGTAAACGTGCAGAGCATTGGAAAGAGATCATATTGTGTAGTCATCATAGATAGTCATACAAGATTTTATTGGGTTTTCTTTTTGCGTGCAAAAATCTAAAACGGCTGAACTTGTAAGAGATTTTATCACTAAACTAGAAAATCAAATTGATCTAAAAGTCAAAATAATAAGAAGTGATAATGGAACAGAGTTCAAAAATGCTAATGTTGAATTATTTTGTGCAGAAAAAGGGATAGCTCATCAATTCAGCACTCCTAGAACTCCATAACAAAATGGAATTGCAGAAAGGAAAAATCAAACATTGATTGACGCAGCCCGTGTAATGTTAGCAGATGCTATGATTCCAATTACAGTCTGGGATGAAGCCATATCTACTGCATGTTTCATTCAGAATCATACTCTATTATTGAAAGACAAATAGAGAACTACTTATGAGTTGATTTGACAGGAAACCAAACATAAATTTTCTCAAATCATTTGGTTGTCCTATTTTGATTCTAAATTCAAATGATTAGCTTTCGTCAGCTTCTAAAGCTTACAGAGTTTATACCTCTAAGACGAATGTTATCATTGAAACGTTCAATGTTAAATTCCTTGAAAATTCTTTTCCATCAGTTGCCAATGGTCCAGCGTGGTTATTTGATTTAGACTCATTGTCAAACTTATTCAATTCTAATTTGTTTGAATCTTCTTCTGTTAACAGGAAACAGGTAGGAGATCTTGGATCCTTTAGTAACAATTCAGACTCAGATAATATGGATGATTCAAGCCCAAACTATCCATTTTTATTATTTGTGAGAGATCCTAACTTAAATTTGAAGAATAATAATCAACATATGTCTAAGCAACAACAAGTTCCTGAAAACTCTATTGATTCTCAACAACTTCCTAATGATGGTAATGAGTTTGTGCTACCTGAGTCAGGGACATCATCTATCTCTGGTGATGTAGTTGATAATGGTAACTTCGATTAGTTTATTAACTCACCACTTAAGTTCCAAATTTCAATCCATATTCTTCTAACCTTATGCATCAGCTCTCCAACTTGAATCAAACAAATCTAGATGTTAATGTTCAAAGTGATGAGATTCTAACATCTCGTATTCACAAGAACCTTCCAACATCACAGATTATTGGTCCATTGAATGAGAGAGCAACAAGGAGTAAATCAAAACAAGCAAACCTGTGTTTATACTCTTGTTTTCTTTCTCAAATGGTTCCTAAGAACGTTACCGAAGCGTTAAAGGACAACGGTTGGATTGAAGCCATGCAAGAAGAATTACTTCAATTACGCAAACAAGAAGTGTGGAATTTAGTGGAATTACGTGAAGGAGAGAATGCAATAGGAACTAAATGGTTGTTTAGAAATAAATATGGTGATAGAGGAATAGTTATAAGAAATATGGTGAGACTAATACACACAAGAAGAAGAAATTGACTATGAAGAAGTATTTGCTCCAGTTGCAAGACTCGAATCTATTCGTGTCTTCCTGGCTTATGCCTCATACATGCAACTCAAGGTGTATCAAATGGATGTCAAATATGCATTCTTGTACGGTCCAATCACTGATGATGTGTATGTGAAGCAACCTCCAGGCTTTGAGGATGCAGAATTTCCATATCGAGTGTACAAGCTTAGCAAAGCTTTGTATGGCCTTCATCAAGCACCTAGAATCTGGTATGAGACATTGTCATAACACTTGATCCAACATGGATATATAAGAGGGAAAATCGATCCAACTTTATTCATAAAGAAGGATAATGACGATCTCTTATGTGTGCAAGTGTATGTTGATGATATCATATTTGGTTGTACTAGTCCAAAACTGTACAATGAATTTGAAGAAATCATGAAGTCTTATTTCCAGATGAGTTCTATGGGAGAAATCAATTTCTTCCTTGGATTGCAAGTTTGACAATCTGCAGATGGTATATTCATCAACCAAGAAAAATTAGTTGACAAACACTTGAAGAAATTTAAATTGCAAGATTGTCAGTCCATAAGAACTCCAGCTAACGTAAACACCAAGATTGAGCCTGATCCAAAAGGAAAATTAGTAGACCAAACTTTATACAGATCTATGATTGGTTCTTTGATATATCTTGCTGCATCAAGACCACACGTAATGTATTTTGTTTGTGTCTGTGCCAGGTATCAATCAGACCCGAAAGAATCCCATTTAATTACTGTCAAGAGGATATTCAGGTATCTCAAAGGTAAACCAGCTTTAGGGTTTTGGTATCCTTATGAGGGTAACTTTAAGCTACACGGATATACAGGTAGTGATTATGGTGGATGCTGCCAAGATAGAAAATCTACAACGGGTGGTTCTCAGTTTCTTGGTCCCTGATTAGTCTCGTGGCAATGCAAGAAACAAATGAATGTCTCTGTTTCAACTGTAGAAGCTGAGTACATAGCTGTATCAGCAGGATGTTCTCAAATCCTTTGGTTGCAAAATCAACTTCTAGATTATGGGTTAAATTTTCTTAAAACATCCATTTACATTGATAACACTGTTGCTATGTTCATTACAGCTAATCCAGTTCAACATTCTAAAACAAAAGATATCAAAATTCAATATCATTTTCTCAGAGATAAGTCTAAAAAAGGTTTAATTATTTTGATTCAAATTGCAACTGAAAAACAGTTGGCAGATCTATGTACTAAAGCCTTCCTACCAGGACGGTTTGAGTACTTAGTGGAGTCAATTGGCCTTGTTAACAATGTGTAAACCTGGTTTCTAAGTTCTTCTCTCAGTTCTTTGAATTTTATCATGATCAGAACCATCCCTAAACCAAAAGGTCATCATAAGTGAACCTTTCAAAGTTATTTGCCTCATTGTATTTTGTGTGTGTGTGTGTTTTCTTTTAAAGAAAAACAAAATACAAAAGTAGAAAACTCAAAATTAAAGATAAAAACAATATAAAACAAAAACTCCAAAAATAGAGTTTTTCTTTATTTGTCATTGCATTTTTAGGAATGAATCTGTTTTTGCAACTCATGAGAAATGGTAGTACATTAGTGAGATCAGTTACATACTTCACTCACTAATAAAGTCTGACATGATCAGATATGATGTGTAGACAATATCATGCGAATATACTGAAAAAGTAAATTCTTATGATTAAACTAAATCTCCATGCTTGTATGTGTATTAATCTGAGTAATTATGAGTTTTATTAGCTTATCAAATTGATTGCTTGTTATGTTACAACACTCACACCTGATGGTGATGTGACTAATCATGAGATCTGTTACAAGCGTCATCTCACTTCTTTGTTATGAGTCATCATAGACCTGAAGTGCTGAGATATCTTATGTTGTAAGCGATTACAGACCTGGATATTCTCATATTATGCAAACGATGCCAATGTGCAGAAACCATTCAAATGGATGGTTAGAGTTGATGAAATGGTTATCCATGATCATTCTCTGTTAAATAAGTAACATGAATTCTGATTAAGCATATTTGTTAGGTAATAAGTTGAGAATGTGTGCTTACCTACATGTCTTGATGATAGTTGGTCTCTCTAAGTCTTTATATGAGTCACATGATGTCATATCTAACTCTACCCTAATCAATCCATGAATTGAAAAAGTAAGTGAGCTGATCTTTTTGTCAAAAACACTCATTTTTGTCCTTAAATCTTGTGTCTCCTTTGCTGTGATATCACTGACCTAGAACACACTTGATCAGGATTTATTCATCGTCTATGACTATTCACATTTTATTTTATTTTAATGTGCTGATCTTTACTGATATGATCTCACCGCAGACAATGATTCTATTATAAATGTTAGATTTTGATTCTACTTTAATTTTGATTTTATCCATGTTTTCTGTGTGTAGGCAATTTAACAATGATATGTGTGATCTTATTGTGTTAACTTGAAAAACTTCTAAGTTTCTAAAACTTAAAAGTTTAGGGGGAGTAATAAATATAAGAGTTTTCTCAGAAAATCAAAATCTAAATGTTGAATTGAAAGGATGATGTTATATGTTCAAAGTATGTGTGTGTTTGATAATGTAAATTTTCATAATGATAATATGAACCTATAAATTTGCAAGTGGAAAAGCTTCTTACAAATGTTGAAAACAAGACAATTTGTTAATTTTGAGACTAAAATGAAGGGAAAATTAATTTTGAAAATTTATAAAATTTGAATTAAAATAAAAAGGCTTGAAATGTTAAAAGTGAAAATTGAGGGTTAAAAATGTAATTTTTGTGGGAAAAATTCAAAATCCTGAAAATTGTTTGAATATTAGTACGTGAACAGTGCTAATAAGTCTAAACAGCGTTCGGATGAAAGATGTGAAAAATGCAAGTGTATTGAACATCATGCGTCTAAACGGTAACCATAAGTCATTTTTAGGTGTATGAAGAGTTTTCAGAATTTGTACAAGTGTTTAAACGGTTCTCATAAACCCATGCGTCTAAACAGTTGTCAACTGTCTGAGAATGTAGGTAAATTTGTTCGTGTTTAGATGGTTCCCATAAACTCATGCATCTGAACAGTTGTCATCCGTCTGAGAAATTAGGTAAAATTGGTTGTGTTAGACAGTTCATCATTCCCATGCGTCTACACAGTACCAGACGGTTTGTGTAATATTGACAAGTGTTGGACGTCTCTATAGATACATGCGACTAAACAGTTCTCAACCGGCTGAACAGTTCAGAACAGTCTGAACAGTGCCCAAGCGGCTGAACAGTTGTCATGCGTCTAAGCCCAAACGTCTAAAAGTGCTCATCCATCTTAAATTTTACACTTAGCATATAAAGAACACTTCTCATTTTTCCATTCATTCACAACCCACAGAGTCAAACACTTAAACACTATCGATTCAATTTCATCCATTTCACTCAAAATCGTCAATTGTTCTTAAAATATTCTTATTCAAAAGTGTATATCAATGATTTGCGAGTGTAAGTTCAATGAATAAATCATTAATTTCAAGGTTTAGATTCAATTTAGGTCAGACGGTTCTCGTCTGTTCAGACGTTTGAACCCTAAAATTTGCAAAGTTTGAAAAATGATGAATGAAACTGAATAAAAGAGCTGAAATTGATCACATATTGTTGATGTACACTGAATTTCGAACACTTTGACTTATAAATCTGATGTTTTCATGAACTTTGAATTCTTGGTGTTCATCTTCGTTCGAACGAAGAAGATTAACAGTTCAAATTTTAAAATATTTTTTTAATAATAATTTATTTAACTAATTCATAAGAACTAAATTGAAAAATAAATTTGGTCAATGATAAGTGAATTAATATGTTTTAAAACAATAATACAACAAAGTTTATTTAATATGATTTTGACAGAATTTTAATTAAATTCTAGAAAATGATTACTTACACTTGAAGTTAAATAAAACCTAAGTGTTTTAAAACATAATAATTCATTTATATCAATTCAAATTTTAACATAATCAAATCATTTCAAATTCATCAATATATCTAATATTGTGTGTTTGTTTGTGCAGATGTTAGAACTAAAGTATGACCCAAAGCACAATGTGGCTGCTTTCTTAGATGAAGATAGTAAAGAGGCCACTGGATATGAAGAAATGATTAGATTCTTTCTAAGGACTAGATATGTATATGCAATGTGTGTAATACCTATGATACATGCAAGACTGATCAAAAGATTCTGGAGAACAGCCGAGGTTGAAAGATATGAGGCTGGAAATAAAGTGGTGAGAGCATTTATCATAAATGATAGAATGCTTGAAGTCTCTGAGCAAGCTATAAGGATAACTCTTAGACTTGGGGAGAATGACCATGAAGATTTAGCATAGTATACATTTAATGAATGTAGGGATGTATTCTTACAGATGGGGCACCCTTATCATTTACCAAAGAAGCAATTCTATACGGCCAGGGTGTATAACCAGTGGAAATTACTTTGTTATGTCTTTCAGCAGTGCATGTCCAAGAGAAGAGCTGGTTGGGATTCATTTCCTGTCGACATTACATCACCCATCATTTCTTTAGCCACCAACAGGAGATTCAATATGGCTAAATGGATCATGAATGGATTCATCCTCAACTTAGAAAGAGGACGGAGACATAAGTACTTGATGTATCCTAGATTTCTTCAATTGCTGATTAATGAAGATAAACCTGATCTATGTGTTGATGGTGTGGAAGGTCATAAATTGAAATTGGAGCACATGTCTGAAGTAGTTTACAAAAGACTTGCAGTTATCACAGGTTCCCTGAACATTCCACTTTTTGACTACATAAGGAATGTAGCAATGGATAATGTGGACATCAACTAATAACACTTCCACTTAACTGAAGATGCACCAATAGATCCAAATGATCTAATAGAAGATGTTGTTGATGAGATGGTTGATGATAATGATAATGAAGATAAAGATAATGAAGATGATGATGCTTCTGAGAGCTCATCAGATGAAGATGATGATAGTGATGATGATGGTGCTGATGATGCTGCTGAAGCACATCACTCAGTTAGCACTGAGAGAACTGCTTCTGATCATGTTACTCAGACCCATGACTTGGGTGAAGGAACATCTGTTGGTGTCATTCAAGAGGAAGCTATGAATGAAGCACAAGATGAAGAAGCAGATGTAAATATGCATGCTGAGACTACTGTGCATGATGAAGATTCTCAAAATAAAACATTTGACTTTGATTTTATGGAAGCAATGCTTTCAGAGCCTGTTATTCAAGGTGTAGCTCGTTAAGAAACTAAAGATATACCAGTCATTACAGCACAAAATGTGTCTGTACAGACTGAAGACATCTTGGATGTGGATGAGCTTGAAAAACTGAAAGATGAAAATGTTACTCAAAAGGGAATAATTGATGATTTGAAAGCTGATAATGAAAAGCTGAAAGAGATCAACATATCTCTTGAAAATGAAATGAATAAAATGAAAGAAGAAAATGAAAAGTTAAAGGAGGAAAATCAAAGCATGGATGAAAAGCTTCTGGTGTTTGCTAAAGATAAACAAGATGTCATCAAGAACTTTGAAGTGATGATAAGAGATTATGATCTACTTGAAGAGAAATATAAGAAATTATCTGAAGAGAATGAAAGATTAAAAGAAGAGTTAAGTAAGTCAAAGGAATCTCAAAAGCCAATCTCTCCAGATATCGTGGTTGTTTCTGAAATGCTTCCAATTGATGTTGAAAAGACTTCTGAGACGGAGAAAGGGAAGAGAAAACTAGATGATATAGAAGATACAGTTCTACCTGAATCTTCTACTAAAATACAAAGGATAGAAAAAGTTGGGGAGGAAGAGACGCAAGGAGAACAAGAGCAATTATTTTAAGGGAAAATTGGTGCTTTATAAGACATTGAAGAAGAATATAGTGATGACTGGTATGATGAGGTACCAGATGATGAAGATATTGATGAAGCTCAATTTGAAACAACTTTCTCTCCACTTGAGCCAATTCACGAACATGGTGAAATTCCTTAAGATTTTGAAGATAAATATGATTATCTTGTGAGGATGAAATACAATCAGGTATTTTTGGATGGGCTGACAGTTTCTCAAATCAACGATGAATATGAGAAGTGTATAGTTGCTGAGTCAGTCGTGCCAATAGATCCAAATGAAATTGTCATGGAACATGGCGAATGAATCGAGCTCAAGAGAGCATAAACATTGAGGAAGTTCCCAGATCAGAGTTGCACCATCCAGATGTAAGGCCCCGTTCCCGGGCACCTCATAGTTGGACATTCATCGCACCTAAAACATTTTAAAACGTACATTTGTCTTGCAGCGGAATTTAAAACTTTCATTAATAACTAAAAACATGTCATTTCATAACATTACAATATTCTTTTTCATCTTAAAATACATTGACATGTCAAAATATGGATGCCAGCGTCAACGGAACTGAGTAGCCGCCTCGTGCCATCCTCAGCAACACTACCTGCCAACTGGAAACACACAAAAGTCAGCGTTGCTGAGTGAGTTCTAGTTTTATAATAAAACATACTTTTCTTTCATTAAAACCGTTCTTTACATACATGCGAGCACACATCATACGTACACATAGATAATTTCATTATTATCATTTTGTGTTCTCATTCATTCTTTAACTTTACTTTCGTTCGTTCTCTATCTTTCATTCGTTCATTACCTATCTTTAACTTTCATACATTTCTTTTCTTTTACTTCTTTCTGGAGCCGGTCACACTTTACCCTCTTCATGGCACATAGCCATGATTGCTGAGGTCCAGTGACAAGGATCCCATTTCATACGTTATCATTATGTTTCTTCCGTTCATTACTTTCATTTGTTTGTTCTTTAACTTTCATTACTTTCATTAACTTTCATTCGTTTCATACTTCCTTTCATAATTCTCTTTCTCATCTAGATCTTGTCTCATGCCATATCCCCGACTCATGTTCGAAGACTGATACTGTGCCGGGGCTTGACAAACAAACCCCCGACTCATGTCCGAAGACTGACACAGTACCGGGATACGCGACAAAGATCCCGTCGAGTCAATCATCTAGATTGAACTCCATCCGAGTCTGTTGCAACACAAAGTTGCTCACCTCACTATCTCGTCTCTTGCAATATCCCCGACTCATGTCCGAAGACTGATACTGTACCGGGGCTTGACAAACAAACCCCCGACTCATGTCCGAAGACTGACACAGTACCGGGATACGCGGCAGAGATCTCATCTCTCTATCTTGTCTCATGCAATACCCCCGACTCATGTCCGAAGACTGATACTGTGCCCGGGCTTGACAAACAAACCCCCGACTCATGTCCGAAGATTGACACAGTACCGGGGTACGGAACAAAGATCGTCCTTCGAGTCTGTTGCGACACAAAGTTGCTCATCTCATACATACACTCTTTAGCTTCACGTTCGTTCATTCGTTCATTAATGCATGCGTTCATTCATCACGTTCCTCTTTTATTATCTTTCACTTTACGTTACATAATACTTTTCATTCATTCATACACGTATACGTAAAGATACGATAAGATAAACATACATCAACACAAGGAACATCGACATTCACAAATCATCAATCGTCAGCATAATATAGGGCCTCATCATACTTAACCCACATGCACATGCAATACTATCGTCATCGTGCCCAACGTAACTTCTAAGCCTAGACAGTTGTCACACATGCACTTACGGGAGCTATCACATCATTACTTACCCCCCGCTATTTTCCCAAAGGCCCGTAATTGAACTATACCTCTCCTCGTACATATCAGCCCTATTCGGGCGATTGGGCAACCTTCAGTCGCATGGCCTCCATGCGACTGAACACTATGCGAGGGCATCTAGGCAACTGAGCATCTACGCGACTGGGCTCTCAGTCGCATAACCTGTCATGCGACTGGACCTCCAGTCATGCGATTGAACCTCAGTCGTCCCTCAGCCATCCGATTGGCCCATCAGTCGCCTAGCCCTAACTGGGCAGCGACTGGAGTTCATCCCGAACTACAGCCGTGACATACGTCCTTCAAACTCTTCCAAACTCATTTCAAGCCCAAATTAGCCTTCTAAACCATAGCGGATCATACTATAATATCATACAAGCACATACAAGTCCAAAATCACACTCTAAACATACTACATATGATTACACCCAAATGGGTCAAACTCACACGTGTAAAAAACGGGTTTATATGTGTTCCAGCCCCCAAAATCGGTTGAAAACAAGTAAATGAGGGGTCCCAGAACTCACATGAACTATCCCGTCGAGTAGAGCTTCGATTCAACTCACTACACGTTGATTTTGCACTCTTGAACTCGCTTGAACCAAGCTTTCTTCTCCTCTTTTCCTTTTTCTCTTCTTTCTCTCTGGTTTTGCAAGTGTGGGGAGAGGGTAAGGGCTGCCCTCTCCTTTAAATACTACAGTCCAGTCGGCCGAGCTTCTATGCGACTGAACCTTCAGCCTCATGAGCTCCATGCGATTTGACACTCCAATCGTGCGACTATCATGCGTATTGAGCTCCAGTCAGGCGACTATCGTGCGATTGGACGCTCCAGTCGCATGACACTTCAAACTGAAATTTCCGGGTGTTACACCAGACCCAAAAGGAATGAGTATTCCAGCTTTAAGGTCTTGGTTGAAGGCTTGAAATTGTCCATGGAAGAGATTAAAAAGGATTCAATCTGTCTCATTGAGAAATCTTGTCAAAATCTTCCAGCAAACTGAGAAGCAATCTAACAAAATGATTATTCTAGATACTGATAATCGTTAGTATCTGGATATCACAAAGAGGACAAGAATTCTAAAGCCATAAGAGATCAAACAAATGGCACAAAAGACTAGTGCTCATGAGAGTAGGAAAGAGCTGATCAATATGTTCTCTAGTTCAGAAATCCAAGCTTATAAAGCTTCCACTTAACTGAAACAAATATTTGATAGTGCCAGATCTACATGTGACTTGGTAAGAAATGTCTTACAAAAAGGAAAATTTGTTGCTGAATTGTTGAATGCAATGATTGCTCTGGATTTTACAAACCATATCAAGATCATTGCATGGAAGTATGATGAGGTGTTTGATGCATTTTTGATTAAAAGGGTAAATGCAGTCTGTGATGTCTATCATTTTTACTCTAGCATCATTAAGCTTCCGGTGCAGCATTTCAAAGAGTTAAACAAACTACATCTGAGCAATCCGTCTGAATCAAAACGAGGTGATATGTTTGTAGAAATTTTGAGAAGAGGTTTATCAAGAACAAGCAATTTCCTTTAAACTTGATGCGATCAAGAAAATAAGGAATACTTTGTTATGTTAAAGAAGAATAAAAAGATAAGGGAGTTACAGACTGAAGAAGAGCATTTCATGGTTGAATTTTATAACCAATATTTTGAAAAAGCTACAACCTCGAGCTTAAAAGTTATAGATGGAACCCAAAAGTCCAAACCGATTCTTTGATGGTTCTGTAACACAGAGTCATTTGAGCTTAAACTAGTCTGTAATCTCGAACAGTGGGATGAGGACATGATTACACTTTTTGGTGCATTTGAGCTCAAATTGCTTCATCCAAGCTATATTTCATTTCTATCGGTATAAAAGTATGAAAAGGTATCTCCAGATGTTGCTGAGCAAGACAAGAAATATTTTCTTTCCATCATCAACGTGATGAATGCAGCCATGGAAAGAATATCTCTGAGAAAAGCACTTGCCTATGCCAACATAGTAAAGAAAGACATAAAAGATATAGAGTTCATGCGCATTTTGAGAAAAGGTGTATTGGAAGTATACTCAAAGGAAAGCTCAAAACCTATCGAGTAATACACCAATATCGATATTACTGGACTATCAAAAGAGACTTTGGAAAGAATGAGCCAAATGGAGATTAAAACAAATGATTCACAACCTGAACAGAGAATTCTTGCAAGTAAATTCAAGTCAGAAATTGCTAATGCTTTGAAGGAACAAGATTTATTCAAAAAGAAGCCTATGTTTAAAGTCAATGAAGAAGCAGAAGACTTCTTTGCAGACTAAAGATTTATTTGCAGGAAGAGAGAAGATAGAAGGAGGAAGATGAGAAGAATGGAGCAGACAAAGACTGAAGACCCGATGAAGATAAGAAGACAATAGAAGAAAAAGATAACAAAAAGAATGAAGACTAAAGATTTCGAAGACAGAAGACAATGTCAATCTTAGGGGGTGTATTGTTGGTACTTCTTTAAAGATTAACATTTTGTCTTTATATGTCTTTTTATCTTTTTGTAAATAGTATAGGGACTAGTCTTGTAATTAGTTAGTTCCTTTTTCTATTTATTGGTAGTATATATAGCTTAGACTTGTGTAGGTTAGATATACGAATCTTCTACTTGCACACATTGTAATTGTCTTTGCTATTATCAATAAACTCTTTAAATTTTATTGATATTGTGCTTTGATCCTATCATAAACAATCTTTTGTAACTTGAACACTGTTGTGTTACTTAACAACTGTATCTTTTAATAATAGAGCATGGCTTTTGCTAACGTAATTCCACTGTTTATTTAATGAAATGTATATTAATATATTTTAAGTGCAATGAATGACCAACTGTGAGGTGCCCAGGAATGGGGCCTTACAAGTTGGTATTAGAGCCATAGTTTAAGTGAAATGGGTAAGTATTTTCAAAAGAAACCTAAACTTAAAATGGGAAAGATAGAGGGATGTTAGCCCGGGCAGCTATATGCCATCAAGTATTTCTTTTCTTAAAATTAATCAGTATTATGTGCGTGTGCTATTTGACTTGTGTGTTCTTAGTAGATTTAGATACTGATGTAGTGAGGATAGGAAATGCTTGGGGTGTGGAGAGTAAAGTAAGTGGCTAATCACAACTGGCCACTGTCATTAGGGACTTACTATACTTGACATAAACTGAGTTGTTCCCTTGAATAACTGTGTTGGTGTTTGAATCTTATAGCATTTAGGAAATGGCTAGATAAAAATCTTCCAAGGATTCTAGAGGCAGAGGTCGGCCACGTATGACTAGGAGTAGTGCTAAGGCTCCTGATACAGCTCGCTAGAACCCTGATGTTCATGGCTGGAGTAAGGATAACAAGAATGCTAGCCTGAACACCTCAGCTAGGGCGGCGATTGCTGACGAGGTACACCAGGTCATGCAGACAGTCTTACCATCTGTAGTGACCGAAGTCATCAGAGCTGTGAGGAATGAGGAGAGGAAGGAGAAGGAAAATAGGAAAGGGTCAATGGGCAAGGAAAGCAAGGGGAGGAGGAACGACCGGAGCCTGAGATCATGTTGTCCAATGAAGAGGAGGATTATTTAGTGGGATGAAGACTAAGGGGTGCAGTTATGGGGCATTCTAGAGGTGCAAGCCCCCGACCTTCGATGGTAATGGTAATGCTGCTGCCGCTCACCGCTGGGTGAGGGAGATGGAGACAGTGTTGGAGATCAGTGAGTGTCGTGCAGACTAGAAGGTGAAGTTAACTCATTCTTTTTTGACTCAACGTTGTGTTGGTGGGACAATATTTTCCAAGCTGAGGGTGCCAGAGCCATCGGGAAGATGCATGGAAGGAGTTGAAGCACTTAGTGATCGAGGAGTTCTGTCCTCACAGGGAACTCAACAGGATCGAGAGGGAGTTCTTGCAACTAGAGGTGGGAACCATGACCCACCAGCAGTACACCACCAAATTTAACAAAATGGCAAGGCTAGTGTCGGATCATGTGACGCCAGTGTCAAGGAAGATCAAGAGGTACATCCAGGGACTGTCGGATGATATTCGCAGGCATCTGATTGCTGCTCAGCCAGGTACCGTTTGATCGGTGGTGGATTTGGCGGACAGGTTGTACGATGAGCAAGAGAAGACTATGGTGGAGGTGTGGAAGATGAGTGGTGGTGATTAAAGCTGTAATGGGAAGAGGTTTAGATGGGATGGTTTCTCTCCAAACAACAAGAGGATGAAGGTGGATGACCGTAGGGTGTCATCAAGCTCAGGGCTAAAGAAGTGTGGCAAATGTGGATGGGAGCATACCGGTGAGTGTATGTTGGGATTGAATGTATGCTTCATATGTGGCAAGTCTGGCCATATCGCTAGAGAATGTAGAGTGCTGAAGTGATATAACTGTGGCGAGGAGGGCCACGCGACCAAAGACTACAAGAAACTGAGGGCAGAGAGCTCTGGGAAGAGGAAGAAGCTGGAGGAAGGAGGATAGAGGGCGAGTGCTAGAGCTTACACCATGACCCGGGAGGAAGCCAGAGCGGATCTTGATATCATGTCAGGTATGTTTCTAGTAAATCAATCTTGTGCCTCTGTATTATTTGATTTTTGTGCTAGTAGGAGTTTTATCTCTACTACTCTTTATTCTAAGTTATCTGCTAGTAGTAGGAGTATTAGTGAGCCATTCGACGTAGAAATTGCTATTGGTAAGTCCATTAGAATTACCGACATAATAGAGGACTGTGCCATAGAAGTAGAAGGTTATAGGTTTGCTGCTAAGTTACATGTGATGCCCCTAGGAGGATTTGATGTACTACTAGGAATGGAATGGTTAGCAACGAATGATACAAACATCATATGTCGCAAGAACATGATTCAACTAGTCGCGCTCGAAGGGAGTTCGGTGATGGTTTATGGAGATCGCGTTACTACGATCCCGAAGGTGATTTCAATGGAGGTGGCAGGGAAGTGCACGAGACGTGGATGTAGTGCCTATCTGGCCTACGTGAAAGATGTGGATGTGATGATACCACAATTACCCGATGTACCAGTGGTGTGTGACTTTCCGCACGTATTCTTGGAAGATTTACCCGGCGTGCCACCGGATCACGAAATTGATCTCCAGATTGATCAAATACCCGGTGCTCAACCCGTTGCCAAAGCACCGTACCGATTAGCTCCGACTGAGATGAAGGAACTCATGGAGCAATTGCAGGAGTTAATGGATAAAGGGTTTATACGACTGAGTATCTATCCGTGGGGTTCTTCGATCATTTTAGTAAAGAAAAAGGACAGTAGTATGCGGATGTGCATCGACTACCAAGAGTTGAACAAGTTGACGGTGAAGAATCGGTATCCATTACCGAGGATTGATGAATTGCTCGATCAGCTCCGAGGTGCCAGTTGGTTTTTTGAGGATAGATCTTCGATCTGGCTACCATCAATTGAAGATGAAGGAGCATGACATACCTAAGACATCTTTTCGTACGCGTTATGGACACTACGAGTTTCTCGTTATGTCCTTCGGATTAACTAACGCACCAACTACCTTTATGGATTTGATGAACCGAGTGTGTCGGCCAATGTTAGGCAAACCAGTTATAGTGTTCATTGATGATATCCTGATTTAATATAAGAGTGACGAAGAACATGCCGGCCACATACGTGAGGTATTGGAGAAACTTAGGAGGAAGAAGTTGTATGCTAAATTCTCTAAGTATGCTTTTTGGCTATGCGAGGTTCAATTTTCGGGTCATGTTGTTAATGCTGAAAGAATCATAGTGGTCCTAGCAATGGTTGAGGCGGTGATGCAGTGGAAGTCTACAAAGTTGCCATCCGAGAACTGTAGTTTCTTGGGTTTGGCAGGCTACTATAGAAGGTTCATTCCAGACTTCTCCAAGATAGCCTCGCCTTTGACCAAATTACCTTGCAAGGATGTGAAGTTCATATGGGGTCGAGAATAGGAGTGTGCTTTTAAGTGGTTGAAGATGTGGTTAACTCAAGTACCTATCTTGACATTACCCGAGGGGAGTGAAGACCTAGTGTTGTATTCGGATGCATCTTATTCGGGGCTAGGTTGCGTGTTGATGCATAGTGGAAAGGTGATAGCCTACGCATCCTGACAGCTAAAGACCAACAAAGTCAACTACCCTACCCATGATTTGGAGTTAGCAGCTGTGGTCTTTGCCTTGATGATTCGGTGGCACTACTTATACGAGACGAAGTGCACCATCTTCACCGACCGCAAGAGCTTAAAGTATTTCTTTGAGCAAAAGGTTCTCAACATGAGGAAAAGGAGATAGTTAGAACTCATCAAAGATTATGACTATAAGATCCACTACCATCCAGACAGGGACAATGTGGTGCCCAATGCCCTGAGACGAAAAGAGAGACACAAGCCGATTCGGGTGAAGGCGTATTAGTTAGTGATGACCTCAGACATGATGACGCAAGTGAAAGAATTTCAAGATGAGGCATTGAAAGAAGATCACCTCAACTCTGAAAGGATGAGAGGTATAGTCGCGGAACTACGAGAAAACACTCACGGAATTAGAACCCACGTTGGACAAATGTGGATCCCTCGTTACCGAGATCTGCAAGGGCGAATCATGGATGAAGCTCACAAAACTCTATACTCCATTCATCCCGGTGCCACCAAGATGTATTAAGACATGAAAAAGGACTACTGCTGGCCGGTTATGAAACATGACGTGGTGCAGTATGTGAGTAAGTGCCTTACTTGCTTGCAAGTGAAGGCAGAGCATCAGAAACCTTACGGGAAGATCCAGCCATTGGATATACCCAAGTGGAAGTGGGAGCACATCACCATGGACTTCATTACGAAGTTACCCCGTACGGTGAAGGGGTACGATGCCATTTGGGTGATTGTTGATCGTCTAACCAAGACTGCTCACTTCCTACCGATCCGAGAGACGTACTCATCGAAAAGGCTTGAGGATCTGTTCATTAAAGAGATTGTAGCTCGTCACGGTGTGCCGACGTCTATCGTGTCAGATCGTGACACCCGATTCACATTGAAGTTTTGGAAGAGATTCCATGACACGATAAGGATAAGGCTACACATTAGCACGACTTGTCATCCTTAGAAAGATGGTTAGTCTGAGAGGACGATTCAAATGCTCGAGGACATGCTTCAGGAATGTGTGATCGACTTTGGAGGAAGTTAGGATGATCACTTACTGTTAGCGAAATTCTCATATAATAATAGTTATCACGCTCGTATTGGCATGCCACCATACAAGATGCTATTGGTAGAAGATTTAGGACTCCCATATGTTGGGGAGACATTGGACATAAGGAGTTAGGAGGTGTCGAGGTGATCGAGGCTATGACTGAGAAGTTGGAAAATATCAAAGCCTTTATGAAGGCGGCAAAAGATAGACAAAAGTCGTTTGCTGACAAGAGGCGAAGATCGATAGAATTCAAGGTTGGCGACCGAGTTATGTTGAAGGTCTCACCTTGGAAGGGGATCATCCGATTCAGAAAGCAAGGTAAGCTAAGCCTAAGATACATAGGACCTTTTCGAATCTTCGCACGAGTAGGGGAGGTGGCCTATCGACTTGAATTGTCGGATGAGCTAAGTGGAATTCATCCCACATTCCATGTATCTCATCTGAGGAAGTGCTTAGCTGATAAAGACATGGTAGTACCACTGAAGGATATTGAGGTGGATGAACGGCTCAAACATGTGGAGCAACCAGTGGCAATCATCGATCGGAAGGAGAAGAGGTTGAGAAATAAAGTGATTCCACTGGTGCGTGTATAGTGGAAACACCGAAAGAGTTCTGAGTCTACATAGGAGATGGAAGAATAAATGAGACAGATTTACCCACAATAATTCGAAGAGTAACAGGTTTCGGGGATGAAACCTCTTTAAGGGGGGTAGACTTGTAACACCCGAAACTTTGTTAAAATAAAAGAGAAATAAAAGTATCTTTCATAAGAAGGAATAGAAGCTAAAGTAGAGGGGGTTAAAGTGTCAAATAGTACAACAACCCATTAGTATAATATATATGGGGATATGGCCACCCATATTGCACATCCCATCTGCTTTCTTTCAACCAAAAGAAGAAAAGAGAAAGCTGAAGAACTTTCTCTCAGGTTCTAGAGAGAGAAGCGACTGATTTTGATATTCGTAAGTAAATTTATGTGTAATTGGCTCAGTTTTGTCGTGTTTTGATTAATGAACCAAGAATATATGATCTTATGTGTATGTCTGTACGGGTTTATGTGTTTTAGACGCATCTAGGTGTTTGAATTCTTTGGAAAGTTGAAGGTTTAGAGTTGGAGGCTGGAAAACATCAAAGGTGAGTCCTAGACCCCATAATTTGCAGGATTTAAACATTCTTTGGGCTTGAAAAAGTATGTAAAACCATTTTTACAAAAGTTATTTGAATACCCGTATGTATCTATGTATGCATGATGATGTTTTTATGGTTGATATGTGTTAGTTATACTTAGAATGGTGTTATTAAGCTTAGAACATGTAAGAAAAATGATTGGGACTGATAATATGTTAGAAATATGCTAAACAGGTTGCCCAACGGCCTAGACAGTACCCCAACCTCCTAAAATTGCCTTAGGAAGTTTCTAAGTCAGCCCATACGCCCAAACAGGGCCCAACCGCCCAAACAGTGCCCCAACCGCCTAGAATATGTCTTATAAATTCTAAGTGAAAGCATATGCGCCTGAACAGTAGCTTCTGCATCTAAGATTTAGACTCAGACGCCTAAGTATGGTCCAAATGTCCAAATAGTGCCCATGCGTCTGAGATGGTCCAGACGCGTAAATATGGTCCAAACTCCCAAATAGTGCCCATGCGTCTAAACAGGCCTCATGCGCCTACAAAGTGCTCATGCGCCTAGAACAGTTAGAACATTTTCTGAAATTTTGAGAAAAATAGAGTCATTAGGGTTTGACCCGAGTTTGACATATGGTTTTAATTGCAATTATAATTGCATTATTATTAAGTTGTTCCTATGATCATAGTAATTATTATTGTGTGACTTATGTGGTGTGTTTATGATCATGAATGCAAGTATTATCCTTAACAAAGAGAAAGATTAATGATAAAGAGAAGTGGAACATAATTAAAATGTTAAAAGTCTTGCAAGCATATAGAAGGTGCACGACCATGCTGTCGTTAGCTCAACTGTGATATGAGTTAGCGACCCCAAAAGATACACACAGGGCTAATCAATTGAGATTGGCGGACCTTTGCATTATACCCTAGGTGACTAGGTCAGCCTTGTGTATAGTAATCATAGCCCATTAAGAGACCAGAGGCACAGCACCAGTTTCCCCGGGTATTTAGTTTAGGGTATTAATCATTGGTCCACATAGACAGTGAAAGATAAAGTAAAAGAGTATGAATTGAACAATGGCATACAGTAAAGAAAGAAAGCATTACCTTGTTGTATAGTTAATGCGTGCTCACGTACAACACTAAGAGATATATTTTTATAAAAAGAGTATTTTTATATATATACATTACACCAGGTATTTTAATACCTTTAAAAGTAGAACTCACTCAGCAACACTGACATTTATACATTTCCAGTTGGCAGGTAATAGTTGCTGAGGATGGGACGAGGGTGAAGCTACTCGGCGTAGAAAGACTGACATCCATTCCTATGTTATGATATTGTTGTTTTGTAATGCAATTAAACAACCTTTTGTAACTTGAACACTATTGCATTGCTTAACAACGGTATCTTTTAATAAAAGAGAATGGCTTTTGCTAACGTAATTCCGCAATTTATTTAATGAAATGTATATCAATATATTTTATGAGCAGTGAATGACAAACTGTGAGATGCCCGGGAACGGGGCCTTAGACTGAACCAGATATTCAAATCTTATTGAATCAAATGGTTTGGTAAAAAGATCAGCCAATCGATTATCTGTTTGGACCTTGATCAACTTTATCAGACCCTTTTCCGAACAATCTCTCAGAAAGTGATATCTGATGTCTAATATGTTTTGTTTTTGAATGTTGAACTTGATTGTCAGTAATAAACATGGCAGTAGTGCTATCAATACGTATGGGTATTTTAAGAAAATTAAATCCATAATCAAGCATTTGGTTTTGAATCCAAATCACTTGAGAACAACATGCAGAAGCAGCTATGTATTCTACTTCAGCTGTTGACACAGATACATTTGTTTGTTTCTTGAACTACAAGGAGATTAATTTAGATCCAAGAAACTGGCAACATCCAGTAATGGATTTTCTATTGTTGTTGCATCCCCCAAAATCACTATCTGTGTATGCATATAAAGAGAAATCCCTATCTTTAGGATACCAAAAATCAAGTGTTGGTTTGCCCTTTAAGTACCTAAAGATTCTCTTCACTGTATTAATGTGTGATTCTTTTGGATCTGCTTGGTATCTTGCACATATGCATACTTCCTACAGGATGTCTGGTCTGCTTGCTATTAGGTGCATCAGTGAGCCTATTATGGATCTGTAGAGCTTCTGATCAACTGATGTGCCTTCTGTATCTGGACCAAACTTCAATCCAGTTGCAAATGGTGTTTTACTAGATGTACAGTCAGACATGTTGTATTTCTTTAATATCTAATGAACATACTTGCTTTGATTAATAAAAATTCCTTCAGCTGATTGCTGAACTTGTAAGCCAAGAAAGAAAGTGAGTTCTCCCATTGAGCTCATTTGGAATTTAGATTGCATAAGAGCTTCAAACCCTCTACAAAGTTGAATGTTAGTGGAGAAAAAATGATATCATCCGCATAGACTTGAACTACTAACAAGTCTTGTTCTTTCTTCTTTAAGAATAATGCCTGATCTATTTTACCTCTTGTATACCCATTTTATAGCAGAAACTTAGATAAAGTTTTATACCACTTCCTGGGTGCTTGATAAATACCATATAGAGCTTTGTCTAATTTGTAGACTCTATGAGGGAATTCTGGATCTTCAAATCCTGGTGGTTGAGCAACAGATACCTCTTCAACTATCTTGCCATAAAGGAATCCATATTTGACATCCATTTGAAAGATAGTAAAGTTTTTGGTTGAGGCATATGCAAGAAATACTCTGATGGCTTCAAGTCTTTACTGGAGCAAAGACATCATCATAGTCAATGCCTTCCTCCTGAGTATATCCTTGAGCAATTAGCCTTGCTTTGACTCTAATGACAATTTCTCTGTCATCTTCTTTGCTTCTGAAAAGCCATCTTGTGCCTATGGCATATTGACGTTCAGGTAGACCAACCAGCTCCCATGCCTCTTGCTTTCTGAATTGCTATAGTTCTTCCTGCATTGCTTCTATCCAGCTGTTGTCTTTAAGTGCTTCTGTGATATTTTGGGTATAGTTAGGGATAAAAAGCATGAATATAGGAAAATGTTTGCTATGTCTGATTGGCTTCTGGTCAGTCTGGTATGGAGGTTACCTATGATGTTTTCTAATAGGTGATTTTTGTGTATTCTGGATGTGTCAACTTGATCAACAAGGATTGTTGAATCAAGATTGGTGATTGTTTGTTCTGGTGTTGTATGATGAGCAAGGGTATTTGAGGTTATGGAATTATCTGGTTGTGCAGGTTCATGGAATATTAAAATGAATCATGAAAGAAATCTAGGTTTTCATCGTCATGATATGTGTCTCGTAGTGAATGATAATCATCATTTTCCTCATTCAGTGGTTGGTTGAGGTGACTTAGTTGGAGTAGTTGGTTGTGATTGTATGTTCACTGGTGTTGATGCAGGTGTGTCTACTAATGTTCCTCCAGTTGTATTTGTTTGTTCTTCTGGGAGGATCAACAGTTAGTGGAACATCAATGGTTGTTGAAGGAGGTACCATTGGATATTCAATATCTTCTTGTGTACCTAAAACATCACAATAAGATGTGTCAAATGATTTTATTAGTGTATCAATATCAAACAACCAGTTTGATCCAATGACTTTCTTTGTGAAAGAATGTTCATTAAAAAATCTGTTGATTCTTCCACAATATTAAGTCTTGGATTGTATACTTTGTAAGATTTTAATCTTATAGAGTATCCAACAAAGAATCCTTCATCTGCTTTTGGTGCAAATTGATAATTGTTCTCTGGTGTTTAATATAGAAACAGAACATCCAAATGCCCTAAGAAATCCAATGAATGGTTATCTTTTAAAATTTTTTTCATATGGAGTTTTGGAATGTTCTGTGATAATTAAGCACCTGTTTTGAATGTAACAAGCTGTATTGATTGCTTCAGCCTAAAAGGATATGGGCAGTAAAGAATCAGCTGGCATAGATCTGGCTGTTTCTATCAATGTTTTGTTTCTCCTTTCAGCTACTCCATTTTGTTGAGGAGTTCTTGGAAAACTGAATTAAAGACTGATTCCTTTCTCTGCACAAAAATAAGAGATAGGGTCATTTTTTAGTTCAGTACCATTATCACTTCTTAAAGATTTAACTTTAAGATCTATTTGATTTTCAATCTTAGTGATAAATGATTTGATGATGTTGGATGATTTTGACTTGTGTAAAAGAAAGAAAACCCATGTGAACCTCTAGTAATCATCTACTATGACAAGATAGTATTGCTTCTTTTATATGGTTAGGATGTTTGTTGGACCAAAAAGGTCCATGTGAAACAATTTGAGTGATGAGTTATTAGAGTTTATCAATTTAGACGTATGAGACACTCTATGTTGTTTGCCTTACAGACATGCAGTGCAGTGGTCTATACAGAAAAATTACTTTTGTGGTAATCCTATGACTAGATCACCTTTTACAAGTTGATTCATTCTATTATAACTAGTGTGTCCCAAACGTCTGTGCCATAATTGGAAACATCCTTAGATTCTTTTGATAGTATACATTTTTTAAGATTGGATGTTGAAAAATTGTTCATATCAACAATATATGTGTTGTTATGACGTGGTGTTTTCAAAAGGATACAATCTTCAAGAATTTGAAAACTTTTTTTAAGGATGTAACAGTTATTAGAGTCAAATAAGGTGGCATATCCCTTATCACAGATCTGAGATACACTTAAAAGATTGAACTGGAGCTTGGAGTAGAGTTGACATTCTCAAAGATGATCAACCCATTTGATACTGTTCCTTCACCAGTTATCTTTCTGACTGTCCTATCACCTCCAAAAGCTACGTGTCCTCCATGTTTGGTCTTAAAATCCTGAAGAAGGAACAATTTTTTGTCATATGTCTGAAACATCCACTTTCAACATACCAAATGTTGTCAGCCCTTCTTTGATGTCCCTATAAAATCAAAGAAATTAGTTAGAAGGTGCAACCCAAGCCAAGATGGTATTGGGTTTTCCATCTTTTCCCAAAATGCAAATTTCTTCAAATGTGGCATTTTCTGATGGTTAAGGAATTCTAGTTACACTAGATTTCCTTTGGTTAAATTTAGCTCTGTCAGGAGAAGTACTTTGAGCTCTTCTCCTATAAGCGCTAATGTCTATTTGTTGTCAATTCTGAGACTTGTGTCTCCTATGTGCTTGTTTAAAGTTGTCATAGAATGTTTTACCATCATTTAAAACAACCTTTTGATCAGGAGTTTGTCTTGGTACTCCTGCTTTGTCCTTATTAGGAACAACTGTATGTTTCTCTGTGGGTTTGTCAATTTTAGATTTTGTGTTTTGATTTTTGTTTTTCTTGTTAAAGAAACAGTTACCAATGCTATGATTGTTTCTTTTACAAATTGCACAATAATTATGAAAATGGCAAGTTTCAGTACTGTGATTGTTCATATAACAGTACTTGCAATGTTTACCATACTTGCATTTTTCAGTGTTGTGAGTGTATTGATCACACCACTCATAATATGGTAAACTTGCATTGCGTTGTTTGTTTATAACTTTTGATTTTACATTTGATTTCAAAGGAAGATCAAAAGTTACTGTTGTTTGTTTGTTTAGTTTTTAGACTTTCATTCAAAATGTTTGTTTCAATTTCTTTCTTTGAAAGTTTGTCTGCATGTTCTTTGTATCTATTGACTTCCTCTATGCATGCTTGAGTGCAGAGGTTTTCTTTTACCTCTTTCAAGATTTCTAAAATTTTATCTTCAATATCTGCCATGAGAGCATGATTTGGAGATTGAATCTCAGCTTCATACATGATCCGGTCACACTCACCATCCTTTTTTATAATCATGGCTAAAGATTGAGAATGCTGATTTGGGCTGTATTGAGTGATTTGAGTTGGGGTTCGTGCAGAGGGGATAATGATTTGAGGTGGGATCTGTCTGTTCGAAAGGAAGCTGCTTGATGCCTGTGTTGGGTTGTTGTTTCTGTCAACTCTTGGTTGTTGGAAATCTGTTGAAAAATGCCCATACAGTTGACAATTGTAGCATCTGACCTTGGTTTTATCAAACCCAATCTTTGTTTTCTTATCCATGCTCAGCCCTCTATTTCTTTGTAGAGACCTTTTTGATCTATAGGCAATCATTTTCATAGACTAATGAAGATCCATTTCATCAACCATGTTGGTGGTAATTCATCCAAATCTTGTTAAATTATCTATGATGGTGTTAGGTAAGCTCCCAGATCAGCTTCAAAGCTTGTGGAGAAGGCTGCATAAGCTGCCTTCTGCTCTCCACTTTACAGAATAATAGTGAGAGCACCTATAGGTTTATCAACTTTATGTATGTATTGAGACTTTGGTTGTTGTTGCGTGCTTGACCTTGAAGCATGATGATGTTGATTTTGTTTGCTTTGTGGTGTTGTTCCATGAGAGGCATGAACACCACTCTTCTTGGATTTTTTTTTATTTTAGATGATTTAGGAGCAGAGAAGAATGAAGTTTCACTGCTATCTAAGAATTCTTCATCTTCATCTTTTCCCATGCATGTCAAGAATGCACGGTCTGTTTATTAAAGTTCTTTGAACTTGTATGCTGACACATGTCTGATAGTGTTGTTGTTTCTGGATCATTCCTCTAGTTCCCCTTAGAAACTAGAGCATCTAAAGAGAAAGCTTCAAGATCCAATGTTGCTTTCATTAGAGACACTGATTGAGTCCAGCTCTCTAGTAATGTATGCAACATCTTTTTCTTAATTTCAACAAATTCATATTTGAGACCAAAAACAGTCATCTCATTCATAAGTTGAACAAATCTATGAAGTTGTTGTGGAATTGATTCTCCTTGAATATGATGGAAGGTTTCATATTGGGTCCTCAATTTTTCCTTCTTGATTTCCTTTATTTCCTCAGTTCCTTCACACATGTTGTGAAGAACCTTCCAGAGTTCATGTGTTGTTTTGAAATTCTTAACCCTTGTCAAGATTTCAAATGGCAAAGTCATTGCCAGAATACTGTATCCTTTCATCTTTGTTTTAACTTTCTTCAGTTCATCACCAGCTACACTATTTAGGCTTACTAGGTTTTATGTGTTATAATCAGGACCAAGGTTTACTGGAATGTATGGGCCTTCGGTTATGGATGTCCATTAATCCGGGTCTTGGAAGATAATCCGGTTTCAAAACATGATCTTCCATTGTTTGAAATCTGAGTTGTTTTTCAGTCTTGGTGGTTTAAGACCACTGTTTGTTCCTGAAAGTTCATCAGGCATGCTTGTTGAATTTTAACTTAACGGTTTAAGGTTAATTTATGTTGAATATTTAACCCGAAAAATTTGTTTTATCCTAAAGTCACTACGATTTGTTTGGTAATTATGTTACGTTTAATTGATTACCTTATAAAGGAAATTAGTTAATGTCCTAGGTAATATCTCTATTAATTCTTGGTTAACTCAAGGGAATATTCTGTTTGAGAATGTCAAATCAGTCAAACAGTCAAAACCCTTTGGTGAAAAGGTCAAAACCCTAGAAACAAAAGTATTGTTTTTTAATTTTTAATTTTTTTGGATCAAAAAGCAATTTTTTCAAAAATTTATATGAAAATTTTGTTTCTTCTTTGAATATTTGAAGATGAACACACACAATCATCGATGATTGTGAATGTTTTTGAATGATCAAAAACTAGGGTTAAACCTAGGGTTTGTTTGCGACGCAATGAACTTCAACAAAAACAACATTTTGTTTGTTGCCTGAAGAAGATTAATGACCTGTTTTGAGTGTATAGCAACTCAAATGTGATGTTTAAACACAATGAACGAATTCAAAGTATTCAATATGAGATTTGTTTGATGGTAAATGATAAAACAGTACTCGTATACTGTTTTATTAAAGAAACTAAATGAAACCAATGAGATTTCAAAGATGTTCGATGTTTCTGTTTCAAAAACAATGTGTGAACGATTTTGAGAGCTTGGTTAATGTGACACCCCCGCTAAGAGCGGAAACACAAGGATGTAACGAGACGGGATCGTCATAACACATTGTAATCAATAGAGATGCAAAATAAATATGTATAGAATGACTAACGTGTCATGATGACACCCGACACAAGGGAGACTTGTGTTGTGTCTAGTCAATAATCATGACAACATAGCCAAAAGTATTAACATTGTAATAGAATTCTCATAACCCGGAACAAGTATCCAAAAGTATGATAATGTGCTATTAGACAAACAATGACAAGTAACGTCTAGTCTAATAAATGCATCCTAGGGTCTCCACCAAAGCCGCACTCCTAGAATCTTCAGTTAATTGTATCACCTAAAAAGATGTGCTCAAAATGGTCAACATAATTGTTGGTGAGTTCGCACGTTTAATAGTAAATAAATTGATGTTGTGTAATAGTTTTATGGAACATTGTGAATACAGTTATAAGTAAGCAAAATCACATGACAAAATGAGCATCACAACTAAATCTACAACGTACACACAGATATTGTCGGAATATATTCACCCTAGGGCCCATTCCCGGCCACTGTTGGTACTAGCTAGTATACCAACAAACGAGAGTGGGGGTGTCAACCCAATAGTACTACCAATACCTATCTGTTGGTTCCAACACCAAAATTAAATAGTTCTGAATCAAGTACCACGTAGCAAACTCATGCGTGTATCAGATAAAGTCTTACAAAACAGTGACACGATAATTCCAAGAAGATGAGTTGTACAGCATGAAAAGGGTAAGCATACTTTTCCCCCAAGTTTGTAAATAATTGAAGTAATAAATCGGCATAAACAGGGGCCACGAAACTCACTTGATTGATAGTAGAAGTAGACGAACAAAGGTTCCAAAGGATGAAAGAAACAATTGATCAAACACCTATTATTAATTATTGTTAAGTATTAATAATACGTTCGAAGAGAATAGATGCGTTCGGTCGGTTTGGGTTGGATCGGTCACGTGACACACACACACATGCAAGCAGGCATAAGCATAAGGTCTTATATAGATTAATGTACTAGGAATCATCACCATTGATAATGATATTAGGGTAAGGGTTTCATTGTTATTAAAGGTGTACTTAGTATGATAAAATGGTTATGTTGATAATAGTAATAAGGATATTTGTAGTTACTAATATTAGTCTTGATAACCTTAAAATGTTAGCATTGATTATATTTGTGATAATATTAGTAATAATTATAATATTAATATTAATAATGTCATTAGCAATGGTAACCGTATCAATGTTACTTTAGTATTACACGACCTGCACACACTACACACAAGATTGCATTCACACAGAAACAACCTTCAGTCGCACGACCCAACATCCATTCGCACGAATCAACCCTCATTCATACGAATCAACCTTCATTCTTACGAATCGCCATTCAGTCGCACGACGTAATACTCATTCGCACACACTTAATCCATCGTGCACACAAATTCACACAACACAACATTCATACGCATACACCATCATTCGCACGACGCAACATTCAATCGTATGACTCACACTCAATCGCACCCATACTTCCAATCACACATCACCATTCATTCACACTCACACATTCAATCGCATGATACATATTCAATCGCACGACTTGGCACTCATTTGCACACTACTCATGCGATATGCAGCTCAGTCGTACGAAATAGTCCATTCGCACAACACACACTCAGTCGCACAAGAGCAGACATTCAGTCGCATACGCAGAACACAGAGGTGTCGGAGTGCTCACAGCCGCCTTTGGCCACTGTGGCCACTCGAGTGGCACCATGACACACTCAAAATTCGATTCCCACCACGTTTGAAGCAATTGATGAACTCTAGGTTATACCCAAACACCCAAACCAACGCGAGAAAAGAAAAAGTAAGGTGAAATAAGAGGCGACGGTGGTTGTCTACCTGTGAGGTGTTGATTGGGAACGACCGGCAGCCGCGATTTGCCAGTGGAATAGCGAAGAGAGTCAGAGAGCAGAGGGGAGGGGCGACAGGCGAAAAGGTAGGGTTTTGGATAAGGAAAACGGCTGGGAAAGGGGTTTTTATACCCATTTTAAGTTTGTGGAATTGACGGTCTAGTCCCTGGACTTCCATGACCTTTAATTTGTTTAGTTTGATAAATTACAATTTGGACCCTGAACTTTGTTAATTTTATTAATAACATGAACATTAATAGTATGGTTCTACAATATTAATGATAATTGCAATATTAGCATTACTAATAATAATACTAGTGATAGTTTTAATAACAGTATTCTCATTAATAATATTATTGATGATAATGATAGTAATAATGACAATTCATGTATTAATATTAATAATAGTTTTAATAATAATAATAATAACAATAATAACAATACTAATATTAATGATAATAATAATTGTAGTAATAATAATAATATATTACTTTAATAGTTATAATGATAATAATAATAGTATTCCTAATAGTAATAGTAATTGTATTGATAATAGTGTTAGTAGTATTAAAAATAAGGTAATTTTTATGTGCTAATATCTTCTTAAATACTTAGGGAAAAGAGAGGAATTACTGTAGTGGGATCTTATTAGGCTTTTAAACGTTCAAATGTTTATGCACACTTAATATAACATCCATAACTAATGAAGCAAGAATTTGAAATTAAACGTATTGATTATGAAATAAGGTTGAATATTGAAGAAGGGCTAACAAATACTACGTTAATTAACGGACCTTTCGGTGACGGATGCCACAGTTAACAACAAAAACACCAAATCTTCTATCAAAGTTAACAAAAACAGAAAGTTAATTCATGTTTTTGAACATTTTTTGAATGTATGATGTAGAAGAAGAAGATGTGATGATGAGATCAGTGTGTGTGTCAGTGATTGTTGTGTGTGTATAATTGCTAGTAATTGCAAATGATAATAACTGCTTGTTTGTATTGATTGTTCAAAAGCGTACAAAGGATTAGGTTATTGTGCTATTTATAGCCTATATAGATAGCTATATACACACACAAAAATACCCTTATGTAAACGAAAATAACATAAAAAACCCTAAGTTTACAACCTATCCGCTGTGGATGATTAGTTATCCGCTGTGGATGATAAGTTGTATGCTGTGGAGAAAATAACTCATCCATTGTATCTTGGAAACTATCTGTTGTAAACACTTGTTGTTTCATGTTATCCGCTATAAAATGTTCATCCGCTGTGGATGAACATACGTTGTGGACTGTTCAACAATTATGAACTTGATCCGCTATATGTTGATCATCCACTGTGGGATGTCTCCATCCGCTGTGGACACTTGGAGTTATTCTTCATTCGCTGCACCATCTTGTTCATCCGCTATGGGTAGCATCTAATCCGCTGTGGACACTTGTCAATATTTCCTTTTTCTAAAATCCTGAAAAAGAAATTTAAACAATAATCAGTGTATGTTATGAATGTTAGTGATGCTAATGTGTTAGTTGATGATTGTTTGAATGTTCGAACACATTATGTTTTGATCATGGCAAGCATTATCCTTTATATGCACTATTACTTTAATGCATTTGTTGAGTCCAACACTTATTCATTCAAAATCTATGATAAACTAAAACAAGAAAAAGTAATACACAACAAATTTAAAAATGATCATAAAATCTCTGAAGAAAAGATCATATCTCTTCAAATTTTATGGAACAAAACTATTAAAAAACTTGAACTTGTTAAAAAGAAACTCGAAGAGATGACCAAAAATCTAGAACAAGAGAAAATAGCTCATGCTACAACTCAGGTTGATCTTGCTAAAGTTAAAAGTTCAAAATTCATTGTAGAACTATTGATTATTGGAAGAAAACATAAAGATAAAACAAGTTTAGGTTTCACACATGAGCCTATGCCTGAATCTATCGTAAACACTTTACCAGAGAACTTTAACACACATGATCACTCACCTGAAAATAAAGCTAAACTGAAAGCATTTCAAGATAAGAAAAAGAATGTGTAATCTAATGCAAAAAGCAAGGAAGAGAAGATATTGTTGAAATATTTGAGGAACAAGACTCAGAAAAGATTAAAAGTGATAATCCAATAAAAATTAAATGTTATAAACCACGACCAAGGAATAAGAAGGTATTTGTTCCCAAAGGATCTCATGAACTTGTTGTTGAAAAATGTGAGCCTGAAAATTGTGTTGACGAAAGCGTTGAATTTAATGACAAACAAAATCTTAAGAAGAAAGAGAAAACAAAAGAAGATGTCATTACATCTGATGATTTATGTTCTTCTCAAAATGCTAATAAATTCCAAAGCAACACACCATCATCAAAATCAAGAAATCAGAGAAGAAGAAGGAAAAATTCCAAAGCTAAAACCTCTCAAACTCAAAATCAAACAAATCAACTGAATCTAGTGAAGTTTGTGTCTACTGGTACTTTTGACATGAACACGATTCCTTAAATAACATCAAACCCTAAGAACACATCTAACTCTTATCTCGAAACAGGTTCAGGTCCTAAGTCTTCCCCTGTTAATAAAAGATTTGTATCTAAGGAGTCATGGAATAGGTTTAATGATCAAAAACCAAAACCTAAATTTCAAAAGAACAAACTCACAAATCAAAGACAATAGTTTAACCTTACTACTCCTAAATCAAATCACTGATCAAATGTGGCTTCCACATCTAAGGTTAACAAACAATTGTTTAAATTTCAAGAAAAGTACTGTGATATATGTGATATGTACAATCATAACATTGTTGATTTTTTCTTTAACAGGTGCTGTCATATATGTGATATGAACAATCACTCAATGGTTTATTATTATTTCAACAAGTATTGTGCTTTGTGTGATGAAAGAACTCATTATACTTAGGATTGTTACTTCAGAAAGAACTCACCAAGAAAAGGATATGTTAACCCATATTTTGAAGGAAATCAAAATCTTGGTTTTCAAAAGTTAACAAAACAACCTTCCTTAGGCTTAAGATCTCTCAGAAGAATCAATTTTGATTATGATGAGTCTTATGTTGTGAAAACAAACTAGTATAAACATGGCAACTTCATTCCACGATCTGCGAGAATGAACAATGGAAGGTTTACCAAGCAAATTTTTTCTGAAAATGCTTTAACTTATCTTGATGATGATCTTGAAAATCATTACAATGCCATGAGAATTAAGCAAAACAAAGATGATCCAAAATTTGTCAGAAATGGAATTGAGAAAATAAAAGCTCAAAAGAAGCCTGATTTAATAAGCTTCATTTTTGGCTTGGTTTGATAACTCATCTTAAATTTATTTGGAATGCAGGTACACCCAAGAAGACCTATTTAAACTTGGTGACTGGGTTATGAAAATGATATTGTCCGTTGATGTGAATCGACAAGGACCGAATATGATGATTGAGTCAATGATTGTAAGGCGGAATCAAACAATCATAGACAATTGAATGCATGAAATACTCATTAATGCTCTTTGTATTGATTTAGGTGAGTGGTTACAATAAATGCTAGGGTTTGAGTAATCTACAGTAAGAATACACCTCTTGAACATAAGATTAAACAAAATATTCTGATTGTCTATTCCTTGTCTCTCCTCGGTCACCACACATACAAGGATTTCTATTCTATTTATAGGCTGACAGCAAGCCTTTACAAAGACTATATTACCCCTGTACTATAATCTACTCTAAGTACCAAAAGTCTTCATCAGCATTTGTTCTTGTTCATCCGCATTGACTAATGCAGATGTGTTGATCTTCATCAACATTTGTTTTTCTTCTATCGCATTAGTGTTTGGTCATCAACATTGACAAATGCGGATTAACAAAAACTTGGCGCATTTGTTGCTGAGCATCCGCATTAACTAACGCAGATGTACACTTCCTTGTCAGCATTTGTTCGGATGTCCGCATTTGTTAATGCGGAAGAACAAACACTTGTCAACATTCGTTCTTTGGTCATCCCCATACACAAATGCGGATAGCCAACACTTGGTCTTCTTTTGTTGATGCTTTCATTCGCATTGGTTCTTGGACTTGGGGAGATTTCCAGCAGAACAACTGTCATCCACTACTTGAATTGGCATGTATGATCCTTTCAGGGTCCAACAATACTCCCCCCAAGGATTATAAAGCCTAGGAACTTCAAGGTTTTTATAGTGGATGAGGTTGTGATGATTCTACTGGGTCTTGAGTAGTAGGAAGAGATGTAGCTGGAGTTGGGTCTATGTATGAAGGATCCAAGATGGCTTTCATCATGTAGGAGAAGTGTCTTGCCTCAGCCAACTTTTCTCTGCTCAATACATGGATCTTCATTTGGCTCATAGTATAGATGGGTTTAGTGGGTAGCTTCTTTAGAGATGTGGGTTCCCAAATTGACATTGTGGACAACCCATCTCTATATATCAGCAAAGAACCTTCCACATCTACTTCCACCTTCACAATGTTACCCAGCATTAAAGGAGTCTTCTTCTTCCTCCTTGGTTCTCTCTTGTTTATGATTCTTTCATAGGCCATCTTCAGGAGTTTGATACATTTGAGAAAGAATAGCATATCAGCTTCTCCAAGCTTGTCGCTGATATCTCTGAAGTGCCTTGTGTAAAGGTTGTGGATATAGGATTCATCAAGTAATCTTACCTCATATCCACTAGATAATCTGATTTTAGCCCCTTCTTTTCCTCCCCATATTCTTTTGATCACCAACTCATATGCCTTTTCATCATAATACACATTTAAGATTGGTGTGGAGGAATGAGTTCCAGCTACCATCTTTCTCTTTAGTGATTCAGTTGGCTTCACCTTGAGCTTAGGGAACACCACTTCTTCAGCTGGTTTAGTCTTTTTCTTCTCAAACGGGTTAACAAAAGATCTTTCTTTCCCCATATAGATAGCCTTGAGAGATTTGAACATGTTCCAATCACTATCATACTTCCAGGCAATGATTTTCTAATCCACTTTGCCTTTGGGAGTAGATACACCTTTGATCATCTTTTATGTGGTGAGACCTTCTTAAACATTTTGTTGAGAAGGCTTTGCAAACCACTCAGGATTTCTGTGAAGTACAGTTGCCAAAGAATCATGATCTTTGTGTGTGAGTTGGATGTCTTGGGCTGATAAACTTGATCTTGGTTTATACCTTACTATCTCTTCTTCATGCTTTTTCAGCCTTTCTTTCTTTTCATTTATCAGTCTTAACATGGAAGCCCTCAAAGAGTTAGTCTACATGTTTCCAAGATTTCTCTTGGTGAAACCTTGTTCAGAAAGATAATCCTTCATTTCCCTCTCTGTCATTGAATAGGTATCACGATATAATGATTGAGGAGCTTCAGACTGTTTGGCTTTTGAGGTTGAGCGAATTACTGGTGACTTGGATGCTTGAGTCTTTTCATACTCAGTCATATATGAAGGGTCTAGCAGTTTGTTTAACTTTTCTTCTTCTACTATCATTCCCTCATAAGTCATCCCAAATACCTCATCTACATGATAACCATGATTGATAAGAAACATAGCCTTCACCATCAAATCATCTGATTGAGCCTTTTCCACCATCACTTGAACTGAAGACTCAACCTTTACAGGGCTTTCCTTTGCTATTGGTTTATCAACCACATAGCCTCCCTCTATCTCTCCTTCTTGTAGATCAATAAATTCTGCTTTCTTTTTTAGTTGTGTCTCGGCCTTTTCATGCTCATCCAAAAATTCAGCAATGGCTGCAAGGCTGTGAGGATCATCTTTTTGTTTCTTTTTATTGGTTCTTCTTCTTCTATGGGTCTTTTCTCTTTGGCTTTTTCAGAAAGATGTTTTCTCTTTCTGGTGTACATATGTACGATGGGATTAGATGAAGGTTCAGAAATTCTAACCCCTTTTTGCACATCTTCAGTAGCTTTCTGCTCTGTTTCTTGAACTGTTGCTACTGATTCTTCTTGTTGTTGTTGTTCTTCACAAAGATGTCTGATGATCTCTTTTTGCTCATCAGTTAGAGTAGTGGCAGATACAATCTGTAGTCTCAACTCCCTTTCCAAAGGTACTGGAGATTAAGGAATCATAACTATAGGCTCAGCTGTGAAGCTATCAAGGGCTTTGCTTATTTAACTGAATTCAGTTTTATCAACTTTGGATTCTTCAATGTGTTTGCTTGAGTATACTACCATGGCCATACTCTGTTCTTTGTGCTTTGTTCCACTAGACTCAGCTTCTTTTATAGTCTCAGTTGTTTTCATCTTTTTGGTAGGAGGAGAGTTATCATCACTTTCTCATGATGAACTTTTATCACTAGCATCTTTATCGTCATCTCTCTTCTTCTCCACTTCATCCTCATCTCCCTCATCATCATTCTTCTTTTCCATTTGTTGTTTTATCATGATCAAAAGCTCCAACTCAGAAACTCTCTTGTTAAGAGTTTCTATATGTTTTTGCAGATCAATGATTATCTCTGATTGTTCTTTCAACTGTTCTTCTTGTTCTTCTATAACAATGGTTTGGATGGTCAAAGTGTCCATATCACCACTGATTTCATCCCTAGAATGTTGAAGATCAACCTTTAATTCTTTGAGCTCATTATCTTTTTCTTTCATTTCAGAGTCATACTTTTCCTTTAGATCTTTCAATTCTTTCTCCTTAGTCATACTTTTCCCTTAGATCTTTCAATTCTTTCTCCTTCTCATCTAACTCCAAAAGTCTATCTTGAATGATACCAGAAGCTCAGAGATCATTTCATCTTTCTTATCAAGCCTATTTGCGTCTGATAAAGCAAAACTCTTAGAGGGAACTACTTCTGAAGTCACTTGCCTCACAGGCATCTACTTTTGATGATCCTCCTCATCAGATGATGATTTTGATTCCTCTGAAGAGCTGGTAGGATCACCAAACTCAGCATGCTTAGCAGTAGAGGGTGAAGATGGAATGGGAGATATGGGTGAATGATGAATTAGTGAAATATGGGGTGTGTATGGGTGATAAATGTGGTGACTATATGGGTGATATCTGTGGAGAGATGATTGGTTGTGTTTGAGGAAATGGGATTGGTGATTTTTGAGGTGACGGTATTGGTGTAGGCATAAATGGTGAGTCTATATTAGCTGTATGAACAGCAGTTCTAGTGTGAAGATCACCACCTACATCAACTTGTGGTGACACTAAACTCTATCCTTCTTCAGTAATGCCAGCTTGATCATCAACATTGTGTTGACTAGGAGCAGCTTGCTCTTCTTATTGAATAGGCTCATCCACAGGAGCCTCTTGTTTTTGGTCCTCTATATTCTCATCTTGGTTGATCTGTTGAAGCATCCATGGTAGTAGAGGAAAGAATGTGCCATGATAAAAATTCATGGGATCTCTCTTCTTTAAGTAGTTGTAGGACTTTACATTGTAGTGAGGAATATCCATCACTGGTCCTATAGGCACTATATCAGGAAATGCTTTATTGATAAAGCATTCTAGAAATATGGATACATCAGAAACTTATGTCTTCTACCCGCTTGGATGTTAGAGACCAAACCATTGAAAACATAGGCTGACATGTTGAATGGTTGGTTTGCACACAGAGCACATATGGCAGATGATGTGGTGACAGGAATGTCATTCCAACCAGTCTTCCTTTTGGACAAGCAGTGTTGGAAGATATGAATCGGGAATCTCCATTGCAAGTCCACCAACCCTTTGATAATCTTCTTGTCACACCCCGACCGACGGCGGAATCATCGGAGCGGACGAGGGAATGATTGATTGTTCATAACACATGGTTGTCTAATAGTGGAAATAATATTAAAATCAGATTACAGGATAACATGAATTTAACAGATACAAATACAACAGTCAAAGTCACAAATAGTAATTGTCTTTTGTTTTGACTAAGTCCGGGTCTTATATGAGCATGTAGAAGTCCACTAACTTGCTTAACCTGAAATCATGTGAGAAAATAAAGTCAGCTAACGAATTAGCTGGTGAGTAATCACAGTTTTAAGTATACATATAGATTGATTGATTGATTGAGAATAATTCAATTCACAAGGTAACGTTAAGACTTATATTGCAAGAGTAAAGCATATAGATAAACTGACACAATAACAACCCCTTGACTTGAGACTTGCATATAATAGACTCCACACAGATACCATAGATTAACTCCTGTCTCTGGCACAATCACCACTCGTAAGCCATATGGGGTGGGTTATCCAAACTAGTAGATCTACATTGTTACCAGGATTGATTGATTGAATTAGGGTTTTACTGTCGTCTAGTTTATCATAGTATGTTCACATAATTGCAAGTAATAACATAACCTGTCTTGAATTGAATTTAGAATGAAATAACAATAGAATATCATGATTGAATATTGTATCACATGATTTCCCCCAAAGGAGAAATGATATAAAAAGGGGATATGAATACTCACCTGATTGATGAGATTGAATTTTGAACGTGATAGATTTGACACCTACAATTTCCTTATGATTAACCTAAGGAACGGTGCCTCGAGTTAGAATAATAGTGATTTGAGAATTGGGAATAGATTAGGGTTTCCATTTGGTTTTGAATGGTAGTTTAAATTAAATAATTTATTTAGTTAAAAATGTTTTGAAATAAAATGAATTTATTGAAAATGATTATGTTTTGTATTTATTAAAAATGTATGTATCAGTATTCGTATCTGTTTGATTTATCGTTAACGTGTGGAAAAATAAACAAATAATTAATTTTATTAATTAATTATGTCAATTAATTAAAGTATTTTAATTATTTAAATGACTAAAAGAAATAAAAATGTTTTTGGAATGATTTAAATATAAAACTTTTATATTTAATCATGATTTAAACAATAATAAATCTTATTTGAATAAATTAAAAGTAGTACCGTGTCAATAATAATTTAATAAATTAAATTATTAGTAAAAGTTCACTTTTGTTTAATTAATTTTGTCTTATTTGTAGTTTTATTTATTTAGAACATTTAATAAAATAGATAAAGTGTTAAAATAAATTTCAGAAAAATAATTTTAGTTGTTTAAAATTTTAATGTTTGTAAAAACATTTTTATAATTTTTACAATTTTTTTCGGAATTTTTAGAGGCTTAAAAAAATATTGAGGTGATTGGGTCTCGAACCCGGGACCTCAAGAATGACACGGGGCGCAGAAACCAGTGGACCAAAGTCCATTTCGCGAAAGAAACCGGGGTTCAATCCTTTTTAAACACATGTTCAAAACAACCCCAAATTGATATGAACCCTAGTTTCGATCGATCCCAAATTGAACATCGATTCGATTGTGATGGTGCCTGCAATCATGGGGCTTTTGTTCCCCATGATTAGTCGAGTGTGTGTGGGTGTTAAATTTCATGTATGATGTTCGATCGGTGCCTTACCCAAAGATGAAACAGGTCGCGGCACAGTGAGTAGTCGTTTTATGCTCAAATCTTGTTTATAATCCAATTAAACTTAGGGGAAGCTTCGTATGATGATAAGGATGAAAAACCCTAGGGTAATTTTGATTGAAATTGATCGGAAATAGGATTTCAAAGAGGTTGCAGGTCGACGATCGGGTGGGGTTCGAATGATGATCAAATGAAGACTATGATCAAATTAACTTCGTGGGTTGCTTCCTCAAGGATGAAAGATGATTTCCCTTCAATCAATTTGGATTAAGAGAGCTCGGAATGTTGGTTTTGACAAGTTGCAGGTCCGCGGGTGAAGTGGGTTTCGAGAGGGTGTTTTTGGTTCGTTTTAGATAAAATTCGTGATGTTAGTGGCTTAAGAATGGGTAAAAGCTCCTGCCACTTCGATTAATTTACTTATTTCCGCGTTTAATGCCCGATTTTTGGGGTGTGTCGGCCGACAATGGTGAGTGGTGCGAGTGGTGGGTTCGACGGGGAAGAAGGGAAAAGGGGGGGGTGGGGTTGGGATGTTTGTGTAAATTACAGGATTGGTCCCTGTGGTTTAAGCTTTGATATTTCATGCTTAAAACTTAGTTTTTAAGTTTCAAAATTTACTAAATAACCCCTGAATTTTATTATTATTATTATTATTATTATTATTATTATTATTGTTATTATTATTATTATGATTATTAGTATTGTGAGTATAATAGCAATTATTTTTAGGATTTAACATTGTTAACTTTTGCTTAACGAAAATACGCGATGTTACAGTCTCCCCTGCTTTAGGAAATTTCGTCCCGAAATTTGTTCACAAGGAGGCTGAAACGAAAAGATAAGGATACCGGGATTTCATTTGGTCCTCACGTTCCCAGGTGAACTCTGGGCCACGTTTAGATTCCCAGCGGACTTTGACAATGGGTATCCGACTGCGTTTGAGTTGTTTGACTTCCCGATCCATAATTTCCACAGGTTTCTCAATAAAGTGCATAGATTCATCAATCTAGACTTTGTCGAGTGAAATGTGGAGATTTTCATCGGCAAGACATTTCTTGAGGTTTGAAACATGAAACGTTGGATGTATATTGCTGAGCTCTTGGGGTAGTTCAAGCTTGTAAGCCTACTTTCCCAATTTGCTCAAACACTTTTGAATAGACCCACGTAACGAGGTGCTAGTTTGCCTTTCTTTCCAAAGCGGATCACTCCCTTCTAAGGTGACACCTTAAAAAGTACGAGGTTTCCGACATTGTATTCCATGGGCTTACGTCTTTTATCAGCATAATGCTTTTGACGATTTCTAGCAGCGACCAAGTTATCACGGATTTTATGAATTTTGTCGGTTCACGACCCATGATCTTCAACAAGAAGAATCTTAGGTTTCCTTTTTGATTTGGGAAAATCTTGAATGTTTCTAGAACTTTGTTCATCACAGATAGATCATAGTGATTCTCTTCTTCTTTCTTGATACAGTTTGTGTTTTTATGTTTCTGAGGTACACTTTGAAGAACTTTTCGGGTTCTGATGAGGTATCAAAAGAAGAAAATTCATCATCGATTAAGCTGACCGCTTTTAGTGTTTACTTTATGTGCAATGGCAGAGCCATTAGAGGTAAAAAGAGAGTTTAAAGTGTTTTACTATTTTAAGACCAATAGATGGGAGATCGATATTTTTGGCCATACAAGGCCTCAAATGGTGCCATCTGAATGCTGGTATGGTGATTGTTATTGTAAGAGATTTCGATCAACAGAAAATTAGAATCACAAGCCCGGAGCATATCCTTGAGGGTTTGTATCGTTCTTTCAGTCTGACCGTCGGTTGGTGATAGGTTGTGCTAAGATTCAGTTGAGTTTCGAGAGATGATTGTAGACTTTTCCAGAAACGAGAGATGAAGCGACCCTCGCGATTAGAGATGGTATCTTTACTTGACAAAAGATTGTTTAGGAAGACTACCATCATGTAATCAGGTTTTGATGATAACTCACAATGAAAGTCGATAAATAAGGAATAAATGGTTTAATGTAGCTAGATCGAGTCAAAACATGAGGATAAAAGAAATCGATTTAAGAATTTAAATGTTCCAAGCTTGGAATCAAAATCAACTTAAAACGATCACGTCTCTGTTCAAGTTCAGAGATCATGCCCTGGCTTGATAGGTCGAAACACTAACATTATTTCACCCTTCAAGTTAATACATGCGTCTCGTCACTTGATTACAACCATGGTAAGTTGATGATCAAGGAATGAGAATAGTCCTCAAGGTATGGTTTTCACCCCTAACTTGATGGTGTACTCTCAAGGTATGGCCACTAACTTACCAATCAAAAAAAGTTCGATCTGAGGATCTTTAGAAAATAAGACGAGATAACTCACCATTAAGGTAAGGAAAATCACTCCTATCTTAACGATGAATTTTTACAAAAACAAAATATAATAAGATAGACATCCTCATCAAAATCCAGAATTCACTCCTACTTTGACGAGGTCGTTTCATTTGAAAAATACAATCCATGAAAATGAAATTATCATCAAGGTATGAAATTTACGTCTATCTTGATGATTGAATCTCATAATAACAAGAAAACAATTGAAGTTTGACATTTGTCACCAAAGTACGGGTTTCAATCCTATTTTGGTGAGATCATGTCATTTGTGAAATGCAAGTTCCAAAGTGAATAATTGAAGTCAGTCCTCATGATAAGGAAATCACCCTAATCCAGAGGATGAAATTTCATAAAACACATCATTGGAAAACCATTTATTAAAACGAATAAAGAATCATCACCAAAGTAAGGGAATCACCCTTGTTTTGATGAGTTAGAATCATTTAGGAGATATGAGTGTCCTTAGTCATAGGTTGACTTGCAAACTCTTGCATCTCCCACGGTGCAAACGGTTCAAAGTTCGACTTAACAACGAAAGGAAAAATATCTCAATTAGAAATTTAGAAATTTTCAAATTACATCAATGTAACAAAAGGAAATCATGATTACAAATCTTGAATTAAATCAGGAAGACGAAATCAAGGACAAGAATTATTCAACACCACATCATTGGTGGCTTGAGCTTGTTGAGCATTAATGTTGAAAGCACGTCCTTGAGCCGTAGGAACTAGGCTGACAAGTTGAGGGCATCGATTGCGAAAATGGTTCGGATCACCACATTGATAGCATGCACGACCCTGGGTAATTGCAGGAAGATGTTGGTAGGCAGGTGCATTGGTCGGAGCTTTAGCAGCACTCCAGCACACGTTGAATGTATGACCCAAACGACCACGGTTCGTGCATTGACGACACTGAGTGTTAGCGGGATGATGGTAATTGCAGATGTTACACAGTGGATGGGGTCCAGCGTATGGCTTTTTCATTAGTGATTGGTTGTTTACTACTGGTTGACGAGTTGGAGGGACTTGATTAATTGGCACAGTAGGGGTAATCATAGCAAAGTTTTGAGAATTGGCCTTCCTATTCTTGTTCTTGGAAAGCTCAGGTTGATCGGTTTTGACGGTTTCGTTATGAAGTTTATCGGTATTCTTCTTCGATCCTTTTCTGGTTAAGGAACCAGCTTTCACATGATTATCGGTTAAACTTAGGGGAAGCTTCGTACGATGATAAGGATGAAAAACCCTAGGGTAATTTTGATTGAAATTGATCGGAAATAGGATTTCAAAGAGGTTGCAGGTCGACGATCGGGTGGGGTTCGAATGATGATCAAATGAAGACTATGATCAAATTAACTTCGTGGGTTGCTTCCTCAAGGATGAATGATGATTTCCCTTCAATCAATTTGGATTAAGAGAGCTCGGAATGTTGGTTTTGACAAGTTGCAGGTCCGCGGGTGAAGTGGGTTTCGAGAGGGTGTTTTTGGTTCGTTTTAGATAAAATTCGCGATGTTAGTGGCTTAAGAATGGGTAAAAGCTCCTGCCACTTCGATTAATTTACTTATTTCCGCGTTTAATGCCCGATTTTTGGGGTGTGTCGGCCGACAATGGTGAGTGGTGCGAGTGGTGGGTTCGACGGGGAAGAAGGGAAAAAGGGGGGGTGGGGTTGGGATGTTTGTGTAAATTACAGGATTGGTCCCTGTGGTTTAAGCTTTGATATTTCATGCTTAAAACTTAGTTTTTAAGTTTCAAAATTTACTAAATAACCCCTGAATTTTATTATTATTATTATTATTATTATTATTATTATTATTATTATTATTATTATTATTATTATTATTATTGTTATTATTATTATTATGATTATTAGTATTGTGAGTATAATAGCAATTATTTTTAGGATTTAACATTGTTAACTTTTGCTTAACGAAAATACGCGATGTTACACTTCTTTCCCTCATATCCTCCTTTATAGCCAATGTTTGCAAAGAAGGTCATAATCTCATCATCATCCAATTTCAATGGAGTGTCTGCATCGTCACCAAACTATAGTCACTGTCTCACAGTTTGCTTAGCGATGGCTAAAGTGTAATCATCAATGATTCTTTTTGAAATAGTCCTTACACCATTTATATCTGTTACTTCGGTAGTTCCCCAGAAAGATCTTATGAAGTTCTCATAGATAATTGGTCTAACAGTAACAACATGAGCCACTCTCGTAGTCAAGATGAATTTAATCATGTCTCTTAAACCTTCAGTCTCAGGAACATCAGGGTCATGAAAACCACTGACATTATGGAGCTTGCTCCATGTAAGGTTAGCCATTAGATTCTGCACAAGATGCATATGAGTTAGATATGGATAATAAATCATCAATGACATTGGTGAAATCAAGATGATTATTTTAGTTTTGACTTTTGGATGGTCAAAATTAAGTAATAAAAGGTACTGTTTCATAGAAATTTGACCTAATCATGATTTTGCAATGTATGACCAGTTTTATTATGCATTATATATTAATTTGATGTTAGTTTTCAAATTAAAATCCTTTTTACATTTAACAAATTGACTGGGTTGTGAGAATAATATTCTCTGTTGATGTGAATCAACAAGGACCGAATATGATGATTGAGTCAGTGATAGTAAGGCGGAATCAAACAATCATAGAACATTGAATGCATGAAATGCTCACAAATGCTCTTTGTATTGATTAAGATGAGTGGTTACAATAAGTCATAGGGTTTGAGCAATCTACAGTAACAATACACCTCTTGAACATAAGATGAAATAAAATATTCTGATTGTCTATTAGCTGTCTATCCTCAGTCACCTTACATACGAGGATTTCTCTTCTATTTATAGGCTGACAGGAAGCCTTTACAAAAGACTAAATTACCCCTGTACTATAATCTACTCTAAGTACAAAAAGTCTTTAACAACATTTGTTGTTGTTCATCCACATTGACTAATACGGATATGTTGATCATCATCAGCATTTGTTTTTCTTCTATTGTATTAGTGTATGGTCATCGGCATTGACAAATGCGGATGAAGAAACACTTGGCACATTTGTTGCTGAGCATCCGCGTTAACTAATACGGATGTACACTTCCTTGTCGCCATTTGTTCGGCTGTCCGTATTTATTAATATGGAAGAACAAACACTTGTCAGCATTTGTTCTTTGGTCATCCGCATTTACAAATGCGGATAACAGACACTTGGTCTTCTTGTGTTAATGTAGATTTTTCATCCGCATTGGTTCTTGGACTTGGGGAGATTTCCAGCAGAACAACTGTCATCCACTACTTGAATTGGCATGTATGATCCTTTCAGGGTCCAACACTTGGCAGGTTGATAGTGGGTGTAGACGGCATCAGACAGGCAATCATGCCTTACTTCAGGATTTCAAGATGAAAGATGGTACTCATGTTGATTTGGAGGTGATGCGGGTGGTAAGATCATAATTGAAAGAACCATGTCAAATGGGATTATCAGCTTTGATAATGTCAACTATTATGCTCAGTTGAACTTTAATCTTTTAAGTGTTTCCCAAATTTGTGATAAATCTTACTCAGTTTTATTTGATGACTCTTATTGTTATATTTTGAAGCCAGGTTTCCAGATTAGCAAGAAATGGGTAGTTGTTAAATGTATACAAGATAGATATGTCTCAAGTTGATCATTCTATAAAAACAACTTGCTTTATTACTCAAGCATCAAATGATGAAAGTCACTTATGGCATAGACGTCTCGGCCTTTCCCATTTCAAGAACATGAACAAACTTGTTGTAGGAAATCATGTAGTAGGCATTCCAATAAAGAAGTTTGCTACCAATGATCATGGCACAAGATGTTTTAAAGGAAAGCAACACAAAGTGACTTATAAGCCCAAACTGATAAACTCAAATTCGAAGCCTCTCCAGATGTTGCATATGGATTTATTCGGTCTAACAAATATGCATAGTATTGGAAAGAAATCTTTTTGATTAGTTAGTTATCATTGATGACTCACAAGATTTTTTTGGGTTTTCTTTTTGCATGATAAATCTGAAACAACTAAATTATTAAAAGAGTTTATCATTAAAGTAGAAAATTAATTAGACCCAAAAAGTGAAAATCATTAGAAATGACAATGGAACTGAATTTAAACTAACCAATGTTGACATGTTTTGTGCAGCAAAAAGAATTGTTGGGAGTTCAGTGCTCCTTGAACTCCATAACAAAATTGAGTTGCTGAAAGGAAAAAATAGAACTTTGATTAAGGTTGCACGTTCCATGTTAGCAAATACAAAGATTCCAATCACTTTCTGGGATGAAGCGATATCCATAGCATGTTTTGTGTAGAATCGTACATTACATGTGAAAGATAAACAGAAAACTCCATATGAGTTGATGTTTGACAGGAAACCTAATATAGGTTTTCTTAAATCTTTTGGTTGTCCACTTTTGATTTTAAATTCAAGTGATCAGCATGGAAAATTTGATGCAAAATCTAATGATGGATTTTTCGTTGGATACTCGTCGGTTTCAAAAGCCTTTAGAGTTTACAATTCTAGGACAAATGTTATCCATAAAACCTTTTAATGTTATTTTTCTTGAAAACTCATTTCTATCAGTTACAAATGGTCCAACTTGGTTATCTGATTTAGATTCATTGTCAAACTCTTTGAATTCCAACTTGTTTGAAATTTCAGGTGAAAAAAGAAACAAGGAGGCAATCTAGAATCTTTCAGTGATGATTCTGATTCTGATGATATGGATGATTTGAGCCTTGATTTCCCTTTATTTTCATTTGTCAAAGATTTTATCTTTTGTTTTGAATCTAATGATCAATCATAATCTCATCAAGCTCAAAATCCTCCAAATTCTGATCATTGAAATGTTTCACAACCTTTTCCTATTGATGGTCCTGAAATTATTCAACCTAAGTCTGGCACTTCATCAGTTTCTGATGATGCAATTGTTACTGATCATTTTGATTATTTTATAAACTCACCAACTCAAGTTCCTAATTTCACTCAACATACTTCAAACCTATTGTAGTAGCTTTTCAACTTGAACCATACTAATCTGGATGTTCATGTTTAAGAAGATGAGATTCCAACATCTCGTCTTTATAAGAACCATCCTACATCCTAGATTATGGGTCCATTGAATAAGAGAACTATTAGGAGTCATTCAGAAAAAGCAAATATTTGTTTATAGTCGTTTTTTCTATCTCAAATTGTCCCTAAAAGGATCACAGAAGCTTTAAAGGACAATAGTTGGATTGAGGCTATGCAAGAAGAGTTATTACAGTTCTGTAAACAGGAAGTGTGGAAGCTTGTGGATTTAGTTGAAGGAGAAAATGCCATCGGCACAAAATCGTTGTTTAGAAACAAATCAAACGATCAAGGAATTGTTGTTCATAACAAAGCGAGATTCGTTGCACAAGGTTACAACCAAGAAGATGGAATAGATTATGATGAAGTATTTGCTCCAGTTGCAAGACTTGAAGTAATTCATGTCTTCCTGGCTTATGCTTCATATATGAAATTTAAGGTGTACTAGATGGATGTAAAAGGCGCTTTCTTGTATGGCCCAATCACCGAGGATGTATATGTCAAGGAGCCTTTATGTTTCAATGATTCAGCATATCCTCATCCTGTGTACAGGCTTAGTAAAGCATTGTACTGTTTTCATCAAGCTCCTAGAATTTGGTATGATACATTGTCACATCATTTGATCCAGCATCGCTACACAACAGGAAAAATTGATCCGACTTTGTTTATAAAGAAGGATGTTGGTCATCTCTTATGTGTTCAAGTGTATGTTGATGATATCATATTCAGTTCTACAAGTCAAAATTGTGCAATGAATTTGAAGAAATCATGAATTCTCGTATCCAAATAGTTCTATAGGAGAAATTAATTTTTTCCTTGGTTTGTAAGTAAAATAGTCCGCAGATGGAACTTTTATTAACCAGGAGAAATTCATTAAAAAATCTTTAAAAAGTTTAAACAACAAGATTGTCAATCCATTAGAACTCCAACTGAGATCAATACCAAGATCGAACCTGATCCGAAAAGAAAAACTATTGACCAAACTTTATACAGATCTATGATTGGTTCCCTGATGTATCTTACTACATCTAGACCCGATATAATGTATGTTGTTTGTGTTTGTGCCAGGTATCAATCAGACCCAAAGGAATCTCACCTTAGCGCTGCCAAACGCATATTTAGATATCTCAAAGGAAAACCGGCTCAAGGGTTATGGTATCCTTATGAAGGAAACTTCAAGTTACATTGATATATAGATAGTGATTATGGGGGATGTTGCCAAGATCATAAATCTATAATGGGTGGTTGTTAGTTTTTAGGTCCCAGATTAGTCTCATGATAATATAAGAAACAAACATATTTATCCATTTCAACTGCAGAAGCTGAGTACATAGCTGCATCCATAGGATGTTCTCAAATCCGTTGGTTACGAAACCACCTGCTGGATTACAGGTTCAATTTTCTTAAAACTCCTATTTATATTGATAACACAGCTGCTATGTTTATAACAACTAATCCTGTCCAACATTCCAAAACAAAACATATCAAAATTCGATATCATTTTCTCAGAGATAACTCTGAAAAAGGTTTAGTCATTTTGGTTCAAATATCAACCGAAAAACAATTGGTTGATCTATTTACAAAAGCCGTCTAACTAGGTAGGTTTGAGTATTTGGTCGAGTCAATTGGTCTTATTAATCATGTTTAATTATATGATTGAGTTTCTTTTTATTGTTTGAATCATAAAAATGAAAAGAACCCTCTCCCATCTAAATAATAAAATTAAAAGAGAAACTCTCAAAGTTGACTGACTGATTGTATATATTGTGTCTGTGTGTGTTAAAAAGAAAAAGAAAATACAGCAATAGAAAATAGTAAAAACAAATAGAAAAGTTTAAAACAAAAATTACAAACTAGAGTTACTTTGTTCATATATTAGTGTAGAAATGAATCTTTTTGTGCAATATGTGAGAAATGATCGTACATTGGTTTTGATCAGTTGCATATTTCACTCGCTGATAAAGTCTGACGTGATCAGATACAATGTGTAGGTAAACTCATGCAATCATACTATAAAAGTAAATTCTTATGATAAACTAAATCAACTATGCATTTATGTGTGTCCATCTTAGTACCAATGAGTAGTATTGACTTATCTGATTGATTGCTTGTAAAGTTACAACCTCACATCTAGTGGTGATATGAATAACCATTTGTTGGACCCTGAAAGGATTATACATGCCAATTCAAGTGATGGGTGATGGTTGTTCTATTGGCAGATTCCCACAAGTCCAAGAAGAAAAGAAGCAAGGTGTTGGCTATCCGCATTTGTATATGTGGATGACCAAGTAAAAATGTTGATAAGTATTTGTTCTTCTACATATACAAATGCGGACAGTCAAAACAAATGTTGTAAAGTATTTGTTCGTTAGCATTTGTCAATACGGATGCACTGAGGAAATGCTGACAAGTGTTTGCTCATCCGTATTTGTCAAATGCTGATGACCAAACACATAATGCTGAAGACAAAACAAGAAATGCTGATGAAGCCCAAGGAATCCGCATTAGTTAATGCGGATGTTCAACAACTAATGTGGCAAAAGACTTTTGTACTTGGACAAGTATTCTGTTATACATGTCAGGGTAGTTTAGTCTTTTTTTACATGCTTTATGTTAGCCTGTAAATAGAATAGAATATCCATCATATGTAGGTTTTTCATTCACTAAGATACATAGTACTAAAGTTATGAGGTTCTAAGGTTGTCTCTTCACTGTTCTTGAAAACACAAGAACCCATTGTAACTTGTTTGTTCAACAATCAATATACAAGCATTTATGAGTATCTTGACAGCATTTAATATTCTTTGATTTAGTATTTCCGCTACTTAATCACTGACTCAATCATTATATTCGATCCTTGTTGACATCACATCAAGAGAGAATATCATTCTCAGACCCAGCCAATTGGTATCAGAGCTTTGGCTCTCAGATTCAACTTAAGATCTGCTCAGATCTTGGCTGAAAATCGATTGATCAGGTGATTGAGTTGCTTATAAACAAGTCTCGTTTGTTAATGTGTACGCAGCTGGAAAACCCGAACAACTTCATCGTCTTTCACTTATCTACAACAAGAACATACTGAAACTCATCAGTACTACTTAGATCTGTGATTGAAAACCAACAAAATACATAAAAGTTAACAAAAACAGAACCAAAAAGCAACTGCTACTGCTTGAGAAAACCGTACTGACTGATACTGTTCATAGAACTCATTCTATATATTGATCACTGAAATCGTAGGTTGTTTGGACACTTGGACCTAAAATCAATCTAAACCATACTCAAACAATCTAAAATCAGTTTATAAACCATGGACTCTATTAACTTTTCTGAACTTGGTCGTGCTTCTAAACCTCCAATGCTTAAACACAAATCTGAGTTTAAGCAATGGTAAATCAAGTTTAGGAACTATATTACAGGTGTAGATCCAGACTATTGGATATCAAAATGTACAGGGCCTTACATTCCAGTTTCACTAAATGCTAACCAAGTTGTACAGTACAAGACAGTCAGAATCCCCATTGAGGATCCAAACCTTAGTCTTGATGATGGTGATTATAAGAAGATTAAGATTGATGTTAAGGCCTACTTAATTCTAACTCAGGCTTTAAAGGTGAATATACTCAAAAGATTAAAAAAATACATCACAGCAAAACGTATATGGGATGCACTGCAGATCATGTGTAAAGGGAGTAGTGAGGTTACTGAGATTATTAAAAACAAACTGATTAATCAATATGAAACCTTCCATCACACCAAAGGAGAATCTATCAACAACTTCATAGATTGGTCCAACTAGTAAATGATCTGGAGATAATGGGGGTCACTTACAAAGAAAAAGAGATGAACAAGAAGATGCTACACAGTCTGCCTGAAAATTGGAAGCAAAATGTGACCATGCTGAAAAACACACTTGATCTAGAGAGCACAATCTTAGACATAATGATAGCAAAAATTAAAGCTCTTGGACTAGATAAGAGAAGCAGAAACTTGAGTGGACCTCAAGTAAAGGAGGCATACAAATTTCCACTGTGGAAAACTCACTCTGTGGAAAATGCCTTTATTATTAAAGAGGATGATTTTCTATCAACTAGAGATCAATCCAGATCCACTGGGTTCATTGCTTCATCTCAACAACAAGCAATTAACTTCTAATCCATCCACTTCCACACCACTAGCTTGCCTATTGATCAGAAAGCTGAAGAACAGAAGGCTGCTTACAATGTCTTTGTTACAAGATTTGAAGCGTTCTTGGGAGGAAGACTCACTTGAGCTCACCTAATTCAAGAAGATCTGGAAAAAAATGGATCCAGAAGATCTTAAAGAAATGGATTTGCAATTCAAAATGGCTACGATTGCTATGAGAGCAAATAAATTCTTCAGGAAAGGGAAAAAGCTAAGCTTGAATGGGAACATAAATCTTGGGTATGATAAATCCAAGGTGAAGTGTTTCAACTGTGGTATGACTAGCCACTTCTCAAGGGAATATAATGCACTCAGAAGAAAAAATAACTACTACCAAAGGAAGCTCACATAGTCAACCACAATCTCAATCAACCTCAGCTCCTCAGTCTAGTCATCAAAATCAATTTCAGCATCCGATTCATCATTAACCACCTCATCAAAGTCAGCACCAACTGACACAGCAAGCTCATGGAAACAGCCAATCAACCTCAAACGCACTTGTCATGAGACAAAATGGAGTATGTGACTGGAGTCTGTATGCGGAGGAAGTCAAACCTCAATTCTAAAATCATGCACTCGTGGCTCATATCAATGATAGTCCAACTCCCATGCCATCTTAGGTAGAAGCTAATCTCTATAGTGAAAAATGTCACTAAATTACTAGGGTATAGAGAACACAGTCACAAATTAGCTGCTAAAATAAATGGAAAAAAGTGAAATCTGAAATGCAAAGACATGAAATGAAAATCTTTGAAATCAAAATCAAGTCATTAATTTTAGATATAGAAAAATTGCATGGTGAAAAGTATTCTCTAGTAGATGAGAATGAGAGGTTAACTGAACTGTTAACCAAAACCAAAGCTGAGTAGTCAGCCACTAAAGTGAAGCTTGAAAAGTTTCAATTCTCTTCTACTAAGCTACAAGAGCTACTTGACTCACAAAAAGAGCCAAAAGTGATGGCTGGAAATGGATATAATTCTTGTCAATCACCATACAATGACAACTACACTGTCATGCCTAAGCCTCTTACTTTGTCTGAACCAAATGAACCTAAATCTATTGAAACTTAAACACTAGTTTCACAGACAACAAATTCTCAAAATAACCCAAAAGTTTAGGTTGAAACAAATGAGGAAAAATCAGATTAGGTCATCCTATTAAGATAAAAGAATGCTCAGATAAACATGTTATTATGAAGAAACAAAAGAATCCAGTCAAGGCCATCATTCCTTTTGTGCAATTCATCCCAGAAAGAGTCAAAGTGAAGTGAGATGCTAAACTGCCTTTGAAACCTACTTCTGAAAGCAAATCTGATTATGAGATTAAATCTCCAAACAATTCAAGCAAATGAGACAAGGTTTCAACAAAATCAAAAGGCAAAGCTTTAGCATCACCATTGTTGATACATGATGTCCCTAGTTCATTGTACTCAAATGTTTATGTCTTTCAATCTTACATATGTGTAATACATGGACATTTTGGTAATATGATATGTGTTTGAATGTATATTTGCTATTGAATGTAGTTTATTCTTATATCATTTATAATTAAACGCTTGAATGAATATTATATATGGGTTTGTAGTAGTCAGTCATAGTTCTAAGTTAATTATGATTCAGGAATGTGTTTGACTTAGTCGTATGGTTATTCATGCTGATGGATTATGCTTATCGACCAGTAGCACGACTGAACCTGGTGATTAGGTCAGTCGCACGACTAAGTCATAAGACAGGCTCAGTCGCATGATTGGACCAAGTGTATGTTTCAATCGTGTGCATGAACAAATCGTATGGCTCAGTCGCACGACTGAACCATACTAATGGTTCAGTTGTACGACTGTATACTAAAACTTATAAATACCACATAATTCATGGAAAAACGTAACACTTTTAATTCTATCATACCCTAGCCATCCAGAGAGTTCTATTTCGTCCATCCAAGTTCATATTTCGTCCCGGATCGTTTTCTAATCATTCTTAACGTTGTTTAATTGTTAGATTGATTCGGGCTTTTTGTTCTCACTGATTGGATCGCTAATCAAATAGGATTCCACACTATTTGATTAGGTTACACGTTGAATCTGTTAGTACTCCGTATGTACACGGTCCTGACAAGTGGTATCAGAGCTTTGGCTCTTGATTCTTCGTGGATTCGATCGGCGTTTTGGTTTAAGTGAATGTTTTTATTCGAAAATCCTTGTTTTTGATATAAAACTCGTTTTTGACATGTGCATGATTCAAAAGTACTTTTCAACTTACAACAGTTTAGGTTTGTGCAATATCAGCTTGAGTCTAAACGTGTTCAAAATCTTGAATTTTGCAAATTCAGCAGTCTCAGTCCCCACGATTGGCTCAATCACATGAATGATTCCCATCGCACAATTCAATCGCACAATTGAGTCAATCATTTACACAATTGCACGATTGAATCCATTCGCACTCTCCATTCGTACGCTTGAACTCATTCGCATTTTCAATCGTATGATTGACTCAGTCGCATATGGTTTCTCAAGCTTTGAAAAAATGGACGATCAGAACATCACTTTTGCTGCTGGAAAGGACTCACGAATCCAAAACCTATTACTGCTAGAAAATAAAATTGGAAATCACAACAAACCTCCAAAACTATTGACTCTGGATGAATACCCACAATGGAAACAACAGTTTGAGATTAATCTTAATAGTGTAGACCCAAACTTATGGATTGCTATTGAAACTGGTTACACTACACCAGTTGGAGCTAATGGTGTTAAGCTGACTCTGAGTGTGATGAATGAAGTTCAAAAGGTTGCCCACAATGCCGAGAAGAAAGCTTATGCCTTACTGACACAGTCGATTCCTAAAGACATTTTCCATCAATTTTTAGAACATAAACAGTCCAAGAAGCTATGGTCAGCATTAGAAAAGAGATACGATGGTAATGCCATGTTAAAGGCACTAAAGGCTGAAGCCCTCAAGAAAGAATTTGACAACTTCTCATCCATTGGAAATGAATGCTTGGATGACGTTATAGCCAGATTTTATCATTTGATGAGTGAGTTGCACACACATGGGGTAACCACATCAACGGAAGATAAAGTTGCAAGCTTTGCTGATGCATTACCGGATAAATGGGATCCCTTTGTTTCTAACCGGAGACAGAATGATACTTTAGCCACTCTAGACAACAATGATTTTATCTTGAAGCTGAGGGATGAGGAACTGAGGCTAAAATACAAGTCGAAGAAAGGGTCATATACTTAGAATCCATCACTGTATAATGTTGTTCCCACACCTACTTTATCACGAGCACCTTTTCAAACATTGTTCGTATCCAACACATCTGGAAATTCTCGGAGTTGGTTATCTAGAAGTGAAATGTCAGGATCATCGAGTGCTCAGTACAATATCCCTGACGCAAATGCAACAAAGCTAAAGATCGAGAATCTGGGAATGTTACTGTTGAAGTAGCCAAGGAACACATGGATCTTCTTGCTGCTGTTGTGCATTCTTATGATGGTTTAGTTGCTGGAAAAATTGGAAAATGTCATCTTGCTGATGAAGACTATGAACAGGTTGACGAGTCTAAATTGGAAAGAATGGGTATAATATGGGCATTGACAAGTGCAGTTAGAAGAGTGAAGAAGTTTGTGAAAAAGACTGGTCAAAACCTCATTGCTACTAAAGACACAACCTTTGGGATTGATAAAATAAAAGTCACATGCTTTAACTGTGGTGAAACGGGACTCTTCAAACAAGAGTGCGTGAAACCAAAGAAGACTAGAAACGGTAACCCTTTCACATCAAACAACCGTTAGGACAAAGAAAAGAACATGACTTCATCCATCCAATCATCCAAAGATATGGTTGCTTAAGGAGATGAAGGACAGGACTGGGCATTTCGGTTTATCTCTAGTGGTGAAGCTAATTTGGTGTTGGTGGAAGATCTTAATGATGATTCAGCAAGTGAAGGAGATAACTTAGCTGATAATGCCAATTCAGACACCAAGGAAGCTATAGATGCAGTTGAACACTTTATTAAAGACGAACTGGCTTCTGCGCGCACGGAATCTCAAACTAATGAGGAAACTCAGGTTGTCTTCATGGCTGACACCTCCGGCACATCACAGGTAGAATCTAAAGATGAACTTTTTAATAGACATGCCTATGTAGAATTTGATAAATTTTGTGAAAGCATTGATTTAAAATTTGCTAGACTGTTAGATCACAATGATAGTTTAGTAAATGGTTTAAAATTATGCACTGAGGCTAACAGGGTGTTAAAACAAAATGAGACCAGTTTTAAAGAAAAGATTGAACTGTTAGGAAAGCAACTCAAGGAAAGTAAGGTTGTTGCCTTTAATCAAGCAAATGATATTAAATTTTATCTAACAACAATAAAGGAAACGGAGAAGGAAAAGGCAATTATTCAAGTTGAAATTGAGTCTTTAAATCATAAACTTCATAGTCTTGCTAGTTCCTCTCACATTGTTAAGAATTTTGTTAATGAAAGAAATGTGGGGAAGTGATTGGTTATCAGATTATGCCACCACCACATGCGATCCTTTTAAACAGAAAATGTTGACCCATAAATAATAACCCAATAAAGGATCATGTAATGACTACACCTCTACTTAGTGATCTGGATACCACAATCAAACCTGTACCACCGGTAACTAACAAGAAAGCAACTACATCTGGCTCAAAAGACAAAACTAAAATTGAAGATTGGGTTGAAGAGGATGACAATGCTACTCTTGGGTTGGGTTCAAAAGTTTTTGTTTTAAAACCTAAAATTTCAGAATCAATTAAGTCTAAAACTGTTCATCATCAAAATGACAAAAAAGAAAAGGAATTGTAATCAAAATATCAAACAAATTAAGTTTGTCAAAGAAGGTGAGAAACCTAAGGTTAGGAAAAATGAGACCAATCTAAGACCGTACTCCCCACCACATAAAAGATCACCTGGTCCCGTAGAATGGAGATCCTATTTTAGTTGTGGAGAACGAGGACATATATCTCCAAATTGTCCCTACTATCAGATACCAAGATGAAAGGTTGAACTTTTTCAAAATAATAAACCAAGGTTTACTAAATCAAGATCAAATACCCTTCCAAAACACCACAGGCAACACAGACAAGCCACCGGCAAAGTTGTGATGACTGAGGTAAAACCAGTTGATGAAAGCAAACCATGGGTTTAAACAATAAACCAATCGTCTGTTCATCACAAACAGTCCTTACACAAAACTGGTTTGTGGAAAGCCAAATCGTCAGGTGTGTCTGACAGTGAAGATAATATGAAGCATGTTGTTTCTCTAACTTCAAAAGGATAATGGGTAGAGCTTTTCATGTGTGATGCCTCTGGAAAACCCAATCCTGTAAAGGCTTGGGTCTCACACCTAAACTAATCATTTCTGTTTTTGTGCAGGTTGTCCGCTACAACGCTATCACTAACACCTGGATCATTGATAGTGGGGCATCCAGGCACATGACAGGGAATGTGTCTCTCCTTTTCAATGTCAAGCAAATCAAAGGGGGACATGTATCTTTGCTGGAAATAAAGGAGGCTACATCACAGCTCTAGGTGAAGTAGGAAACGAGAAGGTGAATTTTGATAAAGTAAATTATGTTCAACAACTCGAGAACAACTTACTTTACGTTTCTCAAATCTACGATAAGGGATTTAAAGTGATATTCGATGATAAGAAATGCTACATTCTAAAGAAGGAATATCTTATCCGTGAGAAGCAAATCTTAATGTCAACTTCAATATATAATGATCTATATGTCTTGGACATGTCAAGAGCTTTTACCTCTGAGTCAGCTGCACAGTGTTTCTTGTTAAAAGCCATAGAGAAGGAGTCCATATCTTGGCATCGGAGAATGGGACATATCAATCCACGAAAGATGAATCACTTTGTTCAAAACAATCTGGTTGAAGGAGTTAAAGTTAAAATTTTCAACTTCCAGATTTTTGCATATCATGCAAAAAGGGAAACAAACTAAGAAATCTCACAAATAAAAGAAAGTTCATTCAATTGAGATGCCTCTAGAGCTTCTGCAATGGACCTATTTGGTCGTATCAGTACTAAAAGCGTAGCTGGAGACTGGTACTGTTTTGTGATCATAGATGATTATTCAAGATCTTCATAGGTCATGTTTCTTTAGTCAAAAATCAGAGACATTTGAATCATTCAAGGTATTAGTCACTACACTGGAGTCTCAGCACAAGTTGAAAGTAAGGAAAATTCGTTCAAACAATGGCACAGAATTCAAGAATCAATGGATGGATGCATTTTGCAGAGATAAAGGGATTGTACATCAATTCTCTTTTGCTTATACTCCATAGATGACTGGAGTTATTGAACGCAAAAATCAAAGCTTGATTGAAACAGCAAGGACTATGTTGGCAGATTCAAAACTGCCTGTTAAATTCTTCAATAAAGCGGTTGCAAATGCGTGCTATGCTCTCAATCAAGTTTTGGTAGTCAAGCGACATGGAAAAACCTGCTATGAGTTGCTTCAGAAACGTAAACCAAATCTGGAGTATATCGAACCGTTTGGTGCTCCTAGCATGTTGCTAAAGAAGACTTAGACTGAAAAGTTTAATGAAAAGGCAGATGAAGACATTTTTCATGGATACAATATTCCTGACAAATAGGTTACAACAACTCGACGGGTGAAGTTGAAGTGTGGTGCAATGTAGACGTTCAACGATACACCACCCCCTTGCTGGGAAAGGTCCATTATCATTCTTTGATTATGATGGATTCTTCAAATCATCCAATCTTCCGCCTGAATATTCTGATGATGACATCGCTACTCAAATGATGTATGATGTTCTGAACACTCCAAATCTGAACTCCAGCACTACAGCTCTAGTTAATAGTACTTCTGGATCCTCAGGGACAGATCTAGAAGTAAGTGAGCACTCCTCAAATGATAATGAAACTGCAAATATCTAGCACGACGGCCCAAGTGATAGTAAAACTATAGTTGAAAATGATTCGGCTGAATCCTCTAATGCAAGACAACAAATAATCATAGATGATGAACCAGTGAACCCAAACTTGGAAAATAAAGTTGTTGTTCCCACAACACCAGTGACCAGGATTAGAATAAATCAACCCCAGGAAAACATCATCGAGGATCTTCTCTCCAGGGTACAGACAAGAAATGAATTATACACTGCTGACTACGTAGCGGTGATGGAAAAGGGATACATGCATGATGGGGCAGAAAAATGTTTAGTTTCTCATGTTGAGCCCAAGTATGTAAGGGATGCATTGAAAGATGAGGCATGGGTTACTGCGATGTAAGAAGAACTTCTACAGTTTAAGAAGAAAGGTGTTTGGACGCTAATGGACAGGCCGAAGGGGGCCAAGGTTACTGGAACGAAATGGGTTATTCGGTGCAAGAAAGATGACCAAGGAGTCATTATGAGAAACAAAGCACAATTAGTGGTTCAAGGATTCAGACAAGTCAAAGGTGTGGACTACAACGAAGTTTTTGCACCAATGGCTAGGATGGAAGCAATCAGGATCTTCCTAGCTTATGCATCTTACATGAAGATCAAGGTCTACCAGCTCGATGTGAAAAGTGATTTTATTCACGGTGACATCCGTGAAACAGTATATGTCAGTCAACCCTAGGGATTTGAAGATCCTTATCATCGAAACAGGGTATATAAATTTGACAAAGCTTTGTATGGCTTACATCATTCCCTATGAGCATGGTATGAAAAACTCTCCACATATCTGTTGAAACACGATTTTCGAAGGGGAGTAATTCACTGCACGTTGTTCATAAAAGAAAAGGATGGTGATTTGCTGATGGTTCAGATATATGTGGACGACATAATCTTCGGTTCTAGAAATGAAGATTTATTTAAAGAATTTGAAGCAGTGATGAAAGCCGAATTTGAAATGAGTGCAACGGGAGAAATGAAGTTCTTTATAGGATTACCAGTGGATCAGACACCTACTGGCCTCTTTCTGCATCAGACTAAGTATGTTGCAGATATTCTAAGCCGGTTTGACATGGAAAATGTCACTGTTGGGGGCACCCCTCTTCCCACGAACCACAAGTGGCACCTGATGAAAATGGGGATATGCTGGACGCCACCATGTATCGTGGGATGAACGAATCTCTCATGTATCTCACGGCCTCTCGTCCTGATATCATGTACGGCATGTGTCTCTGCTCAAGATATCAGTCAAAACTAAAAGTAAATCATCTCATTGGAGTGAAATGAATTTTTTGTTATCTAAAAGGTACACCTACACTGGGTTTGTGGTATCCTCATGATGATGAATTTGAACTTACTGCCTATAGTGACTCGGATTATGGTGGTTGTAAGATGAACTATAAGTCAACATCTGCAGGGTGTCAATTCTTTGGATGGTGGTTAGTTACATGGCAATGCAAGAAGTAGACTTTAGTTGCCCTGTCAACATGTAAGGCTGAATATGTTGCTGCTGCAAGCTGCTGTTCTCAAATCATTTGGATTCAACAGCAAATACGGGACTACGGTTTGCAATTTACTAACACTCCTATTTTAGTTGATAATTCTACAGCCATAGCTGTCATTAAAAATCCGATACAACATCGTAAAACTAAACACATCGGAATAAAATATCACTTCAAACGTGTCTGTTTTGAAAAACGTTTAATCGATGTGATTAAAATTAACTTGGATTTTCAGCGCGCCGACCTCTGTACAAAACCATTTAAGAAACCAAGATTTTATTATCTATTAGAGGTTAACAACGTTAAAAAGAAAGAAGATGAGATTCCTCAGGAATCAAGTAGTAGTCCCACATAGTGTCTTTAATCTTTTTCAAATTTTTACTTTATTTTCTTTTCTTTTATTTTATTTTCCCGCATCTGAAAACTTTAAAATCACAAAAAGATTTTCTATTTTAATATTTTAGGTGGAGAATTTTTGAAAGAAAGAAAAAGGAGGGGAGAAAAAGGCAGGTAAGATGATAGGCAAAGACAACAACTCTAAGAAAGCAATTCAATGCTATGGAAAGTAATTGTACACAGGTATCAAATTATTTGGTACACCTAAAAGATTTTCTTATCTTCATCTTTCTAATAAATTTAAAGTCATAGAATGTGATAAATCTGAGATGTCAACGCCAAATGAGTTGAAAAAATGATAGTAAGCTAATCTGTTCTATTATCGTGGTTACATGGAGAAACTAGATCTAGGGGTTGCTAGTCCATTATGTGATGTGTCAGTAGATTCAACACAACAGACTAGTAGATATCATTGGTGACTCACATAAAGTAAATCAATCAACAAGTTGTGGGTTCCCATTGTATCACCGGTCTGCATAATCAATCAAGTTCCAATAAGGGGTGAGGAGCAAACAAAAGCCACAAATGTGTGCAAACGACCCACAATAGAGCAATGCATATGACAGATGTCATAAAGCATCTAAATAAGAGCTAAATATAACCAAGTTGATGACAAATGTCTTTGCTACATTAAATAACAAATCTTAATACTCTAATGAGATGATACGTCTTGCCCCTCTCTGCTGTGCAATCGCACTAAGCTAAGGCTCGGCATAACCTATGTGTTCTAAGAATTTATTATTGTCTGTTGTGCGATGGCACTGACCTGAGGCTTTGCATCTCTTTGAAAGCTCTTAGAACAATCTCTTCTTGACCACAAGACCGTTCAAAAATCTCCCGAGGAAGATTCATTACTATATATTAGTGGGATCCACAAATACATATAGATCTAATTCACCTAAAAATCACCGATAACAAACAAACAAACATACCCAGTATATCCCACTCAAGAGCCGGGTCTGGGAGGGGTAGGTGGTGGCGAGTCTTTCCTCTATCATGTTTTTAAAAATCTGTGTGTGAATTTAAGTGGAAAAACATACTGACAATTATCGTGGCTGCATCTCTTAATGGTCAAAATAAAAGTGTGATACATAATTGTTCCAACATGATTTCCTGTTGGTGTTGTTGACTCGTAAATGAAAGAGATTATGTGAATTGTACATATAATGTTTTCTGCAATAGATATATCTACAAAAGGTTCCAAATAATTGATTTTTTGCCTGTATGATTCCATATGAATCTTTCTTGAATTAAAGTAAATGCCTTTACTTTAATTGAGTTATTTCCTGTTCTGCTCAGGGGGAGAAATTGTTCAAGGGATGTTAAAGTAACTTCAACCCTCCTCAAACGAAAATCACAAAAAATATGTCTTATTTCAGTTTTATTTCAAGTTTCTTTTTCTGTTATATTAATGTGTGCAATGTGTCAACGTCGGACTATGTAACAAGATCAACCTCTGTGAAAGTCATAAAAATTGACCAATCTTAACTATGAAAAGTGTGTTTCTGAAAGATAAAATAGGATCACGTCTGAGGTGATCAAAGGATAAAAAATATCATTTCTGAGGTGATCAAAGGATAAAAAGGTCATGTCTGAGATGATCGATAGACAAGAAAGTTACATTTGTAGTAACAATGTGTAAAACTGAGCCTGACTAAGTCAAACTCATGAGTATGGCCCAGTCGCACTACTAAACCATAAGTATGGCCCAGTTGTCCGATTGAACCATGAGCATGGCCCATTGACATGATTGGATCAAGAGTATGGGCCAATCTCATGACTAGATCAAAAGCATGACCCAATCACACGATTTGAAGCATGAGTATGAAGTAGTCGCACGACTGGACTCCATTCGCACAAATGGAACATACGGTTAGGTTTAGTCGGTCTTGACCCATTCACCTGTTTTAAAATCTTTGAAAATACCGGCAAACGAGTGGCACCTTTTTCAAAATTTCTGTGTGATCTAGACTTCTTGCGCGTTCACTTAGTTTTCACCGCTTGATTACAGGTAGTTGGAGGATAAAATCACGTTACATTGATACATAATCGGTTCTTACTCTAACTTATATGATTTTTATAAAAACCACGAAGGGATCCATCAAATTAACCACAAAAAGAGTATCTTAGTCAAATTAAACAACACCCAGTGCTTTGTTGGGATGACACACATCTAAAGACACATAAAACACACGGTTTTGATGACTAGTTGACCAAAATCAATATTTCCGGAACACTAACCGTCTGTACACGACTGGACATCCGGATGAACATCAATCCCATGATTGAACCATTTGCACGATTCAATCGCACGATTGAACCAATCAGTACTTCAGTTGCACGAACAAGTCAATCGGATGTCTAAATGTGAGATTAACCTTAGTCGCACGCTCATTCGTACAACTGAGTTCACTTATATTGGTCAATCGTATGATTGAACGAGCTACATATGATTAGTTTCAAAGTGAAGTAATCTTATGTATTAAACTGATCTAACGTGTTGATTGGGTGTTTGTCTCTTATCTTACAGTGAAATGCCAGGGCGATAGATGGTGAGTACCAAGCACAACATCTGTGCTTACCTGAACACGTCCTCAAGGAACGCAACTGAGTTCGTTGGGATTATTTAGTTCCTAAAGCGATGTAGGATTCACAGAGCTATCTCTATATCATGCACACCATACAGATCCCTACAGCAAGCATTCTGGGAGAATGCTGTGGTGGACCGCTCAATTGAGCCTTATCGCTTCCGGAGCTCGATTTTCGGCGAAACCATTGATATTGGTGAAGACGATATACGTAGGGTATTGGGCATGGGTGACGATGAGGATCATCCGACAAAACTACATCCTTTAGTCGTGCGTGGATGTTTTCTGAGGATTAAGTACTCCGGTGACATCAATGCCGAAGTACTTAACAATAGCAACATGTGCCCACCCTTCGAGTACTTAGCCCACGTGATTCTCAAGTGAATTGCTTCATGTCGAGGTGGATTCAACAAGCTCAGTGATCAGGTCCAGAATGCATTTGTGGCACTAGTTCTGAACCATCCGTTTAGCTTCTCTAAGATGTTCTTCAACTACTTGAGGGAGAATATCGAGATGAAAGGGAAAAAAAGCTTCTGCATGTATCCACGTTTCCTCCAGATGATTATCTATGAGAAGCTTCCCAACTTGCCAAAGAACAAAGATGACGAGATCATTCTTGAGGTGATGGATGATACTACGCCGGGAAGGATGAAAATGTACAGGGGAAAGCCACAGAAGCCCCCAGTTCGATGATTATTTGGGCATTTGGTGAGGGCAGACTATGTTGACCCAGAGGGAATGAGATGGCGTCACGAGGATAGTGATTACGACGTTGAGGACGTAGTGATCCCTGATGACAATCAGGATGACGATGATGGTGACCATGATGAAGGTCAAGGAGGTGGTGTGGAGGATCACACCAATCATGATCTGCTGAGACATTCACTACAGAACCACCTCCTCAGCAGGGTGGTTCTGCAGCTTCTGGAGGGTCTGAGCAAACTCCCATAAACCTAGACATACCTATCATTAAAAACATAGGGAACTTTGATTTAGAAGAGGAGGAAGGAGACTCAGAGGATGAGCTTCTTGTAAGGCGGGTAGGAGGTAAATTGGTCATCACCGACAGAGGTAAAGAGGCAGTGGATGTGCGACAGAGGAGATCACCTGGGATGGATACAGTGGAGGCTAATCCATCTTACACACCTGATCAGCCTACCTCAAAGAGAAAGGAACCTGCGACTCCCTCGGGCTCCAAATTGAAGAAAATTGCCACGCCTGGCCATAAGAAGGGTAAGCGCCCAGGGCTAGTGCTGATGAGCTCATCCTTGCCATCCCAAACCTCTCTAGCTACATCTAGTGCAATCACCATAGTTCCACCTACTACCACCATCCCACTCACCACTACACAAACCATTCCAGCCTCACCTAAAGGAACCTCAACCAATATCCCTCAAACCATGCCTATTCCTACACCTGTTTACACAACCTCTGCAACCAACCCATCCACCTCACAAGCTAGCACCTCAGCCCATGAAGTACCCTCACTTCACAGTTCCCCATTACCCACAGTAGGTCTAGAGGAACAGCTGGCCAGCCTTAACAGGTTAGTACTTAAGCTGTTTGCTGCGGATGATCTTAAGTCCACCCAGGTCAGCCAACTGATGTCAGTTAATGCAGCACAAGGAGAGCAAATTGCCAAGCTGACTGAGAGAAATGATGCTCATGAGTGTGCCTTGGTTCGAGCACATAAGGCTCTTCAGACTCAGAATCAGCTGGTGCTAGCATCCACCAAGAAGATTAAGGATTTAGAGAGGAAGAACAAGAACATTATGCTGAGACTAAAAGGAAAGAAAGATGATCCTTTAAAGATTAAAGGTGATGGAGATGATGATGATGACAACTCTAGTGATGAAGAGTCTGATGATGATGATGATGATAAGGTTGATGTAAATAAGATGAATGAGGAGAAGGACAAGGATGAAAATGAAGATGAAGATAAATCTGAGGGTGAATGCAAAGCTCCAACTTCTCAGCAATGTGATAAGGAGAGAAGAACAAAAAGGAACCAAGATCAGGGAGCCTCATCCTCAGCTCCTCAAGACAAAGATCGTCAAGATAAGGATTCAAGTAATGATTACCTTTTTTGTGTAATTTGAAATCATATGTATTTAAATGTATTTAAATTAATGAAAATGTTTGTCAAGCTATTTGAAATGCAATGATGTTTATTAAACTTTGTTGTCTTGATAACTCTATCTAGCAGATAAATCTCACCAGATCGATGAACATGTTATTACACCCCTCCAGCAAATCAGGACGCAGTTTACCATGATTCTCGATTTGCAAAGGATTGTTAGTAGATCGGTGAGTTATGCACCAAAAGAGGGGGAGATCATCCATGACCTATCAGATGAATAGATTGCAGAAATGTTCAGGCTAAACCCTGATATGATTGTTAAAGATGCACCAGAAGTAGATGTTATCAGCGATGAGGAAGTAGATGGTGTAGATGAGGTGGAGATTAAAGATGTTACGTCTGGGTACTGGTGTAGATGAGGTGGAGATTGAAGATGTTACATCTGACTACTACCCTCTGCATACTAATGAAGACGGAGATGCCTTACCTGATTTAGGTGAGATGTTTGACCAAGAAACCTTCAAAAAAGTAAACGAAAAGGTCACTATGAAATAATCGACAAAGAAGGCAGCTAAAGCTGAGGATGATGATGTTGAGTAAAGAAAAGCTGAGTGGGTTGCTTGTCTAGCTAAAATGAGGAACCAGAGTGAGCCATCAAAACAGAATGCTTACACTAAGCTATATAAAGTCAAAAGGCATCAGATGGTCTCTGGTAAAATCATCAGCTAGGCTTACATTAAGGACTTAAATATGTATGGATGAAAAAGAAAACGAGATAGACTACTTCAGACATTCCCATGATCTGAGGACTTTACCAGGTTTTGACCCGAACAGATTAGCAAGTTTTGCTTTGTTTTATGCTGACCTAAGAAAGATGTCAGGATGGTTTGAAAGGGCTTTAAGGAATGAATATCATACTAAGTGGGTGAACTTCAAACCCCAACAACCAAGGAGGTTCGTGAGCAAAAATGCTATTGATCCCATTTCAGGAAGACCGAAAGTTGTTCTGAAGTGGAGACCTCCCACGACTATAACAAGGATTCTATTAAGAAGAATGCCACAAGACTTCATGCCTCACTTCAAATGGTGGTATCATGATTGGAGGACTGGTGAAGCAGTGAATGTATTAGATTGGCAAGGAAATATTGAGACTATCACGGTCTTTGACCCCATGTGGCTTACTAACTTGTCTGAAGATGATGTGTACACATTATACAAGTGGCCATTATTCTATGATGCTTTGGACATAGTGCGAGCTCTTTAATTCCAGGACGTCATCAGACCGTGCTTTGAATTTTTAAATCCATGCTGGGGTCACAAATGAAGAAAAGCTGAAGAAGTTTGTTGAGTGTGTGAAGAATGTTAGACAATAGAGTGAACTAGGTCCAAGGAGAGTTTGTTAATACATGATGTCCCTAGTTTATTGTACTCAAATGTTTATGTCTTTCAATCATACATATGTGTAATACATGGACATTTAGGTAATATGATATGTGGTTGAATTTATACTTGCTATTGAATGTATTTTATTCTTATATAATTTATAATTACACGCTTGAATGAATATTATATATGGGTTTGTAGTAGTCAGTCACAGTTTTGAGTAATTATGATTCAGGAATGTGTTTGACTTTGTCTTATGGTTATTCATGCTAATGACAATGCATACGGACCAGTCGCACGACCGAACCAGGTGATTGGGTCAGTCGCATGACTGAGTCATGAGACTGGCTCTGTCGCACGATTGGACGACGTGTATGTTTCAATCATACGCATGAACAAATCGTATGGCTCAATCGCATGACTGAACCATGCTAATGTCTCAGTCATACGACTGTATACTGAAACCTATAAATTCCATATAATTTGTGGAAAAACGTGACACTTTGAATTCTATCATACACTAGCCGTCCCGACAGTTCTATTTCATCCATCCGAGTTCATAGTTCGTCCCAGATCGTTTTCTAATCATTCTTAACGTTGTTCAATTGTTATATTGATTTGGGTTTTTCGTTCTCACTGATTGGATCGCCAATTAAATAGGATTCCGCACTATTTAACTAGGTTACACGTTGAATCTGTTAGTACTCCGTACGTACACGGTCCTAACAACCATCATTTAAAGCAAAATCCCCAAAGAATCAATCACCAAAAATAAAAATTGATCTGAACTCACCTCATAAATTAAAACAAGGAATAGGTTTTGTTATCTTCAACAAAAAGGATGTTGAACAATTTGATTCAATGGTGAGAAAGGCTCAAAAGAACCAAAGACATCCTTTGTAAGGCCCCGTTCCCGGGCACCACACAGTTGGTCATCCATAGCACTAAACATACATATTATTATACATTTCATAAAATATCACAGCAGAAGTCATTAACAAAAACCATTCATTTTATTAGTAATTACTGTTGTTATGCAATACAACACTGCTCAGCTACAAAAGAAACTTTCACTGATTGCATTACAAAACAACAATTATAACATGCGTGAATGGATGCCAGTCTTGTCCTGCCAAGTAGCTTCCATGTGTGCCATTCTCAGCAACTTTTACCTCCTAACTAAAAATGCATAAAAGTCAGCGTTGCTGAGTGAGTTCTAGTCTTATAAGTATGAAAATACTTTATACGTTTCATACGCAAAAACTCTTTTCCATAAAACATTTCCTTTACTATCATACATGTTCATTGTTATCGTACGTGTTTGTTCGTTTCGTACTTTATTCTTATCTTTCGTTAACGTTCGTCTCGTACGTTATCACTATCTTTCCTTAACGTTTTTCCATACTTTATCACTTCGTTCGTTTCATACTTTATTATCTCGCTCGTCTCGTACTAATTCTAGATCATGTCAGGCTTTTCCCCCATCGCGGTCCGAAACTGCCATTCCATACGAAGCTCATGGCCCGAAGCCACCATTCTAGGCACAATGCCCCATTTTAACTGGCACAAAGCCGTATCATATCTTGGCACAAAGCCCGGGGCTGAATGAAAAAGATCCCATTTCTTCCTATGGGTTCAGTCGCCTAGACTGTTCCCCTTGTGTGAACCCTCATGGGTTAAAATCGCACGATATAAAACACACAGTTGAGCTATCAACTCGCAAAGACTTGTAATTCTTCTTTCTTTTTGCTTGCAATCCTTTTCTTTCTTTCATTTCGTTTCACTTTTCATCTTTGTTATCTTTCTCTTCATTACGTTATACTTTACGTTCATTCACACATTCATCATATAGCATAAAGTAATAACATAATACTTAACGTATATTATATTACAATATAAATACGTTTTGAAAACTATTAAAGATAACAACTTATACACATATGCATACCATACATTCATCATAACATGATGCATATACTACTCATAAACTCTCACTTATTCATGCCTAAAATAGTTTAAAACAGCCCACAAGCCAAAGTAGGGTCAAACCCTAAAATTCTGTTTTTCCTCAAAATTCAGAAAAATTTTCTAAATGTTAGGGGCATGGGAAATATTTGGGCACATCAACCCTATTTGGATTTTCTCAACTATGTAGGTATATCAGCCTACACTTAACAACTTTAACACTTAGGCGCAAGAGCCTTTTGGGCGCATGGTGTTGGGTTTGTAGACATGATTTTCAGAGATGTTTATCCATTTAAACAACAAAACGCAGTGGATATTAGTTATTCAATCTAGTTTTAATAGTCTAAAAATAAACCATTTTAGATTCAAAACAAACCCAAGAACAATGATCATATATATGTGAAAAGCAATGCTATCAAAACCGAAAGGAACAACCATAGGATGTTCTTGAATCTACCTTTCAGAAACAAGGGAATATTGTAAGGATGAGAAGGAGATGATGATTCTTGAACGTCTAGCCTTCAAGGAGAAGCCCTCAAGCTTGTATACCCATAAGCTTCTTGCAAAATCCAACTTGCTAGGGAGTTTTAACGCCAAAAACCCTTTTGAAACCCTCTTGAAACCCCCTTTGTCATAAATTTTAGAGGAGAAGAAGAGAGAAAAAAAGAGTCTTGCATGTACGAGAGAGAGAGGTGGAGTGTAGTAATGAAATAAAGTAATGTCTTGTATTGTAACAAGACAAAGGTTCCCAAGGCACACCACATGGGGGCGGCCAAAAAGGGTTCAAAAATGGGTTCCCTCACATTTTGAAAACCCTTTTAATTCATTACTAGTTACTAGTTAAGTTATATAATTAAACCATTTTAATTTTATAACTTAAACACTCTTACATTTGTTGTTATTTAACATCTTTAAATAACACTACAAAAGATATCTCATGAACAAAATATCCATATAATTTGTTCTATCTCAAATGCAATAATTTAGAAAACCCATTTTCTAAATTGGTGTCAATATTTAATTGCTTGATTATATCAATAGATATATATTTATTAGTATTTGCTTACCTTGTTATTGGGTATTACCCGACTTGGATCATAAGGTACTAACCACATCAATCTTGTATGTGTCTTGGGCATATAACATCCAACAATCTCCTACTTGCACAAGATTCATAGAAGATTAATGCAAGTAGTAAATACTGCCTAACAACGGTTTACTACCCTTAATACGTATGACTAAGAGCTATTCAATAACATCATCCCCTTCAAGTACCTTACTCGAAATGTTCTAGGTGAATCAATCATCTATCCTTTTGTCATAGATGTCATATTAAATCCTAGAGACATTGAATGACCATTCTCCATTGATTTAACTTTAGCAGGCCTTAAACATCTTACTCTCAATGAATAAGAGGGAAAAATCCCATCTTGACACATACGTCTCTCATAATCACCTTGTACTATATCTGAAATTAGCCTTGTGTACTGCCATGTTTCGGAACAACAAAGAACTAAGACAAGGTATAATACTTGGTGAATATCAAGACCCAGTATGTATCTCAGGTCAGAGGATACCAAATGATATTCGCCTTTACTCAATATTACTTATGATCAATCAAGAAAATTCCACCTTGTAATATTTGAGATGCGGATCAGTCCAATATTTGTATCCCATAAATATCTGTGAACCTTGGCAGCAACCCTTTGCTCTATATTCATCCATATGAATATCCACCAATCCAAGTTCATAATAGTGTTGCCCTCATACTTGTTCCCACAAGTATAAACAACTACGGATGTTTTGAGTAAATGATATACTCATGGATTAAACATGTAAAATAGAAACATTAGTTGAAACATTATAACCAAATAATTTATTCAAGTAATGAAAGGTTCTAATATCCAAATACAAAATTAAAAGATCAAATCCAGTCACTAGAATATCAAAGTCCCATAACACAAGTATTACCTTCATGCTTTGTCTTTTCAAGGAGCTTCGTGAGTCGATCCGCAATGTTTTGATCCGTATGAACTTTGCGAGTACATATCGTTCATTTTTGAACTTCATCCCTTATGTAGTTGAATCTCCGATCAATGTGCCTAGTCTTTTGATGTGCACGGGGTTCCTTGATTTGAGCAATCGCATCCTCGTTATAACAAAGAATTTCTCAGGGGTCCTGAATGGAAGGGACCACCGCTAGATCGGCAATGAATTTCTTCAACCATGCAGCTTCTTGATTAATGAAGTGGCGATGTGTTCTGACTCTGTCGTTGGTAATGCCACCACATCTTGCATAGAGCTCTTCCAAGAGACTGCTCCTTCATTAAAGATGAAAATGTATCCTGATTGTGATCGTGAGTCATCCCGATCAGTTTGGAAACTCGCATCCGTGTAACCTTTTACCACGAGTTCCTCCTCACCAGATCCATAGATTAGGAATATATCTTTAGTCCTCCTTAGGTATTTAAGTGTGTTCTTAACAGCCATCCAATGACTATTTGCAGGATTTTGCTCGTATCGGCTTGTCATGCTTAAAGCGCATGACACGTCCGGCCTAGTGCATATCATTGCATACATGATGGATGCTAGCAGACGCATACGGGATTCCCTTCATTTTAACTTGCTCAACCTTTGAGCTTGGAATTTGAGTCGTACTCAATATCGTTCCTCTTTCAATAGGTATTGTACCTTTCTTGGAGTTTTCCATCTTGAACCTTTTCAAGATCTTATCAATGTATGCACTTTGATTTAAACCTATCAACCTCTTTGATCTATCCCTATAGATATTAATTCCTAAAATATAGGGGGCTTCACCAAGATCCTTAATGGAATAACAGCTTCCAAGCCAGGTTTTTACACCCTGTAAGGTTGGAACGTCATTTCCAAGTAGTAGGATGTCATCGACATAAAATACTAGCAATGTGATGATGCTCCCACTAGCTTTCTTATACACACATGCTTCATCAGCGTTTTTTATGAACCCAAATTTGATTACCACTTCATTAAAATGGTGATTCAAACTTCTTGATGCTTGCTTCAATCCATAGATTGATTTCTTTAACTTGCATACTTTTTTAGGATGTTTTGGATCGACAAAACCTTCAGGTTGAATCATATAAACATCTTCCTCAAGATATTCATTTAGAAAAGCAGTTTTGACATCCATTTGCAAAATCTCATAATTATATCGAGTAGCTATGGCAAATAATATCCTAATAGATTTTAGCATTGTAACCGACAAGAAGGTCTCATCATAATCAACCCTTGAGTTTGAGTGAAATCTTTTTCTACAATTCTAGCTTTATAAGTATCCAAGTTTCCATGCATATCGGTTTTCTTCTTGAAAACCCAGTTACTTCCAACCACTTTGGAATTAAGAGGTGGTACAAGCAAGTCCCACACTTGGTTGTCATACATGGATTGCGTGTCAACGTTCATGGCTTCAAGCCATTTGTCACAATCCAAATTGGACATTGGATCATGGTATGTGGTTGGTTCATCAGAATCTACCACATAGCATCCATATATGAAAAGTCCATATCTTTTAGGTGGATTACTAGTTTTACCAGATCTGCGAACGTCTTGTGTGTATTGATCAACCAATTGATTATTCTCAACATCCTCATGTTGAGTGCTAGTATCAACCAAAGGTGTATCGGGTTATGGGTCTTGATCCTTCTATAAGGAACTTAGATTCTAAGAACTCAGCCTTCTTAACAACAAAGTCCTTTTATTCCAATGGATCATAGAAACAATATCCCATAGAATCTCTAGGGTATCCAATAAAGATACACTTAGTGGAACGACATTCTAGATTTTTTTGGTAGGAGTCTTAACATAAGCCTCACATCCCCACACCTTTAAATATGATAGAGATGGAACCCTTCCATGCCATATTTCAAAAGGTGTCTTTTCCACTTTCTTGGTTAGGGCCATATTAAAAATATGGGCTGCAGAGAGCAAAGCAAAACCCCAAAATGATAGAGGCAATGAGCTTCTAGCCATCATAGATCGAACCATATCCAATTGAGTTCGATTTCTCCTCTCGGACACACCATGGTGTTGTGGTGTTCAAGGCGGAGATAGTTGTGAGACAATGCCACAACTTCTAAGATGATCTCTAAAAGCATCACTTAGGTATTCACCTACTCTATCAGTGCAGAGAATTTTTATTGACGTTTTGAATTGATTTTCTACTTCATTCTTGAAGGTTTTCAACATTTCAAAAGCTTCATCTTTGTGTCTTAACAAGTACACATATCCATATCGACAATAGTCGTCGGTAAAGGTAATGGAGTATCTTTCATTGTACCTAGTCATTGGCTTAAAAGGACCACATACATCCGAATGTATGATACCTAATAAATCTTTTGCCCTTTTGGTTTTGCCACTAAAAGATGCCTTAGTCATTTTGCCTTGTAAACAAGATTCACATACATAAAATGAATCATATTCACTAGCTTTTAAAAGACCGTTCTTTTGAAGTGTTTGTATGCGCTTCTTATTTATATGACCAAGACGGCAATGCCAAAGATAGGTGTCACTCAAATACAATTTGAGCTTCTTGGTGGTGGTTTGGTATGATGAGCTATCATATAATATTTTTTCACGAACCAATTCATAAATACCATTAATAGGAATAGCTTTAAAGTAAAAGACGTTATTTAAAGAAACATGAATTTCATTTTCAATAAATGTCAAAACATAACCATATTGTCTTAATTGGGTAACTAAAATAATGTTCCTAGTCAGACTAGGAGCATACAAAACATTGTTCAAAATTGCTTCCAAACCATTTGGAAGCTTCAAGATGTAGTCCCCTCGGTCTTCAACTTTAACTTTTGTCTCATTCCCAATGTAGAGGCTAACATCCCTTTCTTGAAGTCCTTAGTTCTTTTGAACCCATGCAACAAATTGCAAATATGAGTTCCACATCTAGTATCCAATACCCATGTGTTAGAGGATATTAAAGTTAGATCAATATGAATCATGAAAATTGTACCTGAGGTTTGCCCGACATCCCTTTTAGCTTGCAACTCTTTGAGATGGACAGGACAATTCCTTGCCCAATGTCTTATCTCTCCACACTTAAAGCGTGGGTGGTCATTCGAAGTAACCTTTTGCTTCTTCTCCGCTGGTTTTGGTGGTGGCGCTTTTACCACTGTTGATACACTGTTCCTAGTTTATGTATGTTAGAGTATATATTTGTCACACCCTCAATTTCCACAAACGGGGTTTTACCGTTAGGCGTGTGACATACCAGGATCTCAGACACAGTCATATCGAACGATACTATATGAATTGGAAAATAAACGTTGACTTTATTCAACGGAACATAAACAAAATGAACATTAGTGCGGAAGCGTATACATGATATGTAAATCCATTACATAAAAGTTACAAGTGCCAAGTCTAAACAAAATGTTCAATGCAAGAAAGTAAGATCGATGCACGCATGTCCTGAGTGTGTTCCTAAAGCATGCAACATGAGCTTATGTGTTCCTGTGACCTGAGAAAACATGCTAAAATGTGTCAACATAAAGTTGGTGAGCTCACAGGTTTAATCAACAAGAAATTTGTTCGAAAGCATTTCAATGGTTTAGCAAATAAAGCATATCGTTAGGTAGCTAGCCTATGATCTTGTTACTTAGCGTTTTGAATCGAAGCTGATTATTTGCGTCCTATATGTTTGTTGTTCCCCGTCACGTCTCGCAAGACAGTGACAAATGTTAGGTCAATAATGCACTCGTTTGACCTCCAATAAAGCTAGCGCGACTAGCCCGGGCGGGGTTTGTCAGACCCAGTAGTACTACTCAGAATTACCTCGCTACACATTACTAACGGTTCGAGAGTGTCAGGACTGTTATGTGTGTTTGCACTAACGTAACAAGCGATATCAATAATACTACAACCATTTATGTAAATCTGTTAGCATGTTTTCTCCCCCAAAAGGAAAGGAAGTAAAATAGGGGCCGTGAAGACTCACTAATGATGTTGTATGTAGGATGGAAGCCTCCCAAGTGTTGTTTACAATGAACTGTCAAACACCTATTGACAGTTATGTTAAGCGTTAATGTTGTGTCTAGCGTTAATAGAAATGTTTAGTCGGGTCGGGTTGCATTGGTTCGGTCATGGGTGACACACACACACAAGCAGGCATACACATATCAGACCTTATGTAGATCCCAAATGGGTTGTCGTTAATTGTAAACGGTTAGGTTATTTTAGATTGAAAAAGTATGTGCTTGTTGATAGCATTGACTTTAATCTTTGTGGTCAAGAAATGACACTTTATTGATGTTACCTTATCATCATATGATAGGCACAACGCACACAAGGAGAATTCACTCATAATGACCCCAATCGCATAACAAGGTTAGACGCACGACTGGACACTTTATTCTCACGAATGGGCCTTTAATCGTACAAATCAACTTCACTCGTGCGATTGAACCTCATTCGTGCGACTCAGCACTTAGTCGTACCACACCTCACCCATTCGTACGACTCAACGGCCAATCGCACGACTCAACCTTCATTCGTACGATTGGACCTCCAGTCGTGTGATACTTAGTCGTGCACATTCATCCGATTGACTCAATCGCACCCACTCTCAATCGTATGCATTCAATCGCACGACATGCACATACGCCTGGACTCAGTCGTACGACTCACCCTAGTCGCACCACTCAGTCGCACGACACACCCAGTCGCACGGCTCTGTCGCACGACTGGCACAGTCACGAACTGCAGCAGATCGTGACTGCTGGTGGGGCTTAACATCCTTCGGCTGTTCCGTGCATGGTTTTCGCACATCGGGGACTTCCAGAAACACTTTCCTAACATGTCTAAGTAAAATGCACATGCTGATTGACCTCACACGCACCCCCACGACCACATGCATTCGGGTTGAACCCGAGCACCTGAACCCTAGATTTGCAGCAGTGAAACGGGTAACAGAATGGACGACCAAGGTCGCCTACCTGTTTGAAACATGCTATCTCAGCTGTAGCGTAATTTAACCGGCGAAAACGAGCTCAAACGAGGCGAATGTTGGTGCTTGGAGGTGGTAGAAGGGTGGAGGAGGAGATGGTGAAGAAGATAGAAGAAATGGGAGTGAAATGAAAATTTGGGCTGGAAAGGGGTTTATATACCCAGCCCTAGTTTGGCAATTTGTCACGTTTGGTCCTCGCACTTTGTCCCCGAGTTCCCAAATTTGTTTTGGTTGATATCGACGTAAATGAGCAAGCTATGTTAATTTAGAGGATTCCTTAAGTAATCCCGTTTATTCGAATCCTCTACAAACACCAATGTCAGTATTATATATCATAATTTATTTAACGATGTCGGTGGCGATGCTTGTATACGTTTCGGGTAATAACGAGAATGTAACCATGATAACGACAACAGTCTGAATAGTGTTAACCTAAAATTACGGTGTGTCACATTATCCCCTTGTTGCGGGAATTTTTGTCCCGAAAATTAGAACATCGTGTTATAAGGTTCAACGGGGAATACAAGACTCAACGGTTTGTAACGTATGTTGAACAGAGCTTCTACGCATCTTAAGAGGTAGATGCCTGATTCTAGAACAATTGCGGGTACTTCTTCTTCATCTGATCCTCGCGTTCCCAGGTAAACTCTGGTCCATGCTTTGAGTTCGAGCGGACTTTGACGATAGGGATACAACTATGTTTGAGCGTCTTGACCTCTCGATCCATGACTTCCACTTGTTCCTCGATGAATCGTAGTTGTTCGTCAACCTGTAACTCGTCTAACGGAACGACAAGAGTCTCGTCTACCAGGCATTTCCTCAGGTTTGAAACATGGAACACATCGTGTACTCCACGGAGTTCTTCGGGTAGGTTCAGCTGATAGGCCACGGGGCCGACCCGTTTGACAATCTCAAACGATCCCACATATCTAGGGCTTAGTTTCCCATGTTTTTCGAAACGTATCACACCCTTCCAAGGTGACACCTTCAAAGCACTTTGTCGCCTATTTGAAATTCCAACGGTCGGCGACGCTTATCAGCGTAACTCTTCTATCGGTCACGTGCTGCCGCCATACGGTTATGGATCTGGACGATCTTCTCGGTCATCTCGTACACAAGTTTGGGGCCGGTGAGTTGACTTTCTCCAACTTCCGTCCAGCAGATAGGTGATCGACACTTGTGCCCATACAGTGCCTCGAATGGAGCAGCTTTGATCGAGGTGTGGTAGCTTTTATTGTAAGAAAACTCAACTAGCGGTAAGTGAGTTTCCCAACTGTCGCTGAAGTCTATCACGCAGGCACGCAATATGTCTTCCAAGGTCTGGATCGTACGCTCACTCTGGCCATCGGTTTGTGGGTGATAAGCGGTGCTCATATCCAACCGCGTTCCCAATGCCCGTTGCAAAGATTGCCAGAAGTGTGACGTGAATCGAGCATCACGATCAGAGATAATGGAAGTCGGCACAACATGCCGAGAGACTATTTCCCTTAGGTAGATACGAGTTAACTTTTCTATGCGGTCAGTCTCCCGGATTGCCAGGAACTGTGCGAATTTTTTCAGACGATCCACGATCACCCAAATGGTATCGCATCCGCTGGGAGTTCTCGGCAGTTTTGTGATGAAATCCATTGATATCTGCTCCCACTTCCATACTTGAATTTCCGGTTGTTGATGTAAGGCCCTGATCCCGGGCACCTCACGGTTGGTCATTCATCGCACATAAAACATACTTTTGGTAAACATTCATAAACATCTTAGAGAAACAACATATATTAAGTAAAATAGCGCAGCGGAATTAATAAGAAATACATTCTCATTTCATCATAAAAGCTTTTGCAATGCATTACATCGTTGACCTGATTACAAAATACAAGCTTTCTTTACATTGCCTATCTTTACTATGATTGCTGCTGAAGCATATGAAACCAAGGATTTCATAAGTAATCCCGTTTATGTGAATCCTCAACAATCATAGGGTCATATACAGTGACCTCTAGTATAGAAACATTAAAAAAATTTATCATAAAGAAGATTTCTTAAGTAATCTCGTTTATCAAGATTTTTAAGGAAGGTTCCTTAAATAATCCTGTTTATCGGGATCCTCAAGGAACACTTGACACTTGCATGCAACATAATGTGTTGCGTGCATTACAGCCCCACAACGCATGACGTTGCAGCATTATCAAAAGAAGAATGCCATCCTAAAAGAGCTAAGTAGCCGCCTCGTGCCATCCCCAGTAACACTACCTGCCAACTGGAAACACATAAAAAGTCAGCGTTAGTGAGTGAGTTCTAGTTTTATAATAAACATACTTTGTTTTCATTAAAACTATTCTTTCTCGTGATCATTCATCATACATACACAGAGATAATATTCTTTATTATCTTCATCATTCGTTATTCATCATCATCTTTAAATCCTCATATGGATCCTGTCAGGCTTTACCCACTTCATAGAACTCGAATGACAAGGATCCCGTTCATCTTTGCTTGCACATTGAAAAGTTTTTGTACCAATACCATATGCTATACCCCGATCATTATTAGCTACTAGGCCGAAGTCAACATATGAACAACAAAACATATGCCACAGTACTAGTAGGTAAGCGGTAGAGGTACCATGACCATGGTTAATCACAAAGAAAGACCAATCGCATTATTCAATGCTTTCAAGACTTAATTCGTTCGTTCATTAATGCATGTATTCATCATCATCTTTCTTTTCATTCATTCGTTAATACATGCATTGATCATCATGTTCCTCTTTCATTATCTTTCACTTTACGTTACATAATACTTCATTCGTTCATTTCCATAATTCGTAAAGTTTCGGAAAGATAAACATACATAATCATAAGGAACATACACATATCATTCATTTATCATCATACAAGGCATCATACATATATAGTATACAGCAGGTATACCCATGGAACATCATCATCATCATCATGCCTATGTTACTCGTTTACCTAAATAAATCAGGTCTTGCAAAACTTATAACCGCATTTCTCATTCTGACTCATCCGCATTTGTCTGACCATCCGCATTGGTCAATGCGGATGAGTAATACCTTAGCCGCATTTCATGCACTTGTCCGCATTGGTCAATGCGGTTGGCAATTGCCTTACCGCATTTCATAGGTCATCCGCATTAGACAATGAGGGTGAGATGCCTTGGCCATTTCATTCCATTAGGACAATGCGGATGATGTAATGTCTGGTCCGCATTTCTTTAGCCTTCCGCATTGGTCAATGCGGCTCACTGCCTTGACCGCATTCACTTGGTCATTCGCATTGGCTAATGCGGATGACCACCTTAGCCATCTTTGCCTTGGCAGTCCGCATTGACCACTGCGGTTGAACGTGGCAGCCTGCAACTCAACCATTCTCATAACTCTTTCATCATCTTAACATCTCTAAAGCACAGAATCATCATATTATGCATCTAGACTAACCAAAACCTCATGTATACCATTCTAGCGCATACCGTAACAGTATACCTATGAATATTCATGCGTGGTCTATATATGTCTATTCTAAAACGTTCACACCAGCTTCCCAAATAGATCACATACACGTATACATACACATACATACACGGGTTAACACCCGAAACTTGAAAACAGTTTGTAAGATGTATTCCAGCCCTAAAAATCGTTCAAAAATGCATAAAAGAAGGGGTCTTAGAACTCACATTGTGTTGCTGGGTATGGCTTCTTCAAAATCAGTCGCCGTGGAACCCAGTACCTCGAATTCGTCTTCTTCTTCTTCTTCTTGTTCTTCCTTCAAAACTCATAGTCTGCTCTTTCTCTCTCTAAAACTTTCGCTGATTTGGGGTTGTGAGGGAAAGAATGGGCAGCCTTCCCTATGTATATCAGTTATTTTCTTTTCTTTGTACTTTTTACACAAAACCCCCTTCTACTTTTCTTTCTTTTCCTTTCCTTCCAAAATGCTTTCTTTTCTTTTCTTCTTGTTGTTTCTCTTTGTCTTAATCAAAATTTCGGGTGTTACAAGTCCACCTCCCTTATAAAGGTTTCGTCCTCGAAACCTGTCATTCCTCGAATGGATGTGGGTAATGTTGTCTCATTTCCTCTTCAGTCTCCCATGTAGACTTAGATCCCTTTCTGTGCTTCCACTGTACACGCACAAGAGGAACCACTTTATTCCTTAACTTCTTTTCCTTACGATCAATGATTGCCATTGGTTGCTCTACGTAATTGAGCCGTTCGTCTACTTCAATATCCTCCAGTGGAACAATCATATCTTCATTAGCTAAGCACTTTCTCAGATGAGATACATGGAACTTGGGATGAATTCCACTTAACTCATCTGGCAATTCAAGCCGATAGGCTACCTCTCCTACTCGTGCGATGATTCGGAAAAGTCCTATATATCTCGGGCTTAGCTTGCCTCGTTTTCTAAATCGGATAATGCCTTTCCAGGGCGAGACCTTCAACATGACTCGGTCACCAACCTTGAACTCTATCGGTCTCCGCGTCTTATCAGCATACGACTTTTGCCTATCTTTTGCCGCCTTCATGAAGGCTTTGATCTTTTCTAACTTCTCAGTCATTGCTTTGGCCACTTCGACACCTCCCAGTTCCTTCTGCCCAATGTCTCCCCAGCATACGGGCGTCCTACATTTCCTACCGTACATCATCTAGTAAGGTGGCATGCCAATGTTGGCATGATAACTGTTATTGTACGAGAATTCTGCTAACGGCAAGTGGTCGTCCCAACTTCCTCCAAAATCGATCACACACGCCCGAAGCATGTCTTCGAGTGTCTGGATCATCCTCTCAGACCGACCGTCCGTCTGAGGGTGATAAGCTGTGCTGATATGTAGTCTCGTCCCCATCGCATCATGGAATCTCCTCCAAAATTTCGATGTAAAACGGGTGTCACGATCAGACAGGATGGACACCGGCACGCCATGACGAGCTACGATTTCTTTGATGAATACGTCCACCAATCTTGCAGATCGGTAGGAAGTGGGCGCTTTTCATCAAACGATCAACTATCACCCATATAGCATCATACCCTTTTGGGGTACGTGGTAGCTTCGTGATGAAATCCATGGTGATGCGCTCCCACTTCCACTCGGGTATATCCAACGGTTGGATCTTCCCGTAAGGTTTCTGGTGCTCCGCCTTTACTTGTAGACAAGTCAGGCACTTACTCACATATTCCACCATATCAAGCTTCATACCCGGCCACCAGTAATCTTTCTTCATGTCTTGGTACAGCTTGGTAGCACCGGGGTGAATGGAATATCGAGTCTTATGGGCCTCATCCATGATTTTTCCACGTAGATCCCCATACTGAGGAATCCACATTTGCCCAAATCGGGTCTTAACACCAGTTGTGTTCTCACCCAATTCTGCAACTAGACCTCTCATTCTTTCGGAGTTAAGGCGATCTTCTTTCAAGGCCTCGTCTTGGAACTCCTTAACCTATGTCATCACATCAGAGGTCATAATTAGCTCATAAGCCTTTACTCGAATCGGCTCGGGCCTTTCCTCCCAGCTAAGGGCATCCGCCACTATGTTGGCTTTGCCCGGATGGTAGTGGATCTCACAATCATAGTCTTTGATCAGCTCTAACCATCGCCTTTGCCTCATGTTTAGACTTTCTGCTCGAAGAAGTACTTCAAGCTTTTGTGGTCCGTGAAGATGGTACACTACGTCCCGTTTAGATAGTGCCGCCAAATCTTCAACGCGAAAACCACCGCAGCTAGTTCTAGATCATGCGTGGGATAGTTGACTTCGTGGGTCTTCAGTTGTCGAGATGCATAGGCTATCACTCTCCCGCGTTGCATAAATACGTAACCTAGCCCAGAATAAGATGCATCTGAATAGACCACTAAGTCTTCATTTCCCTCGGGCAATGTCAAGACAGGAGCTTGTGTCAGTCTCGTCTTCAACTACTCAAAGGCATCCTCCTGTTCTCGACCCCACACGAACTTTACGTCCTTGCGAGTCAATTTTGTCAAAGGCGAGGCTATCTTGGAAAAGTCTTGAATAAATCTTCTATAGTAGCCCGCCAATCCTAAGAAGCTGCGAATCTCGGATGGCGTCTTTGGTGACTTCCATTGCATCACGGCCTCGACCTTTGCTGGGTCCACCATTATTCCCTTTGCATCCACCACGTGACCCAGAAATTGCACCTCGCGTAACCAAAAAGCACACTTGGAGGACTTAGCATACAGTTTCTCCTGAATGTGGCCGGCATGCTCGTCTTCACTCCTGGAGTAAATCAGTATATTATCGATAAACACAATCACTGATTTATCAAGCATCGACCGACACACTCGATTCATCAAATCCATAAAAGCATCCGGCGCATTGGTCAAACCAAAAGACATAACGAGAAACTCATAATGACCATAGCGCGTATGAAAGGCTGTTTTAGGAATGTCTTGCTCCTTCACTTTCAGTTGATGGTAGCCCGATCGAAGATCTATTCGTGAAAACCAACTGGTGCCTTGAAGTTGACGAAATAAATCATCGATTCTTGGCAGGGGGTATCTGTTCTTCACCGTCAACTTATTCAGCTCGCGGTAGTCAATGCACATCCTCATACTACCGTCCTTCTTCTTCACAAACAGGTCCGGAGCACCCCAAGGTGAGATACTTGGTCTAATAAACCCCTTATCCAATAGCTCTTGCAACTGCTCCATCAACACTTTCATCTCCGTCGGGGCCAATCGATACGGTGCCTTGGCGACAGGTTGAGAACCCGCTATCAGGTCAATCTGGAACTCGATCTCTCTGTCAGGTGGCAATCCCGATAAGTTTTTGTAACACCCGAAAGTTTGACCTTTTGGTAGGCTATGCGACTGAGCCTCAGTCGCCTGTGATTTATGCGACTGGAGGTCATCCGCATGGCTATTCGGCCGATTGAAGCTCAGCAGCACGATTGGAGTTCAACCGCCCGAATGGAGTATGAGCCGCATGGAACATGTGCGATTGAGGTCCAATCGCATAGTGTTGATGCGACTGAAGGTCCAGTCGCCCCTGGACCAGATGCGAATGGGCTACGGGTATAAAAGGGGGGGTAGCTCCATTCTCCTCCCCATTTTCAGTCGGGGAGAGAGCAGTGAGCGACGGAGAACAGAGAAGAAGAGAGGGAAAGTGCTGCCCGAGTTCAAGATCGATCGTGAAGCTAGCCAAATCGAAGCTCACCAACTCCTACCTGACAATGTGAGTTCTAGGACCCCTCATTTACATGTTTTCTAACGATTTTGGGGCTGGAAACACATTAAAACCCTAGTTTTGAAATAGTGAAAGTTTGACCCATTTGGGTAAATCTTGAGTAATGTGTTTATGGTATGAATTAGGACTAGTATATGCTTGTATGAGGTCCTAGTAGGAATCCCTAAGGCTTGGGAGGGTTGAATTGGGCTGAAAATGGGTTTATGGTGACTGGGGGGACGGGAGTTTCGCGACTGCTGTTCATGAAGAACTCCAGTCGCTGCCCAGTTAGGGTTATGCGACTGAAGGGCCATTCGGCCGAATGAGTAATAGTTGATGTCCAATCGCCCAACTGAGACTCAGACGCCCGATTGAGTCTCAATCGCACGATAGGTGATGCGACTGAGGGTTTCGGTCGCATAAGCTCAATCGCAGAGTAGTTCAGTCGCACGGTTAAGAGTTAGTCGCATATAACCCAGTCGCAGAGTGTCTAGTCGTACGGAAGGAAGTTCAATCGCACGTTTGAGTACCCATTCGCATGAGTAGCCCAATCGCATGACCCAGTCGCATGGAGGACATGCGACTGGTGGTAGTTCAGTCGCCCGGACAGGGCTGATGTGAGTGAATGTAGAAGTATATGTATGATGTATGTATGTTAGTATGATGTTGCCATGATAGATGGTGAATACTGATGATATGTAAGTATGTATGTTCCTTATGTATATGTGTCTTATCTTTAATAACTTTACGTGAATGAATGAACGAAAGAAACGAATGTATTAAAACGTAAAGTGAAAGATAATGAAAGAAGGAACATGATGAATGAATGCATGCATTAATGAAAGAAAGTGAGAAAGGCTTGCAAGCAAATGTAGGAGGTGCACACCCCTGGCAGGTGTTAGCTCAACGGTGTACGGGTTAGCTACCCCGAAGGATGTACATCGGGTCAATCATTGAGATTGATAATGAGGTGAGCAACTTCGTGTTGCAAGAGACTCGGTTAGCAGGCAATCATAAGATTGCTACTGAGGTGAGCAGTCACGCGCTGCAACAGACTCGGCTAACGTATGTTAGTAGTGAAGTGAAAGATAAGTGGTGCATGTACTTACCCCAGGTGACTGGATCAGCTTTGTGCACAACGTTCGTGGCTAACCACCATAGGTCCAGCACCAATAGTATGTATGATGAAAGTGGGGTATTGTACATGTCACCGAATGTAATGAACGTTCGAACGAAAGTAAAGAAAGTATGAATGAATGTAATGAATGTTCGAACGTAAGTAATGAATGTAAGAATGAAAGTAAAGTACGTACGAAAGTACGTGAAGTATGTATGTATGAAAGTAAATGAGAATGATGAAGAGTACATGAATGAAAGTAAGTAATAAACGATGAGATAATAATAATAATATTATCTACGTGTACGTATGATGTGTGAACACATGTATGGAAGAACAGTTAATGAGTATGTTTTAATGTAAAACTAGAACTCACTCAGCAACGCTGACTTTTATGTGTTTTCCAGTTCGCAGGTAGTGTTGCTGAGGATGGCACGAGGCGACTACTCAGCTCTTTTGGGATGGCATTCACTTTTTGATTACGCTGCCACATCATGTGTTGTGGGCCTGTAATGCGCGCAACACATCATGTTGCATGCAAGTGCAAGATTTCTTGATAATCATGATAAACATGATTATTTAAGAAATCTTGTTTATGAAAGGAAATATATTTTTGAACTTAATATCTTCTTTACGAAGAAGAATATATTTTCTTTCTATTATTTTATTTCAGTAGAGGTCGCTGTATGACCCTATGATTGCTGTGGAATATGCATAAGCAGCAATCATAGTATAGTTAAACAATGTAAAGAAAAGCTTGTATTTTGTAATCAAGACAATGATGTAAAATCTTTTATGATGAAATGAGAATGCATGTTTTATTAATTCCGCTGCGTATTTTATGGTCAGGTATTAAATGTATGTTTTACGTGTGATGACGACCAACAGTAAGGTGCCCGGTGAGCGGGGCCTTACAAGTTGGTTTCAGAGCCAAAGGTTTAAGTAAAATGGGTAAATTTTCATAATAAACCTAAACTTAAACTGAGAATGGGGCAGGGAGGATGAGAATGCCATCTGAGTAGTCGCGTGCCATCAGGTATTTTCTTAAAGATTAACTGGTTATTATATGCGCATGTGATGTGAATTATGTGTACTGTTAGACTGAGATACTAATGTAGTCAGGATAGGGGATGCTCGGGGTACGAAGAGTAGAGTAAGTGGCTAATCACAACTGGCCACTGTAATTAGGGACTTACTGTACTTAACATAAACTGAGCTATTTCCTTGAATGACAGTGTTGGTGTTTTAATCTTTCAGTGTGATAAAAGATGGTTGGTGATAGATCATCCGATGCTTCCCGTGATGGTGGACGTGGTGATGAGCCGCGTATCACGCGAGGAAGATCTAGGAAAGAGAAAGTAGTTCGTGAGGAGAACGAGATTCCTCATCAGGAGGAGCTAGATGAAAGCGCCAAGTTGAGAGCCTCGGTAAAAGAGGCAGTGATTGAGGAAGTACACCAGGTTATGCATACGATCTTACTGACTGTAATGACCGAAGCGATAAAGGCAGTACGAGAGGAGGATAGACGAGGGAGGAGACGGTCCTCCGGTAGACAGCAACAGACAGGGGCAGAAACGGTATTGTCTGATGACGAAGAGGAAGAGGAGGAAGAACAGGTTAGGGGGACAGCCCGGGGTTGTGATTAAGGGAAATTTATGAGATGCAAGCCTCCGACTTTTGATGGTTCAGGTACGGCTGCTGATGCTCACCAATGGGTGAGAGAGATGGAGGCGGTCCTTGATATCAGTGACTGCCAGGAGGATAAAAAGGTGAAGTTTGCTACCCACTCGTTTACGGGGACGGCATTGTGCTGGTGGGACAATATTGTCCAGGTCGAGGGTAGCAGGGCCATTGGAAAAATGAAGTGGTCTGAATTGAAGAGAATGGTGATCGAGGAGTTTAGTCCTCGTCGAGAGATGGACAGAGTTGAGAGAGAGTTCCTGCAGTTGGAAGCGGGAACGATGACCCACCAACAATACACCACCAAGTTCAACGACATGGCGCGGTTGGTGCCAGAGCAAGTGACGCCGGTGTCTCGCAAAATTAACCGGTATATTCAGGGGTTGCCAGCTGAAATTCGTTGGCATTTGATTTCCGCCCGACCAAGTACTTTCAGGTCGGCGGTGGATTTAGCTGGGAGGTTGTACGATGAACGGGCTGCGATGGTGAAATCTGAGGGCAGTAAGAAGGGAAGTGATGAGAGGAAGTGGCAGGGAAAGAGGTTTGGTCGGGGTGATACTTCGACAAGTAGTAAGAAGGCACGGGTTGATGAACGCCGTGTGGTCGTGACAAGTGCAGGATCGAGAAAGTGTGGGAAGTGTGGGCGAGAGCACGGTGGTGAGTGCAGATGGGGGCTGAATGTATGTTTCAAGTGTGGAAAGTCCGGACATATGGCCAAAGAGTGTAAAGCGATGAGGTGCTATAACTGTGGGGAAAGTGGTCATATGAATAAAGACTGCAAGAAGCCGAGATCTGAGGGTTCCGGCGTGAAGAAGGCAGGGGGTGAAGGGTCGAAAGCGAGTGCCAGAGCATTCACGATGACGCAGGAAGAGGCGAGGACGGACCCTGATGTAGTGTCCGGTACGTTTCTGGTGAACCAAACTTTAGCCTCTGTATTATTTGATTCGGGTGCCAGTAGGAGTTTTATTTCTGCTGCTTTTTGTGCCAAATTGCCCGTTAGTAGTAGACGTGTGGATGTACCGTTTGATGTAGAGACTGCTATAGGTAAAACCACCAGGATTTCAGAGGTAATTGAGGGTTGCGATGTAGAACTGGAGGGTCACAAATTCCCAGTTAAACCCTTTGCGATGACGTTAGGTGGTTTCGATTTGGTGCTTGGAATGGGCTGGTTGGCAGATTTCGAGGCGAACATTGTGTGTCGCAAGAAGATGATCAGTTTGACAGCGCCTGACGGTAGTCCAGTGACAGTTTATGGGGATCGGGTTACTACGATTCCGAAAGTGATCTCAATGGCAGTGGCGGGGAAATGTATGAGGCGTGGATGTAACGCCTATTTATGTTATGTGAAAGATGTAGAGAAGCCAGCACCATAACTGTCTGATGTTCCGGTTGTGTGTGAGTTCCCAGACGTGTTCCCGGAAGACTTATCGGGATTGCCACCTGACAGAGAGATCGAGTTCCAGATTGATTTAGTACCAGGCGCCCAACCTGTTGCCAAAGCACCATACCGATTGGCCCCGACAGAGATGAAAGAGTTGATGGAGCAGTTACAAGAGCTGTTGGATAAGGGGTTTATTTGACCGAGTATCTCACCTTGGGGTACTCCGGTCCTGTTTGTAAAGAAAAAGGACGGTAGTATGAGGATGTGCATCGACTACCGCGAGTTGAATAAGCTGACAGTAAAGAACAGATACCCCTTGCCGAGGATCGACGACTTGTTTGATCAACTTCAGGGTGCTAGTTGGTTTTCACGTATAGATCTTCGATCAGGCTATCATCAACTAAAGGTGAAGGAGCAGGATATCCCTAAAACAGCTTTTCGTACGCGCCACGGTCATTATGAGTTCCTCGTTATGTCATTTGGTCTGACCAACGCGCCAGCTGCTTTTATGGACCTGATGAATAGGGTGTGTCGGCCGATGTTGGATAAATCAGTGATTGTATTTATTGATGACATCTTGATTTATTCAAGGAGTGAGACTGAACATGCCGGTCACATTCGCGAAGTTCTGGAGACGTTGAGAAGGGAGAAATTGTATGCAAAATTCTCCAAGTGCGCATTTTGGTTGCGTGAAGTTCAATTCTTGGGTCACGTGGTAAATCCGGATGGGATTATGGTCGATCCGGTGAAAGTGGAAGCAGTGATGCAATGGAAGTCTCCGAAGACGCCGTCCGAGATCCGTAGTTTCTTGGGCTTGGCGGGTTACTACCGAAGGTTCATCCAAGACTTTTCCAAAATTGCCTTTCCATTGACAAAGTTGACCCGGAAAGATGTGAAATTTGTGTGGGGTCAAGCTCAAGAGAAGGCGTTTGAAGAACTGAAGACGAAATTGACCCAAGCTCCAGTGTTGGCGTTACCCGAAGGGAGTGAAGATTTGGTGGTTTATTCTGATGCCTCCTACTCGGGGTTGGGGTGTGTACTAATGCAGAGAGGAAAAATGATAGCCTATGCATCCCGACAGTTGAAAGTTCATGAGGTTAATTACCCTACTCATGACTTGGAGCTAGCAGCTGTGGTTTTCGCGTTGAAGATTTGGCGGCACTATTTGTACGGGACGAAGTGCACCATCTTTACGGACCACAAAAGCTTGAAGTACTTTTCGAGCAAAGAGATCTGAATATGAGGCAACGGCGATGGTTGGAGCTTATAAAAGACTATGATTGTGAGATCCATTACCATCCGGGCAAAGCCAACGTGGTGGCGGATGCCCTTAGCCGAAAGGAGAGGCCCGAGCCAATTCGAGTGAAGGCATACCAGCTAATCATGACCTCCGACGTAATGAAACAGGTCAAAGAGTTCCAAGATGAGGCTTTAAAGGACGAACATCTTAACTCTGAACGCATGAGAGGTCTGGTCGCGGAGTTGGGAGAAAACGCAACGGGTGTTAGAACTCGGTTTGGGCGTATGTGGATTCCTCGTCTTGGGGATCTACGAATGAAGATTTTGGATGAAGCTCATAAGTCTCGATACTCCATTCATCCCGGTGCTACCAAAATGTACCAAGATATGAAGAAAGATTACTGGTGGCCGGGTATGAAACGTGATGTGGTGGAGTATGTGAGCAAATGCCTCACGTGTTTGCAAGTAAAGGCAGAGCACCAGAAGCCGTATGGAAAGATTCAGCCGTTGGACATACCGGAATGGAAGTGGGAGCACATCACCATGGATTTTATCACAAAGCTGCCACGTACCCCGAAAGGGTATGATATGATCTGGGTGATTGTGGATCGATTGACGAAGAGTGCTCACTTCTTACCGATGCGGGAGACATATTCGTCCGAGAAGTTGGCTGATCTTTTCATCAAAGAGATTGTGACTCGTCATGGTGTACCGGTGTCGATTGTATCTGATCGCGACACACGGTTTACATCCAAATTCTGGAAGAAATTCCACGATGCTATGGGGACGAGGTTGCATATTAGCACGGCTTATCATCCTCAAACTGATGGTCAGTCAGAAAGGACCATTCAGACTTTAGAGGACATGCTCCGAGCATGTGTTATTGACTTCGGGGGAAGTTGGGATGACCATCTACCGTTAGCTGAGTTCTCATACAACAACAGTTATCATGCCAGCATCGGCATGCCACCCTATGAAATGCTATACGGTAGAAGATGCAGAACACCCGTCTGTTGGGGTGAAATTGTTCAGAAAGAATTGGGAAGCGTCGAAGTGGTAGAGGCTACGACTGAAAAGCTTGAAAGAATTAAAGCCTACATGAAAGCGGCCAAAGACCGACAAAAGTCGTATGCCGACAACCGACGCAGGCCGATTGAGTTCCAGGTGGGAGATCGTGTTATGTTGAAGGTCTCACCTTGGAAAGGGATCATTCGATTCCGGAAGCGGGGTAAGTTGAGTCCGCGATATATAGGCCCTTTCCGAATCGTTGCTCGAGTAGGAGAGGTGGCCTATAGGTTAGATTTGCCAGATGAACTAAGTGGAATCCACCCGACTTTCCACGTGTCTCATCTGAGGAAGTGTTTGGCGGACGAAGACATGGTCATTCCACTGGATGATATCGAGGTAGACGAAAAGCTCAATTACGTAGAGCAACCAGTGGCGATCATAGATCGCAAAGAGAAGAGGTTGAGAAATAAAGTGGTTCCCCTTGTGCGTGTACAGTGGCGGCACAGGAAGGGATCTGAGTCGACGTGGGAAACAGAAGAAGAAATGAGGCAGCATTACCCACGATTGTTCGAAGAGTAACAGGTTTCGGGGACGAAACCTAAAATAAGGGGGGTGGACTTGTAACACCCGAAAGTTTGACCTTTTGGTAGGCTATGCGACTGAGCCTCAGTCGCTTGTGATTTATGCGACTGGAGGCCATCCGCATGGCTATTCGTCCGATTGAAGCTCAGCCACACGATTGGAGTTCAACCGCCCGAATGGAGTATGAGCCGCATGGAACATGTGCGATTGAGGTCCAATCGCATAGTGTTGATGCGACTGAAGGTCCAGTCGCCCCTGGACCAGATGCGAATGGGCTACGGGTATAAAAGGGGGGGGGGTAGCTCCATTCTCCTCCCCATTTTCAGTCGGGGAGAGAGCAGTGAGCGACGGAGAACAGAGAAGAAGAGAGGGAAAGTGCTGCCCGAGTTCAAGATCGATCGTGAAGCTAGCCAAATCGAAGCTCACCAACTCCTACCTGACAATGTGAGTTCTAGGACCCCTCATTTACATGTTTTCTAACGATTTTGGGGCTGGAAACACATTAAAACCCTAGTTTTGAAATAGTGAAAGTTTGACCCATTTGGGTAAATCTTGAGTAATGTGTTTATGGTATGAATTAGGACTAGTATATGCTTGTATGAGGTCCTAGTAGGAATCCCTAAGGCTTGGGAGGGTTGAATTGGGCTGAAAATGGGTTTATGGTGACTGGGGGGACGGGGGTTTCGCGACTGCTGTTCATGAAGAACTCCAGTCGCTGCCCAGTTAGGGTTATACGACTGAAGGGCCATTCGGCCGAATGAGTAATAGTTGATGTCCAATCACCCGACTGAGACTCAGACGCCCGATTGAGTCTCAATCGCACGATAGGTGATGCGACTGAGGGTTTCGGTCGCATAAGCTTAATCGCAGAGTAGTTCAGTCGCACGGTTAAGAGTTAGTCGCATATAACCCAGTCGCAGAGTGTCTAGTCGTACGAAGGAAGTTCAATCGCACGTTTGAGTACCCATTCGCATGAGTAGCCCAATCGCATGACCCAGTCGCATGGAGGACATGCGACTGGTGGTAGTTCAGTCGCCCGGACAGGGCTGATGTGAGTGAATGTAGAAGTGTATGTATGATGTATGTATGTTAGTATGATGTTGCCATGATAGATGGTGAATACTGATGAAATGTAAGTATGTATGTTCCTTATGTATATGTGTCTTATCTTTAATAACTTTACGTGAATGAATGAACGAAAGAAACGAATGTATTAAAAACGTAAAGTGAAAGATAATGAAAGAAGGAACATGATGAATGAATGCATGCATTAATGAAAGAAAGTGAGAAAGGCTTGCAAGCAAATGAAGGAGGTGCACACCCCTGGCAGGTGTTAGCTCAACGGTGTACGGGTTAGCTACCCCGAAGGATGTACATCGGGTCAATCATTGAGATTGATAATGAGGTGAGCAACTTCGTGTTGCAAGAGACTCGGTTAGCAGGCAATCATAAGATTGTCACTGAGGTGAGCAGTCGCGCGCTGCAACAGACTCGGCTAACGTATGTTAGTAGTGAAGTGAAAGATAAGTGGTGCATGTACTTACCCCAGGTGACTGGATCAGCTTTGTGCACAACGTTCATGGCTAACCACCACAGGTCCAGCACCAATAGTATGTATGATGAAAGTGGGGTATTGTACATGTCACCGAATGTAATGAACGTTCGAACGAAAGTAAAGAAAGTATGAATGAATGTAATGAATGTTCGAACGTAAGTAATGAATGTAAGAATGAAAGTAAAGTACGTACGAAAGTACGTGAAGTATGTATGTATGAAAGTAAATGAGAATGATGAAGAGTACATGAATGAAAGTAAGTAATAAACGATGAGATAATAATAATAATTTTATCTACGTGTACGTATGATGTGTGAACACATGTATGGAAGAACAGTTAATGAGTATGTTTTAATGTAAAACTAGAACTCACTCAGCAACGCTGACTTTTATGTGTTTTCCAGTTCGCAGGTAGTGTTGCTGAGGATGGCACGAGGCGACTACTCAGCTCTTTTGGGATGGCATTCACTTTTTGATTACGCTGCCACATCATGTGTTGTGGGCCCGTAATGCGCGCAACACATCATGTTGCATGCAAGTGCAAGATTTCTTGATAATCATGATAAACATGATTATTTAAGAAATCTTGTTTATGAAAGGAAATATATTTTTGAACTTAATATCTTCTTTACGAAGAAGAATATATTTTCTTTCTATTATTTTATTTCAGTAGAGGTCGCTGTATGACCCTATGATTGCTGTGGAATATGCATCAGCAGCAATCATAGTGTAGTTAAACAATGTAAAGAAAAGCTTGTATTTTGTAATCAAGACAATGATGTAAAAGCTTTTATGATGAAATGAGAATGCATGTTTCATTAATTCCGCTGCGTATTTTATGGTCAGGTATTAAATGTATGTTTTACGTGTGATGACGACCAACAGTAAGGTGCCCGGTGAGCGGGGCCTTACAGTTTTCCGGGAATACGTCTGGAAAATCACGCACAACCGGAACATCAGATAGTCGGGGTGTTGGTGCTTCCACATCTTTCACATAACATAAGTAGGCGTTGCACCCACGCCTCATACATTTTCCCGCCACCGCCATTGAGATCACCTTCGTAATTGTCATGACCCGATCCCCATAAACATTTACCGAACTTCCATCAGGCGCTGTCAAACAAATCATCTTCTTTTGACACGCTATATTCGCCTCAAAGTCCGCCAACCAATCCATCCCAAGCACCAAATCAAAACCACCCAAAGTCATCGCAAACGGTCTAACCGGAAATTTGTGGCCCTCTAATTCTACGTCGCAACCCTCAATCACCTCAGAAATCCTGGTAGTTTTACCTATAGCAGTCTCTACGTTAAACGGTACATCCACACGTCTATGACTAACAGGCAATTTAGCACAGAAAGTAGCAGAAATAAAACTCCTCCTAGCACCCGAATCAAATAATACAGAGGCTAAAGTTTGGTTCACCAAAAACGTACCGGACACAACGTCAGGGTCCGTCCTAGCCTATTGTTGCGTCATCGTGAACGCCCTGGCCTTTTCCCTCGGTGCTTCTCCTCCCGTCTTCTTCTCCCCTGAGCCCTCAGCCCTCGACTTCTTGCAATCTTTACTCATATGACCACTTTCCCCACAGTTATAACACCTGCCCATCCGGCAATCCTTGGCCATATGCCCCTTCTTCCCACACTTAAAGCATATGTTGGATCCCCATTTGCACTCCCCCGAGTGCTCTCTACCACATTGGCCACACTTCCTCATCCCAGCTTCAGACATGACCACACGGCGGTCATCCACCCTTGCCTTCTTATTACTCGTCGAAGTATCACCTCGACCAAACCTCTTTCCCTGCCAACTTTTCTCGCCACCTCCCTTCTTACCACTCTCAGCCTTCACCACCCTAGCCCTTTCATCGTATAGTCTCCCAGCCAAATCTACTGCCAACCTAAAAGTACTCGGTCGGGCAGTAATCAAGTGCGTGCGGATATCGACCGGCAGCCCCTGGATATACCGGTTGATCTTTCGAGACACCGGTGTCACGTGGTCCGACACCATTCTCGCCATATCATTAAACTTGGTGGTGTACTGTTGGTGGGTTATCATACCTGCCTCCAGCTGCAGGAACTCTCTTTTTATTTTATCCATTTCCTGATGAGGACTGAACTCCTCGATTACCATTCTCTTCAACTCGGACCACTTCATCTTCCCAATGGCCCTACTACCCTCGGCCTGGACTATGTTGTCCCACCAGCATAAAGCCAACCCCGTGAACGAGTGGGTAGCAAACTTTACCTTCTTGTCCGCCTGACAATCACTATTATCGAGGACAGCTTCCATTTCCCTCACCCATTGGTGACCATCAGCCGTAGTGCCCGAACCATCAAAAGTAGGGGGCTTGCACCTCATGAATGCCCCGTAATTACAACCCCGTGTTGTCTCTCGTACCGGCTCCTCCTCCTCTTCCTCTTCATTATCAGATAGAACCGTTTCCGGCTCCTGTCTTCCTGAGGACCTATTCCTCTCTTTTCTTTCACCTTCCCTGACAGCCTTAATCACTTCGGTCACCACAGACGGTATGATCGTCTGCATGACCTGATGTACCTCCTCAACCACTGCCTCTTTTACCAAGGCTCTCAAATTAGCGCTCTCATCTACACCCTCCTGATGAGGAGTATCGGGTTCTTCATGAACCACTTTCTCCACCCTAGGTCTTCCCCTCGTGGCTCGTGGTTCAGCACCATGTCTGCCACCGCCTCCACCCCAGGAAGATTTAGAAGATCTACCACCCGCCATTCTCTATCACACTGAAAGGTTCAAATACTAACATGATCATTCAAGGAAATAGCTCAGTTTATGTCAAGTATAGTAAGTCCCTAATTACACTGGCCAGTTGTGATTAGCCACCTACTTAACTCTTCGCACCCCGAGCATCACCCGTCCTGACTACATTAGTATCTAAATCTAGCAGTACACATAAATCACATCACATGCGCACATAATACCAGTTAATCTTTTAAGAAAATACCTGATGGCACGCAACTACTCAGATGGCATTCTCTTCCTTCCTGTCCCATTTTCAGTTTTAGGTTTATTTTGAAAATTTACCCGTTTTACTTAAACGTTTGCTCTGATACCAACTTGTAAGGCCCCGATCCCGGGCACCTCACGGTTGGTCATTCATCGCACATAAAACATACTTTTGGTAAACATTCATAAGCATCTTAGATAAACAACATATATTAAGTAAAATAGCGCAGCGGAATTAATAAGAAATACATTCTCATTTCATCATAAAAGCTTTTACAATGCATTACATCGCTGACCTGATTACAAAATACAAGCTTTCTTTACATTGCCTATCTTTACTATGATTGCTGCTGAAGCATATGAAACCGAGGATTTCATAAGTAATCCCATTTATGTGAATCCTCAACAATCATAGGGTCATATACAGTGACCTCTAGTATAGAAACATTAAAATTTTTTATCATAAAGAAGATTCCTTAAGTAATCCCGTTTATCAAGATTTTTAAGGAAGGTTCCTTAAATAATCCTGTTTATCGGGATCCTCAAGGAACACTTGACACTTGCATGCAACATAATGTGTTGCGTGCATTACAGCCCCACAACGCATGACATTGCAGCATTATCAAAAGAAGAATGCCATACCAAAAGAGCTGAGTAGCCGCCTCGTGCCATCCCCAGCAACACTACCTGCCAACTGGAAACACATAAAAAGTCAGCGTTGCTGAGTGAGTTCTAGTTTTATAATAAACATACTTTGTTTTCATTAAAACTATTCTTTCTCGTGATCATTCATCATACATACACAGAGATAATATTCTTTATTATCTTCATCATTCGTTATTCATCATCATCTTTAAATCCTCATATGGATCCTGTCAGGCTTTACCCACTTCATAGCACTCGGCTATGATTACTGTGGTCGAATGATAAGGATCCCGTTCATCTTTGCTTGCACATTGAAAATTTTTGTACCAATACCATATGCTATACCCCGATCATTATTAGCTACTGGGCCAAAGTCAACATATGAACAACAAAACGTATGCCACAGTACTAGTAGGTAAGCGGTAGAGGTACCATGACCATGGTCAATCACAAAGAAAGACCAATCGCGTCATTCAATGCTTGCAAGACTTAATTCGTTCGTTCATTAATGCCTGTATTCATCATCATCTTTCTTTTCATTCATTCGTTAATACATGCATTCATCATCATGTTCCTCTTTCATTATCTTTCACTTTACGTTACATAATACGTCATTCGTTCATTTCCATAATTCGTAAAGTTTCGGAAAGATAAACATACATAATCATAAGGAACATACACATATCATTCATTTATCATCATACAAGGCATCATACATATATAGTATACAACAGGTATACCCATGCAACATCATCATCATCATCATGCCTATGTTACTCGTTTACCCAAATAAATCAGGTCTTGCTAAACTTATATCCGCATTTCTGATTCTGACTCATCCGCATTTGTCTGACCATCCGCATTGGTCAATGCGGATGAGTAATACCTTAGCCGCATTTCATGCGCTTGTCCGCATTGGTCAATGCGGTTGGCAATTGCCTTATCGCATTTCATAGGTCATCCGCATTAGTCAATGCGGGTGAGATGCCTTGGCCATTTCATTCCATTACGACAATGCGGATGATGTAATGTCTTGTCCGCATTTCTTTAGCCTTCCGCATTGGTCAATGCGGCTCACTGCCTTGACCGCATTCGCTTGGTCATTCGCATTGGCTAATGCGGATGACCACCTTTGCCATCTTTGCCTTGGCAGTCCGCATTGAGCACTGCGGTTGAGCGTGGCAACTTTCAACTCAACCATTCTCATAACTCTTTCACCATCTTAACATCTCTAAAGCACAGAATCATCATATTATGCCTCTAGACTCACCTAAACCTCATGTATACCATTCTAGCGCATACCGTAGCAGTATACCTATGAATATTCATGCGTGGTCTATATATGTCTGTTCTAAAATGTTCACACCAGCTTCCCAAACAGATCACATACACGTATACATACACATACATACACGGGTTAACACCCGAAACTTGAAAACAGTTTGTAAGATGTGTTCCAGCCCCAAAAATCGTTCGAAAATGCATAAAAGAAGGGGTCTTAGAACTCACATTGTGTTGCTGGGTATGGCTTCTTAAAAATCAGTCGCTGTGGAACCCAGTACCTCGAATTCGTCTTCTTCTTCTTCTTGTTCTTCCTTCAAAACTCATAGTCTGCTCTTTCTCTCTCTAAAACTTTCGCTGATTTGGGGTTGTGAGGGAAAGAATGGGCAGCCTTCCCTATGTATATCAGATATTTTCTTTTCTTTATACTTTTTACACAAAACCCCCTTCTACTTTTCTTTCTTTTCCTTTCCTTCCAAAATGCTTTCTTTTCTTTTCTTCTTATTGTTTCTCTTTGTCTTAATCAAAATTTCGGGTGTTACAGTTGAAGTAATCCAGAGGGTCGTAGATACACCACCTTAACTTTAGAACAGGTCAAACATCTGCTTACATAGGTGGCGATATCGGCTTTCATGTTTGGCCACCAGTAAAGGACCATCAGGTCGTGGTACATCTTGTCTGAACCTGGGTGGATTGAGTACCGGGATTTGTGAGCTTCGTCCATTACTAGCTCTCGTAGGTCTCTATGCGAGGGAACCCATGTTCGATCCAGGAAGTAGCGGATTCCATCAGACTTGGTTTCCAGTTGCCTCTCCATGCCTCGTAGCGATTCGGCTTTCAGCTTCTCATCTTTTAACGCCTCAAGTTGAGCATTGCGGATCTGATCGGGTAAACCGGTGTGAATGGTTAGTTGCAATGCTCGAACTCTTCTTGGCTTGGGTGTTTCCTTCCGACTTAGGGCATCTGCTACTACGTTGGCCTTGCCCGGATGATACTTGATCGTACAATCGTAGTCGTTTAACAACTTGACCCAACGACATTGTATCATATTCAGCTCCTTCTATTCAACGATGTGCTGGAGACTCTTGTGATCGGTGTAAATGGTGCACTTGGTATCGTACAAGTAGTGTCTCCATATCTTGAGTGCGAATACAACTGCTCCTAGCTCTAGGTCATGTGTCGTGTAGTTTTTCTCATGAGCCTTCAATTGTCGGGAAGCATAGGCAATCACCTTCTGGTGTTGCATTAGCACACAACCAAGGCCCTCAATAGAAGCATCACAGTAAACTACGAAATCATCCGTTCCCTTAGGCAGGGACAGAATCGGTGCCGTACAGACCCTCTGCTTCAGAACCTGGAATGCTGCTTCTTGTTTGTCACCCCAATTGTACGTGGTGCCTTTATGAGTTAACACTGTGAGAGGTTGAGCAATCTTTGAAAACCCTTCGATGAACCGTCGATAATAGCCAGCCAACCCAAGGAACTGTCATACCTCAGTTGGAGTCTTAGGCGTAGCCCAGTTCTTGATGGATTCTACTTTTGCAAGGGTCAACATGTATCCCATCCTCATTGACCACATGACCCAAGAAGTGGACCTCTCGTATCCAGAAGTCACACTTTGAAATTTTCACGTATAGTTGTTCTCGTTTCAGCAGCTCCAGAATCAGTCTAAGGTGCTCTTCGTGTTCTTCCTTATTCATTGAATAAATAAGGATGTCATCGATGAAGACAATGATGAACTTGTCCAAATAGGGTTTGCACACTCGGTTCATGAGATCCATGAAAACCGCTGGCGCATTGGTCAACCCGGATGGCATAACCAAAAACTCGTAGTGGCCATACCTCGTTCTGAACGCAGTCTTTGAAATGTCTTCATCACGAATCCTTCGTTGACGATAACCCGACCTCAGATCTATCTTGGAATAGAAACTCGACCCTTGATGTTGATCGAACAAATCATCGATGCGCGGGACGGGATAACGATTCTTAAGCGTTGCTTTGTTCAATTCCCTGTAATCGATACACATATGAAAAGTTCCGTCCTTCTTCTTGACAAACAGGACTGGGGCTACCCATGGTGATGAGCTAGGTCTGATAAACCCTTTATCCAATAATTCCTGCAATTGCGTAGACAACTCTTGCAGTTCTTTTGGAGCTAATCTGTACGGTGCTTTCGCGATAGGGGTGGCTCCAGGTACCAAATCAATCTGGAACTCGACTTGGCAATGCGCTGGGAGACCAGGTAGGTCTTCAGGGAAAACCTCAGGATAATCACGTACAACAGGGATATCTTCAATCTTCCTTTCCTCGGTTTCCTTTTCAGTGATCGGAGAAAGGAAAGCTATATGCCCCTTACGTAAGCACTTCTGGGCCTTCATGTAGGAGATAATTCCGGAGACTGTACCACTCCGTTCACCCTTAACAGACAAAAACTCACCACTAGGAAGGGATACACGAACGACTTTCTCACTACAGATGATCTCAGCTTGATTCTTAGATAGCCAGTCCATACCCACAACTACATCGAAGCTACCAAGTGTGACAAGCATCAGATCTATATCTATCTCATGACCACATAATCCTAGTTTGCATCCCTTAATGATGTGAGTTGCCTCAATTAGTTTCGCGTCAGCTAATTCTACAACGTAACTAGGCTCCATAACAGCTAAGGTTACATCTAAGAACTTAATGAATTTGTTGGAAAGAAAACTCCTGTCAGCGCCGATATCAAATAGTATAGAAGGAAAACAACCATTCAGGGGAAACGTACCAGTAACCACATTCTGATCATCTGTTTCCTCGACAGAACCGATTACGAATGCACGACCCTTAGCATTGCCCCCATTATTACCCTTGTTTCCACCCTTCAGCTGTGGGCAATCCTTCCTGTAGTGGCCCTCCTTACCATACTCATAACAGCCCCTAGCCGCTCCACCCTGGCGTTGTTGTTGATGTTGTTGCTGAGTCATCAGCTCACCCCTGCAATCTTTAGCAGCATGTCCTATCTTTCCACACCTTTGGCAACGGATGCGGTCACACTGGCCATGGTGGTTGAAGTTGCATCGGTTACACTTCGGATACTTACCCCCAAAGCTACTCGATCCCTGGCCATTGTTGTTGTTGTTGTTGTTCTGGTTGTTGTTGGTGAAGCTTCTTGACGAGTCAAACTTTCTGGTCCGTTGTTGCTGGGTGTTATTGGAGATTGAAGACTTACTGTTATTACCATCCCATTTCCTTTTGTGATCAGATGAGCCAGATGCAGCGCCACATTTAGGCAAAGTACCCTGTGCCACTGCCTGATCAGTGAGTTTGTGAGCTAGCCGGATAGCCTGCTGAATAGTGATAGGATCAGCAGCCATAACACTACCTTGGATCTGAGGAGCTAGACCATCAATGTACTTCTCAATCCATTTGTAGGCTGGGGTCACCATCTGAGGACATAAAGCAGCCAACTCATGTGAACGAGTTGTGTATTCCTCAATTTTGGAGCCAATCATTTTGAGATTCTAGAATTCGCTTTCCAGCTTCTGGACTTCATTTCTCGGGCAGTATTCTTCCTTCATCAATATTTTGAAATCATCCCAAGGCATACCGTTAGCAGCATCAAGCCCTAAGGTTTGGACTTGTGAGTTCCACCACGTCAGAGCTGGTCCTTCCAGTGTGCCGGAGGCGTACTTGACACGACTGCTCGTAGGACAGTTGCACATGGCGAAAACCGACTCGAGCTTCCCCAGCCAGCGAAGTAATGAAACAGCACCATCAGAATCACTGAAGGAGTGAGGCTTACAATCCATAAACATCTTGAAGGTATAGACTGTTGGACCTCCTTGATTCAGAGTCTGGTTGTTCTGGTCCTGATTGCGGGCCTGTTCATAGGCTGCAAGCGCATCAGCAACACGCTCATTGATGATAGCATTCAACTCAGCTTGAGTCGGGGTGATGTTTCCTCGTCCACCCGAGCGTCCAGCTCTTCTTCCAGACATGATTTCTTCAATTCACAATACATATTAGTCACTAATCGGATAATAATTATTGATAAAACTAAATTGTATCATACTAGTAGGAATGAAGGATTTTTTTACATATCGATAGTGAGGCGTTATGAGAACCGAGACCCCATGTCTCCAAGTATGGAATTGAAAATTTGTACCGATCATGTCCGTTATCACTCAATAGAGTTTCCAGAGTTCTCATGCACGACAAATTACAATTACGTGTGCACCCGTAATTCTAATTTGCTTTGCATGGTCACCCATGGTTCCTCCTATTCGAGATAACATACCTTGTCAAGTACCTAGTGTTATCGACGATAAAGGTATCAAAGATATGTTCATTATACCAAGGATCAAATAACTAAGGTTGTACAAGGGATTCGGTTAAGGTAACAACGGGGAATCAAGACGATTTGGCCTTTTCCCTATGAAGTTCTAGGCGTTTAAATGTCTAAGTCCAATTCTCTGATTGACTTTGAATATCTTAGTTGTCCCTCGTTTACTGCTCAGACTAGTGTAGAAGATAGGATATATTGCGAATGGTAACAAGTGTGAAAGAGTTGGAAGAGTGAGGTGTTGTTCTTTTTGTTTGTCGTCGTTAAACTAGTCGTGCGGGTTGGAAAGGTTTCTGTGCTCCCAAATGTGGTAATGTTAGGTTCAATTCGTCGTTGCTTCAACTCCGAGAGTGAAGAATCAAGTGTAAATGTTGGGAGTGAGCGAGCGGGATTCTCCACCCCTCTGTTAGCCAATAATGATACACGTGTCATACTGGTAATGTTATGTTCGTTTAGCAATGAAATGTTAATGTGCCGGGAGGTTGTTCGTTCAACCGTTGCAATCATGTAAGTATGTCTGTGCGATACTAGTGTTGTGTCTAAGGCTATAGTCTAGATGCAATGCAATCCTAGTTCTCTATAACCTGTGGCTCTGATACCAATCTGTCACACCCTCAATTTCCACAAATCGGATTTTACCGTTAGGCGTGTGACATACCAGGATCTCAGACACAGTCATATCGAACGACACTACATGAAATTGAAAATAAACGTTTGACTTTATTCAACGGAACATAAACAAAATTAACATTAGTGCGGAAGCGTATACATGATATGTAAATCCATTACATAAAGTTACAAGTGCCAAGTCTAAACAAATGTTCAATGCAAGAAAGTAAGATCGATGCATGCATGTCCTGAGTGCGTTCCTGAAGCGTGCATCATGAGCTTATGCGTTCCTGTGACCTGAGAAAACATGCTAAAATGTGTCAACATAAAGTTAGTGAGCTCACAGGTTTAATCAAAAAGAAATGCGTTCGAAAGCGTTTCAATGGTTTAGTAAATAAAGCATATCGTTAGGTAGCTAGCCTATGATCTTGTTACTTAGCGTTTCGAACCGAAGCTGACTGTTTGTGTCCTATATGTTTGTTGTTCCCCCATCACGTCTCGCAAGATAGTGACAAATGTTAGGTCCATAATGCACCTGTTTGACCTCCAATCAACCTAGCGTGACTAGCCCGGGCGGGGTTTGTCAGACCCAGTAGTACTACTCAGAATTACCTCGCTACACATTACTAACGGTTCGAGAGTGTCAGGACTATTATGTGTGTTTGCACTAACGTAACAAGCGATATCAATAATACTACAACCATTTATGTAAATCTGTTTGCACGTTTTCTCCCCCAAAAGGAAAGGAAGTAAAATAGGGGCCGTGATGACTCACTGATGATGTTGTATGTAGGATGGAAGCCTCCCAAGTGTTGTTTACAATGAACTATCAAACACCTATTGACAGTTATGTTAAGGATTAATGTTGTGTCTAGCGTTAATAGAAATGTTTAGTCGGGTCGGGTCGCATTGGTTCGGTCGTGGGTGACACACACACAAGCAAGCATACACATATCAGACCTAATGTAGATCCCAAATGGGTTGTCGTTAATTGTAAACGGTAAGGTTATTTTAGATTGAAAAAGTATGTACTTGTTGATAGCGTTGACTTTAATCTTTATGGTCAAGAAATGACACTTTATTGATGTTACCTTATCATCACACGATAGGCACAACGCACACAAGGAGAATTCACTCACAATGACCCCAATCGCATAACAAGGTTAGACGCATGACTGGACACTTCATTCGCATGAATGGGCCTTCAATCGTACGAATAAACTTCACTCGTGCGATTGAACCCTCATTCGTGCGACTCAGCACTCAGTCGTACCACACCTCACCCATTCGCACGACTCAACGGCCAATCACACGACTGAACATTCATTCGTATGATTGGACCTTCAGTCGTGTGATACTCAGTCGTACACATTCATCCGATTGACTCAATCGCACCCACTCTCAATCGTATGCATTCAATCGCACGACGTGCACATACGCCTGGACTCAGTCATATGACTCACCCCAGTCACAGCACTCAGTCGCACGACACGGCCAGTCGCACGACTGGCACAGTCGCGAACTGCAGTAGATCGCGACTGCTCTTGGGGCTGAACAGCCTTCGGCTTTTCCATGCATCGTTTTCGCACATCAGGGACTTCCAGAAAGACTTTCCTAACATGTCAAAGTAAAATGCACATGCTGATTGACCTCACACGCACCCCCACGACCATATGCATTCGGGTTGAACCTGAGCACCCGAACCCTAGATTTGCAGCAGTGAAACGGGTAACAAAATGGACGAACAAGGTAGCCTACCTGTTGGAAACGTGCAATCTCAGCTGTAGCGTAATTTAGCCGGCGAAAACGAGCTCAAACGAGGCGATTGTTGGTGCTTGGAGGTGGTTGAAGGGTGGAGGAGGAGATGGTGAAGAAGATAGAAGAAATGGGAGTGAAATGAAAATTTGGTCTAGTAAGGGGTTTATATACCCAGCCCTAGTTTGGCAATTTGTCACGTTTGGTCCTCGCACTTTGTCCCCGAGTTCCCGAATCTGTTTCGGTTGATATCGACGTAAATGAGAAAGCTATGTTAATTTAGAGGATTCCTTAAGTAATCCCGTTTATTTCCTCTACAAACGCCAATCTTAGTATTATATATCATAATTTATTTAACGATGTCGGTGGCGATGCTTGTATACGTTTCGGGTAATAACGAGAATGTAACCATGATAACGACAACAGCCTGAATAGTGTTAACATGAAATTACGGTGTGTCATAATATTGTCATATATAGTGTGTCCGTCACTGGATGAATAGTCTAGGCTTAATGTAATACACCTGATATGTTGTAAGCACATGAAACTGAGTCATACGTCGGAGCATATGTGAATGGGAATCAGTCGTATGACTGAGCCATGCTACCGAACCAGTCGTGCGACTGAGAGATGTGATTGGACCTTGATAATGGGCCCAGTTGCATCTGATATGGGCTGAGGTCTATAAATACCAATTTCATTGTGTAGAGAAAAAAGGCTTTGAGAGATTGCCCGGTGCCCAGGGGCTACCGGATGAGAGGGGAGGTCATGCTCGATCTCCCCTTGCCAAAAGTCGTGATTCTTCTGTTTAACAAGCTTGTAATCATTCGGTTTAATCAATGAAATCATTTGATTATGGTTCATTCAATTGTTTGTCTTTTGGTTTTTCTCCTTCCATCAAGAACACGCTTGGATGTCAACCGATCCAGTGACTTCACAATTGGTATCAGAGCCGGTTAATACTAGAATGATCTAACAATCATTCTAGTAACCCGAGCTCGTAATTTCTAGATCTATTTCATGTTCTTTGACGTTAAATCCACTTCGTGTTCTTTGCGTTTTGCTCAGATCTCATGGCGTGTGTTGTTTCTCTGTTAAAATCGAACCCGAGATCACGTTCTCTTCACCCTTGCGAATCTTATGATGTCCATCTTGTTTCGATTCATGTAAAATTCATCAGATTAGGGTTTTTAGCAGCCATGGCGGCTGCAGATCTGAAAATCTACGTGCAGATCCGCTAATGCGACTGGACCATGCTAATGGACCATTCGTACGACTGGACCATGCTAATGGACCATTCGTACGAGTGGACCATGCTAATGTACCATTCGTAAGACTGGACCATGCTAATGGACCATTAGTATGACTGGACCATGCTAATGGACCATTCGTACGACTGGACCATGCAAATGGACCATTCGTACGACTGGACCATGCTATGGACCGTTCGTACGATTGGACCATGCTAATGGACCAAATGGATGAATCGAAACAAGATAGACATCATAAGATTTGCAAGGGTGATGAGAACGTGATCTCGGGTTTCAATTTAACAGAGAAACAACACACGCCATGAGATCTGAGCAAAACACAAAGAACAGGAAGTGGATTTAACGTCAAAGAACATGAAATAGATCCAAAAATTAAGAGCTCGGGTTGCTAGAATGATTGTTAGATCATTCTAGTAGTAACCGGCTCTGATAACCTTCGTACGACTGGACCATGGTAATGGATCATTCATACGAGTGGACCATGCTAATTGCCATTCGTACGACTGGACCATGCTAATGGACCATTCGTACGACTAGACCGTGCTAATGGACCATTTGTACGACTGGACCACGCAAATGGACCATTCGTACGACTGGACCATGCTAATGGACCATTCCTACAATTGAACCATGTTATGGACCATGCGTACAACTGGACCATGCTATGGACCATTCATACGATTGGACCATGCTAATGGACCAAATGGACCAGTCTTATGTCCAGTCATGCTACTGGACCAGTCTTATGTCCAGTCATGCTACTGGACCAGTATTATATCCAGTCACCCGGATGGACTAAGTCTTATGTATATTCATAAGATTGGACCATTCGCATGAATATATCATTCATATCTTCCATTCAAACGAATGTGTTTTTGTTTTCCATGTCATGCGAATGAACGGTGTTCCAAAAAAAAAACTGTATATGCGTCTGCACAGATTTGAGGATGAGCAAAGCACATTCACCATGAGGTTCTTTTGTCAAACAAGTTCGATGGATATCCCAGTATTCGTTGTACTTCCAGAATTGGTGAGTGTAGTTAGAACACAAAAGAGAAAAGAGAATATATCAGCAGTCGGTGCTGATTTTGTGGGGTAGTTAGGAGCATCTAACTATTTATGGGCCAATCAAGTTATATTTATCTGCACAGAGAGGATTCTGATTCTTAGGGGGAATCCATGTTTAGAGAAATAGAAGACACAATCTGAAAGTGATGATATCAGCTGTTTTCTGATGATGAATCTGCATGCATGCTGATTTGTTTGATATTGTCAGTTGTGGATTGGAACCTTCTACTTTTTGCCCAATACACCGTATGAAGACGTCAGGAGAGCACAACATTTATATATTGGGATATGCTGAATCTAAGGGGGAATTTCTACAGTTGTTAATGTTAATCAGGTTAGCTTGTGTGAAGATTGAAGCAATGGAAAACTGTTCATGTCATTATCTGGAAAAATCAGTCAAATAGGGAATCTTGCTACGATGATGGTGTTCTACAAACTAAACGAAAGCTGATGTGCCTAAATTCATTTTCAGGGATACTGTAGCAACCTGACAGATCAGAAACATTGGCTAATATAGTTTTATGTTTGATTCTATTGGAGACCAGAGCAAAGATTTGACTGAAGATTGTAAGAGGTGTTATCTACTATTCGCCAGTAACGTCCAAGGGAGAATTTGTTGGAGCATATATTATCATATATAGTTTGTCCGTCACTGGACGAATAGTCTAGGCTTAATGTAATACACGTGATATGTTGTAAACACATGAAACTAAGTCATTTGCAGGAGCATATGCGAATGGGACTCGGTCGTATGACTGAGCCATGCTAATGGACTAGTCGTGCGACTGAGAGATGCGATTGGACCATGCTAATGGGCCCAGTCGCATCTGATATGGGCTGAGGCCTATAAATACCATCTTTATTATGTAGAGAAAAAAGGTTTTGAGAGAGTGCCCGGCGCCAAGGGCTGCCGGATGAGAGGGGAGATCATACTCGATCTCCCCTTGCCAAAAGTCATGATTATTCTGTTTAACGAGCTTGTAATCATTCGGTTTTATCAATGAAATCATTCGATTATGGTTCATTCTATTATTTGTCTTTTGTTTTTTCTCCTTCTGTCAAGAACACGCTTGGATGTCGACTGATCTAGCGACTTCATAATGTACTTCAATGTAAATATCTCTCATTTCTTACACATATGTAATGCAAATGCTTAATGAAATATGATATGTGTTTTGTTGTAAGGCCTCGTTCCCGGCACCTCACAGTTGGTCATTTATTGCAAATAAAACATATTAATATAATCTTCATAAAATAAACAGTGGAATTATGTTAGCAAAAGCCATTCTCTATTATTAAAAGATATTGTTGTTAAGCAATAAAATAATTTTCAAGTTACAAAAGATTATTTAATTGCATTACAAAACAACAATATCATAACATAGGAATGGATATCAATCTTTAACCTGTCGAGTAGCTTCACCCTCGTGCCATCCTCAGTAACAATTACCTGCCAACTGAAAATGTATAAAAGTCAGCGTTGCTGAGTGAGTTCTAGTTTTAGAAGTATTAAAATACCTTATGTAATGTATATATATGAAAATACTCTTTTAATAAAAGTACATCTCTTACTCTTGTACGTGAGCATGCATTAACTATACAACAAGGTAATGCTTTCTTTATTTATTGTATGCCTTGTTCATTTTGTACTCTTTTAACTTTATCTTTCACTGTCTATGTGGACCAATGAGCAATACCCTAAACTATATGCATGGGGAAACTAGTGTTAGGCCTCTCTGGTCTATGCTCTAATCACTATACACAAGGCTGGCCCAGTCACCTAGGGCATGCTACAAAGGTCCGCCTATCTCAATTGATTGGCCCCTTAAGCACTATCAGGGTAGCTAACCCGCATCAGAGTTAAGCTAACAACAACATGGTCGTGCACCTCCTACACGCTTGGAAGACTTTTTAACTTTTTAATTAAGTTCCACTTCTCTTTATTACTTCTCTTTCACTATGTTAAGAATAATACTTGCATTTATAATCATAGGCGCATGATATAAGTCACACAATAATAATTACTATGACTATAGGCACAACTTATAATAATGCAATTGTAATAGCAATTAAAGACCCTAAGTCAAACTTGGGTCAAACTCTATTGATTCTGTTTCACTCAGAATTTCATAAAATAATCCAAGTGTTCTAAATGCATGAGCACTATGCAGCCGCATGAGGCCTGTTTAGGTGCATGGGCACTATTTGGGTGGCTTAATACTTAGACGTTTAGGGCATACCAGACGCATGGGCACTATTTGGACGGTTTAACACTTAGACGTTTGGGGCATCCTAGACGCATGGGCACTATTTGGACGTTTGGTCCTCACTTAGGCGTCTGAGTCAAAATCCCAGACGCATGGGTTACTGTTCATACGGTTGGGCTTACACTTAAAATTTGTAAGGCATTTTCTAGACGGTTGGGGCACTATTTGGGCGCTGGGCCCTGTTTAGACGTTTGGGCTAACTTGAAATTTTCTAAGGCGATTCTAGACGGTTAGGGGCACGGTTCAGGCGGTTGGGCAAACTGTTTAGCATATTCTTAACGTATAATCAATCCCACTCATTTTTCTTACATGTTTTAGGCTTAATAATACTATTCTAAGCATAAGTATCACATAACAATCATAAAAACATCATCATGTAAAAATAATTTTGCATACATTTTCAGCCCTAAAATGTTTAAACATGTAAAACTACAGGGTCTAGAACTCACCTTTGCTACTCTCAAGTCTCAACTCCAAGTCTTGAACTTCCCAAAGGATTCAAGCACCTAGAAACCAACCAAACACACATTCGAACAAATATAAACACATATAAGCACATAACCGAGGCAAATTCTATCCAAGAACAACTTTAAAACATTAAATCTTTACCTTAACTTCGACTTCTTCTTCTTGTTCTTCAAATATCCGAGTGCTTCTGCTCTTTATATCTCTAAAAACTCTAAAGCAAAAGGTGATGTGAAGTTATGTATGGGCGGCCATGCTCTTTTGTACAAAATATAATATGTTACTTAGTACTTTGACATATTTAACCCCTCCACTTAGGTTAATTTGCATTCCCTTCTTTTATTCTTCTTTTACATCTTTTTAAAATATCCAGGTGTTACAAGTCCACCCCCTTATATATATTTCGTCCCTAAAACATGTTATTCTTCGAATAGTTATGGGTAATGTTGCCTCATTTTGTAACGCCCCGAATCTCCCGAAACAAGCCATTTAATAATAATGGCCTTTTAAGGGTTAATTTAAGAAATAAAGGGGTAAATAGTGGGCTATGGATAAAATTAGTTTTAATGGGCTAGGCTTGATGAGTTTAAGGGCCCTAATCAGCCCTTAAACATGCATGAACAGCTCCATCTTCCACCATTTAAAACCCTAGCCACCAAATTCGTAGAGAGAGAAAGCAGAGAGAGAAAGTAGAGAGAGAAAGTGAAGAAATTCAAGATTTGGAGCTTGAAGGTTTGAACGATTGAAGTTCTGGTGGATCGGAGCATCAAAACACAAGGAAAGAGCAACAAAACGAGGTAAGAATCGGCCCCTAAGACCTTCTGTAGATCAAACCCGGATTCTAGGGTTTTGGGGTTTTGAAAAGTTTAAAGAAACACATAAAGGTCGAATTTTTACGTATGAAACGTGTAAAAAGCTTAGATTTGGTTTCATGGAAGGTAAACCAAGGATATGGACGTAAACAGTTAAGATTTTGGGTTAAAAACGGGCTGGATCTGAGTTTCTATTCATCCAGCGAAACTGGGCCCCGATCCAGCGAATTTAAGCATTCAACCAGCGAAAATGTGAACTCATTCAGCAAGACTAGGAGAAATTCCAGCGAAACTACAGTTTCGCTCAGGCGAAACTACAGTTTCGCCGGTAATCTCGCTAAGACCCTGACTGACCTATAGACTATGCGAGACTAGGGAATTCCAACGAAAGTTGGGGCGCTCAAGGCAGCGAATCTGCCTAGGGAAACTAGCAGAAGTGCTGCCCAGCGAAACTGGCAGCGAAACTGTAGTTTCGCTGTAGCGAAACTATGGGCGAAACTATGAAGAAAATGACGTTTTTGCATGTTAACTTTCATGTAGCTAGAGTATTCAGGCTATAGCCTAAGTGACTTAGAATTTAAGCTACTTGGACGAGTTCAGATGAGTTCTAGATCCCCCTATTTTATACATGCTTTAAATGTTTTGGGGCGGTATGCATACTAACATATATATACTTTTATGATCAGTTCTTTTAGAGTAAAGTTTTACTTACTATCTTATATGGGAAACGGGGTTTTCTAACGAATTGATAACGTGTTTTTCCTTATTGAGATATAACCATGTAGTGATGGATTGCTTTCGAGATGTGTTGTGTTATATTATATATATATAACTTAAATAAGAAAGTGAAAACGTAAAGAAAGGTTATGTGGCCCATAACGTGTACCTGGATAAAGTAAAGTCTTGCAAGTAAAGTCCTGCAGGCAAGGGATAAAGTAAAGACTTGCAAGCAATGGCTAAAGGAGGGTTGCATTCGTTGTACCCTCACCCGGATAAAGTAATGCTCGAACAGACAAGTCTATAAGCCCTGAATTGGCATGAAAATAATGGCCCGATTGAGTACGATTGTAATCCTTAATTGGCGTGTCGGTAAAGTCCTATGCGAGCCTAGGCACCGATTGTGACAGAGAATTGACGGAGAAAGAAGAGTAAAAATTATGAGGAAAGAAAAGCAATGATAAAGTATCGATAAAGTGATAGCCTGTATGTATTGATGTTTGATAGATGAGAACTATTTTCAACTGCTAAAGCTAATACCTTTACAAAAGTTATTTACAAAGAAAACCTAGAATTCACTCAGCGAAGCTGACTTTTGTATGCATATCAGTTGACAGGTAAGAGTTAGAGCGATGGAATAGAGGCATGGGACTGAAACTTCTTGGCACTAGAAGACTGGCATCCCGGATGAAGAAAAGCTAAACAAAGAACTCCTAAATAGTTTCGTGGATTAAAGACAATGTTTATATTTTACTTGTAATGAATTGAAATGACAGTATTTTTCCGCTGCAATATATATTTTATACGTATATGAGTAAATGATTGTTTTAAATCGATGTTTTGCTGTGAATGACCAACTGTGAGGTCCCCCTGAGAAAGGTGGGTCTTACAAGTTGGTATCAGAGCCAATGTTTAAGAGATTTGGGAAAACTGTTTTGTAAACCTAAACTTAAACAGATAATGGGACCAAGTGTCAAGGATGCCAGTCCAAGAAGCTCCATGCCAAGAGGTAACAAAGTATGTTGTAGGTATTATTCCGAGGGATAGTGCCTTCTTATTTAAGTAAGAGCTGAGGTAGAGTATGATAAAGTTATCTGTGACACCTATCTGAATTTATGTGACTTATACGTGCATAGACTAGGTATAGTAGGTTCTGGTGTTGGTGTGGTTCAGGATAGGAAAGTTTATGGTACAAGAAGTTCTGTAAGTAATTAATCACAACTGTCCACTGTTATTAAAAATTTACAAAACTTGTCGTGAACTGAACATGCCTTGAAAGACCATATTAACATTCTGAATCTTATAGGAAGTGGAAAGAATGGCACCAAAGAAAGAAGTTCCAACAATGGTCACCCGGAGAAGCACTAGGGGAAGGCCCCCGACTAGGGCAAAGGAAACTGCAAGTGCAACTGTGAAGCCAACAAAAGAGTCAACCAGGAAGCCGGCTGAGAAACCGGTTAAGGAGGAAGAGGTTGAGTTAGAAATGGGAGCCGAGGGGCTCACTACGGACCAGGCAAAACTGAAGGAGACTGTGAAGGAAGCTATTGCCCGAGAGGTGCACCAGGTCCTCTCTGGAGTGATGTCCGCTCTGCTTGCGGAATTTGTGCAGCAGGTTAAGGGCGACAGTAAGAAGAGTACAGCTTCCGAGAAGGTGGATAAGAAGGGAGCGGTCAAGACTGAGGAGTTGAGCGACGAGGGAGATCGTCTGGGTAACCATGACGGTCCCGAGGTGGAAGAGGGGGCGAAGGGGTGCAGCTACGGGGATTTTCAGAGGTGTAAGCCCCCAACGTTTGATGGTACTGGTAACGCTGCCACTGCCCAACGTTGGATCAGGGAAATGGAGGCCGTACTGAAGATCAGTGAGTGTCGTGAAAACCAAAAGGTGAAGTTTGCTTCCCATTCCCTTTTGGATCCAGCACTGTGTTGGTGGGATAGCATTGCTTAGTCTTACGGAGAGGAGGCTATTGAGAGGATGAAATGGCCGGAGATGAAGAGGTTGGCGATAGAGGAGTACTGCCCGGAAAGAGAGCTTGACAAGATTGAGCAAGAGTTCGTGAGTTTGGAGGCTGGAAATATGACTCACCGGGAGTACACTACAAAATTCAATGAAATGGCACGTCTGGTGCCTGACTTGGTGACTCCCGAATCCAAGAGAATCAAGAGGTACATACAAGGGTTGCCTCTGGACATTCGTAGGGACATGGTCACGGCCCGACCTGGTACTTTTAGATCAGCGGTGGACCTCACTGGAAGGTTGTACGATCATCGCAGGCCAGTGATAGTGGGTGAGACAAAGAAGGCTTGGAATAACAATGGGAAGAGATATGGAAGTGGCGGTCACCAACCGGGGAACAAGAAAGCAAGGGTGGATGCAAAACAGATGGTTGTGAAGGGGGTCGAGGAAGTTAAGAACTGTGGGAAGGGTGGGAGGAGGCATCCCGGAGAGTTCCGATTGGGTAGCCACGGGTGCTACCGGTGTGGAAAACCGGCCACGTGGCTAGAGAGTGCCCTGAAGTAAATGAGTGATTTAACTGCCATGAGTTGGGGCACTACAGCAGGGATTGTAAGAAAGCCAAGCCAGGAAGCTCGGAAACGAGCAGGGATGATGACAAGGGGGATGATGGAAAGCCCAAGGTCAAGGCAAGGGCTTTCACCATGAACAAGAAGGAAGCAAGGAAGGACCCGGACGTAGTGTCAGGTACGTTCCTTGTCAATGATGTTTGCGCCTCCATGTTATTTGATAGTGGTGCCAGTAAGAGTTTCGTATTTGTATCCTTCTGTGCTACACTAGATGTCCAAACTAAGGAAATAGATGATGCCTTCGAAGTAGAAACAGCCGATTGTAAGTCCATTAGAATAATCAGGATGATAGAGGATTGCTTCATTAAACTAGGAGGCCATTACTTTCCCGCACGATTGTTTGTTATGCCCATAGGAGGTTTCGATGTCGTACTAGGGATGGATTGGTTAGCTGCTCACGATGCTAACATAGTATGCCAGCAAAAGATGATCTGATTAACGGCTCCAGATGGTAGTCCGGTTACGATCTACGGCGATAACGATTGTAAGGTTCCAAGGATCATTTCCATGATCAAGGCGTAGAAATGTATGAGGCGAGGGTGCGAAGCCTATCTAGCGTATGTCAAGGATGTTAAAGATAAAGCGAAACAGTTGCTCGATGTACCAGTGGTGCGGGACTTTCCTGACGTATTCCCGGAGGATCTGCCTGGAGTACCACCAGATAGAGAGATAGAGTTTCAGATTGACTTACTGTCAGGAGCCCAACCTATTGCCAAAGCACCCTACCGCCTAGCTCCGTCCGAGATGAAGGAGCTCATGTCACAACTGCAGGAACTCCTTGACAAGGGATTCATTAGGCCCAGCATTTCTCCATGGGGCGCTCCCGTGTTGTTTGTGAAGAAGAAGGATGGCAGCATGAGGATGAGTATAGATTACAGGGAGTTGAATAAGCTGACCGTAAAGAATCGATACCCTCTACCCCGGATAGACGATCTGTTTGATCAATTGCAAGGGGCAAGCTGGTTCTCCCGAATAGATCTCCAATCTGGATATCACCAACTGAGGGTAAGGGAGCAAGATATCCCAAAGACGGCTTTCCGAACACGCTACGGCCACTATGAGTTCCTGGTTATGTCTTTTGGGCTAACCAATGCTCCGGCGGCATTCATGGACTTAATGAATAACGTGTGTCGGCCGATGTTGGATAGATCAGTGATAGTCTTCATTGATGATATTTTGATATAGTCAAAGAATGAAGGAGACCACGCTTGTCATACTAAGGAGGTGTTGGAGACTTTACGAAAGGAGAAGCTGTACGTGAAGTTCTCTAAATGTGCCTTCTGGCTACGGGAGGTGCAGTTTTTAGGGCACGTTATAAATTCCGAGGGAGTAATGGTTGATCCAGCGAAAGTTGAAGCAGTTACGCAATGGAATTCCCCGAGGACGCCGTCCGAAATCCGTAGTTTCTAGGGATTGGCTGGTTATTATAGAAGGTTCATCAAAGATTTCTCGAAGATAGCTTCCCAATTAACAAGGTTAATTAGGAAGAACGTGGTGTTCGACTAGGGAAAGGAAGAGGAAGATGCGTTCCAGGAATTGAAGGATAGATTAACCAAAGCTCCTATACTAACCCTACCGGAGGGAGATGAAGACCTAACGGTATACTCCGATGCTTCTTACTGCGGGCTAGGCTGTGTGTTGATGCAAAGGGGGAAGGTTATAGCTTACGCATCCAGACAGCTAAAGGACACGGAGGTTAACTACCCGGTTCACGATCTGGAACTTGCCGCAGTAGTGTTCGCATTGAAGATCTGTAGACACTATTTGTATTGAACTAAGTGCGCCATATTTACCGACCACAAAAGTCTGAAATATTTCTTTGAACAGAAAGACCTAAATATGAGACAGAGGAGGTGGTTGGAGTTGATAAAGGATTACGACTGTGAAATCCGTTATCACCCGGGTAAGGCGAACGTGGTAGCCGATGCCCTGAGCCAAAAGGAAGGATATGAACTGATCCGGCTGATCCGGGTGAAGGCGTGCCAACTAGTAGTGACCCCAGATATTATGAGGATGATAAGCAAAGCTCAAATGGACGCTTTAAAAGAGCAGCAAGTCAATAAAGAAAGGATGGTGGGAAAAGTAGATGAATTGGTAGGAAACACCTTGGGTGTTAAGACCTTCCATGGTAGGATATGGGTTTCGAAGCATGGTGACTTGCGGGAAAAGATTATGGATGAAGTGCACAAGAACCGCTACTCAATATATCCAGGCGCAAATAAGATGTACCATGATTTGAAGAAAGATTATTGGTGGCCTGGGATGAAGAGAGATGTGGTTGCGTATGTAAATAAAGGTCTCACGTGCCTACAGGTGAAGGCTGAGCACCAAAGACCTTATGGTTATGTTCAACCATTAGAAGTGCCAGAGTGGAAGTGGGAACATGTTACCATGGACTTTATCACCAAATTACCCCGCACGACAAAAGGCCGTGACGCGATATGGGTGGTTATTGATAGACTGACTAAAATGCGCATTTCCTGCCAATCAAGGAAGCAATTAGTTCAGAAAAGCTTGCTGAACTATTTATCCGAGAAATTGTGGCACGACATGGTATGCCCGTATCGATTGTTTCAGATAGGGATACGCGGTTCACCTCCAAGTTTTTTGGAAAAAGTTCAATGAAGAGATGGGTGCGAGGTTGCATGTTAGTACCACATACCACCCGCAGACCGATGGGCAATCGGAGAGAACGATCCAGACCCTGGAGGATATGCTTCGGGCATGCGTTATCGAATTTGGCGATAACTGGGATGATCACTTGCCACTAGCAGAGTTCTCCTATAACAACAGCTACCATGCCAGTATTAAGATGCCCCCATATGAGTTATTGTATGGTCGACGGTGCAGAACTCCTATTTGTTGGGGTGATGTCGGTCAGAAGGAACTAGGGAGCTTGGAAGTCGTGGAAGCCACCACGGAAAAGTTGGAGAATATCAAGGCGTATATGAAGGCTGCCAAGGATAGACAAAAGTCATACGCCGACAGAAGAAGGAGACCAATAGAGTTCAGCGTGGGCGACATGGTAATGCTGAAAGTGTCACCATGGAAGGGAATCATCCGATTTAGGAAGAGGGGGAAACTGAGTCCCAGGTTTATCGGACCATTCGAGGTACTAGCACGAGTTGGGGATGTAGCTTACAGGCTAGACCTTCCAGAAGAATTAAGTGGGATTCACCCTACCTTTCATGTGTCGCACTTAAGAAAATGTTTAGCACCGAATGAGGCAGTCGTACCCCTAGATGACATCAAGGTGGACGAGAAGCTTAACTATGTAGAACAACCAGTGGCTATACTAGACCGAAAGGAGAAGCAATTGAGAAATAAAGTAGTCAAGCAAGTCAAGGTACAATGGAAACATCGAAGGGGGTCGGATGCCACCTGGGAATCCGAGGAGGAAATGAGACGTCAATACCCCGATCTGTTTAACGACGAAGCAGGTTTCGAGGACGAAACCTAAATAAGGGGGGGAGACTTGTAACGCCCCGAAATCTCCCAAAACAAGCCATTTAATAATAATGGGCTTTTAAGGGTTAATTTAAGAAATAAAGGGGTAAATTAGTGGGCTATGGATAAAATTAGTCTTAATAGGCTAGGCTTGATGGGTTTAAGGGCCCTAATCAGCCTTTAAACATGCACGAACAGCTCCATCTTCCACCATTTCAAACCCTAGCCACCAAATTCGTAGAGAGAGAAAGTAGAGAGAGAAAGTGAAGAAATTCATGATTTGGAGCTTGAAGGTTTGAAGGATTGAAGTTCTGGTGGATTGGAGCATCAAAACACAAGGAAAGAGCAACAAAACGAGGTAAGAATCAGCCCCTAAGACCTTTTGTAGATCAAACCCGGATTCTAGGGTTTTGGGGTTTTGAAAAGTTTAAAGAAACACATAAAGGTCGAATTTTTACGTATGAAAACGTGTAAAAAGCTTAGATTTGGTTTCATGGAAGGTAAACCAAGGATTTGGACGTAAAAAGTTAAGATTTTGGGTTAAAAACGGGCTGGATCTGAGTTTCTGTTCATCCAGCGAAACTGGGCCCCGATCCAGCGAATTTAAGCATTCAACCAGCGAAACTGTGAACTCATTCAGCGAGACTAGGAGAAATTCCAGCGAAACTACAGTTTTGCTCAGGAGAAACTACAGTTTTGCTGGTAATCTCGCTAAGACCCTGACTGACCTATAGACTCTGCGAGACTAGGGAATTCCAACAAAAGTTGGGGCGCTCAAGGCAGCGAATCTGCCTAGCGAAACTAGCAGAAGTGCTGCCCAGTGAAACTGGCATCGAAACTGCAGTTTCGCTGTAGCGAAACTATGGGCGAAACTATGAACAAAATGACGTTTTTGCATGTTAACCTTCGTGCAGCTAGAGTATTCAGGCTATAGCCTAAGTGACTTAGAATTTAAGTTACATGGACGAGTTCAGGTGAGTTCTAGATCCCCCTATTTTATACATGCTTTAAATGTTTTTGGGCGGTATGCATACTAAGATATATATACTTTTATGACCAGTTCTTTTAGAGTAAAGTTTTACTTACTATCTTATATAGGAAACGGGGTTTTCTAACTAATTGATAATGTGTTTTTCCTTATTGAGATATAACCATGTAGTGATGGATTGCCTTCGAGATGTGTTGTGTTATATTATATACATATATAACTTAAATAAGAAAGTGAAACGTAAAGAAAGGTTATGTGGCCCGTAACGTGTACCTGGATAAAGTAAAGTCCTGTAGGCAAGGGATAAAGTAAAGACTTGCAAGCAATGGCTAAAGGAGGGTTGCATTCGTTGTACCCTCACCCGGATAAAGTAATGCTCGAACAGGCAGGTCTATAAGCCCTGAATTGGCATGAAAATAATTGCCTGATCGAGTACGATTGTAAGTCCTTAATTGGCGTGTCGGTAAAGTCCTAGGCGAGCCTAGGCACCGATTATGACAGAGAATTGACCGATAAAGAAGAGTAATAAATAACGAGAAAAGAAAAGCAATGATAAAGTATCAATAAAGTGATAGCCTGTATGTATTGATGTTTGATAGATGAGAACTATTTTCAACTGCTAAAGCTAATACCTTTACAAAAGTTATTTACAAAGAAAACCTAGAATTCACTCAGCGAAGCTGACTTTTGTATGCATATCAGTTGACAGGTAAGAGTTAGAGCGATGGAATAGAGGCATGGGACTGAAGCTTCTTGGCACTAGAAGACTGGCATCCCGGATGAAGAAAAGCTAAACAAAGAACTCCAAAATAGTTTTGTGGATTAAAGACAATGTTTATATTTTACTTGTAATGAATTGAAATGACAGTATTTTTCCGCTGCAATATATATTTTATACGTATATGAGTAAATGATTGTTTTAAATCGATGTTTTGCTATGAATGACCAACTGTGAGGTCCCCCTGAGAAAGGTGGGTCTTACACATTTCCTCTTCAGTCTCCCACGTAGACTCGGATCCCCTCCGGTGCTTCCACTGCACTCGTACTAGTGGAACCACTTTATTCCTTAATTTCATTTCTTTCCTATCGACGATTGCCACTGGTTGCTTTACATAGTTGAGTCGTTCATCCACCTCAATATACTCCAGTGGTACAACCATGTCTTCATCAGCTAAGCACTTTCTCAGATGAGATACTTGGAATGTGGGACAGATTCCACTTAACTCATCCTGTAATTCGAGTCGATAGGCCACCTCCCCTACTCGTGTGACGATTTGGAAAAGTCCTACGTATCTCGGGCTTAGCTTACCTCGTTTCCTGAATCGGATGATCCCCTTCCAGGGTGAGACCTTCAACATCACTCGGTTGCCAACCTTGAATTCTATCGGTCTACGCCTTTTGTCAGCATACGACTTTTGTCTATCTTTTGCCACTTTCATGAAGGCTTTGATCTTTTCCAACTTCTCAGTCGTATCCTCGATCACCTCGATACCTCCCAATTCTTTCTACCCAATGTCTCCCCAACATACGGATCCTACGTTTCCTACCATATAGCATCTCATATGGTGGCATGCTAATACTGGCATAATAACTGTTGTTGTATGAGAATTCTGCTAACGGTAGGTGATCGTCCCAACTCCCTCCAAAATCGATCACACACGCTCAAAGCATGTCCTAGAGCGTTTGAATCATCCTCTCAGACTGACCATCTATCTGAGGGTGATAAGCCATGCTAATGTGTAGCCTCGTCCCCATCACGTCATGGAATCTTTTCCAAAACATCAATGTAAATCGGATGTCATGATCTGACATGATTGACACCGGTACACCGTGACGAGCTACAATCTCTTTAATGAACAGATCCGCCAGTATCTCAGATGAATACGTCTCGCGGATCGGCAGGAAGTGAGCACTCTTCGTTAGACGGGAAACAATCACCCAGTTGTCATCGTACCCCCTCACCGTGTGGGGTAACTTCGTAATGAAGTCCATGGTGATATGCTCCCACTTCCACTCGAGTATATCCAACGGTTGGATTTTCCCGTAAGGCTTCTCATGATCTGCCTTCACTTGCAAGTAAGTAAGGCACTTACTCACATACTCAACTACGTCACGTTTCATACCCGACCACAATTAGTCTTTCTTCATATCTTGATACATCTTGGTGGCACCAGGATGAATGGAGTATCGAGTCTTGTGAGCTTCATCCATGATTCACCCTCGTAGATCTCCATAAGGAGGGATCCACATTCGTCCAAAGGAGGTTTTAACCCCTTGGGTGTTTTCTCCCAGTTCCGTGACTAGGCCTCTCATTCGTTCAGAGTTGAGGCGATCTTCTTTAAACGCCTCATTCTGAAATTCTTTCACTTGAGTCATCATGTCTGAGGTCATCGGTAACTGGTACGCCTTCACTCGAATCGGCTCGGGTCTCTCTTTTCGGCTCAGGGCATCGGCCACCACGTTAGCCTTGCTCGGATGGTAGTGGATCTCACAGTCATAATCTTTGATGAGCTCTAACCATCTCCTTTGCCTCATGTTGAGATCCTTTTGCTCAAAGAAGTACTTCAAGCTTTGTGGTCGGTGAAGATGGTGCACTTCGTCCCATATAGGTAGTGCCTCCAAATCTTCAACGCGAAAACCACAGCCGCTAGCTCTAAATCATAGGTAGGGTAATTGACTTCGTGGGTCTTCAACTGTCAGGATACGTAGGCTATCACCCTTCCACGTTGCATTAACACGCAACCTAGCCCAGAATAAGATGCATCCGAATACACCATTAAGTCTTCACTTCCCTCGAGCAATGTCAATACCGGAGCTTGTGTTAATCTCGTCTTCAACTCCTCAAAAGCACACTCCTGTTCTTGACCCCACACGAACTTCACATCTTTGCGAGTCCATTTGGTCAAAGGTGAGGCTATCTTGGAAAAGTCTTGAATAAATCTCGTGTAGTAGCCCGCCAATCCCATGAAACGACAGATCATGGATGGTGTCTTTGGAGACTTCTATTGCATCAACGCGTTAACCTTTGCCGGGTCCACCTTCATCATTAACAACATGACCCAAAAATTGAACCTCGCGCAGCTAAAAAACACACCTGGAGAATTTGGCATACAACTTCTATCTCTTAAGTGTCTCCAAGACCTCGCGTATGTGGCCGGCATGTTCTTCCTCGCTCTTAGAATAACTCAGGATATCATCAATAAACACTATCACTGATTTATCTAGCATTGGCCGACATACTCGATTCATCAAGTCCATAAAGGCAACTGGCGCGTTAGTTAGTCCAAAAGACATAACAAGAAACTCATGGTGTCCATAACGCGTATGAAAATATGTATTAGGAATGTCCTTCTCCTTCACCTTCAATTCACCTTCAATTGATGGTAGCCAAATCGAAGATCTATTCTCGAGAACCAACTGGCACACTAGAGCTGATCGAACAAGTCATCAATCTTCGGTAACGGATACCAATTCTTCACTATCAACTTGTTTAGCTCTCGGTAGTTGATGCACATCTTCATACTACCGTCATTCTTCTTTACAAACAAGACCGGAGCACCCCATGGAGAGATACTCGATTGGATGAATCCCTTATCCATTAACTCCTACAATTGTTCCATGAGTACCTTCATCTCAGTCAAAGCTAATTGATATGGTGCTTTGGTAACGGGTTGAGCACGAGGAATTAGATCAATCTGGAACTTAATTTCACGATCCGGTAGCACGCCGAGTAAGTCTTCCGGGAATACATCCGGAAAGTCACAAACCATTGGTACATCAGGTAATTGGGGTGCTGATGCATCCACATCCTTTACGTAGGCCAAATAAGCACTACATCCACGTCTCATGTACTTCCCCGCCACCGCCATCAAAATAACCTTTGGAATCGTTGTAACTCGATCACCATATATCGTCACCAAACTCCCGTCGGGCGCTGTCAGTCTAATCATCTTCTTACGACATACGATGTTTGCTTGATAGGTTGCTAACCAATCCATCCCTAGTACTACATCAAATCCACCTAAGGGCATCACATGTAACTTAGCAGCAAACCTACGACCCTCTAATTCTATGGCACAGTCCTCTACCATATTAGTAACTCTGGTGGACTTACTAATGGCAGTTTCTACATCGAAGGGCTCATCAATACGTCTACTACTAATGGGCACTTTAGCACAGAAAGTAGGAGAAATAAAACTCCTACGAGCACCAGAATCAAATAATACAGAGGCACAAGATTGATTTACTAGAAACATTCCTGACAAGACATTGGCATCCACTCTGGCTTCTTTCCCGGTCATGGTGTAAGCTCTAGCACTTGCCCTCTGCCCTCCTTGCTCCTGCCTATTCTTCGCCCCAGAGCTCTCCGCCCTTGGCTTCTTGCAGTCCATGCTCTCGTGGTCCTCCTCGTCATAGTTGTAGCACTTCAACACCCTACAGTCACTAGTGATGTGGCTAGGCTTGTCACACCTGAAGCATACATTTAGTCCCAACCTACTCTCGCCGGTATGCTCCCTTCTTCATTTGCCACACTTCTTCGACCCTGAACATGACGACACACTATGGTCATCCACCTTCATCCTCTTATTGTTTGGGGTAAAACCACCGCGCCCAAACCTCTTCCCATTCAAGCTTTTATCACCACCACCCCTCTTCTTCACCTCCACCATAGTCTCCTCTCGCTCATCGTACGACCTTCCCGCCAAGTCCACCACCGATGAAAGGTTCCTGGCTAAGCAGCAATCAGATGCCTGGGAATATCGGCCGGTAATCCTTTGATGTACCTCTTGATCTTTCTTGACACCGGCCTCACCTGATCCGGCACCAGCGTTGCCATTTCGTTAAATTTGGGGGTGTACTGCTGGTGGGTCATGGTTCCTGCTTCAAGTTGCAGGAACTCCCTCTCGATCCTGTCGAGCTCTCTATGAGGACAAAATTCCTTAATCACCAATTGCTTCAGCTCTTTCCATCGCATCTTCCCGATGGCTCTGGCACCCTCAGCTTGGACAATGTTGTCCCACCAACACAACGCTGAGTTGACAAAAGAGTGAGTCGTGAACTTCACCTTCTGGTCTTTATGATATCACTGATCTCCAACACTGTCTCCATCTCCCTCATCCAGCGGTTAGCGGTAGCAGCATTACCATTGCCATCGAAGGTCGGGAGCTTGCACCTTTGGAATGCCCCATAACTACACCCCTTGGTTGTCACCCTCACTAAATCATCCTCCTTTTCGTCACATAACACAGTCTTAGGCTCGGGTCGTTCCTCCTCCCCTTTGCTTCCCTTGCCCGTGGATCCCTTCCTATTCTCCTTCTCCTTTCTCTCCTCGCTCCTCATAGCTCTGATTACTTCGGTCACTACAGATGGTAAAACTGTCTGCATGACCTGGTGTACTTTGTTAGCGATCGCCTCCCCAGCTGAGACATTCAGGCTAGCATTCTCATTCACCTCACTCCAGCCATGAACCTTAGGGTTCTCATGAGTCGTCTCTGGAGCCTTAGCACTACTCCTAGTCACATGTGGACGAGCTCTGCCACAAGGAGCCATGGAAGATTTTTGTTCAAATATTTCCTAAACACTATAAGATTCAAACACTAACACATTCCTTTAAGGGAATAGCTCATTTTATGTTAAGTATAGTAAATCCCTAATGACAGTGGCCAGTTGTGATTAGCCACTTACTTTACTCTCCACACCCTAAGCATTTCCTATCCTCACTACATCAGCATCTAAATATACTATGAACACATAAGTCAAATAGCACACGCATATAATACTGATTATTTATAAGAAAACAAATACTGATGGCACGTAGCTACGCAGGCTGACATCCCTCTATCTGTCCCATTTTCAGTTTAAGTTTAGGTTTCTTTTGGAAATATTTTGTTAGATCTTATATGCCCAAGACACCCAGAAGATTGATGTGGTTAGTACGTTATGATCCAAGACAGGTCATACCCAATAACAAGCCAAACAAACACCAATAAATATTTATTCGTTGATGAGATCATACAAATAAATATTGACACCAATTTAGAAAATGGTTTTTCTAAAACATCGCTTTTGTAAAAGAACAACATTATGTGGATAATTTGTTCATGAGAAATTATTTGTTTCATTATTTAAGTTGGTTAAATGATAACAAATAAAAGTGTGTTAATGTTATAAAATTGAAATTGGTTTTAATTTTATAAAAGAAGGGTTTAAAAGAGTGCAAATTTTATAAGAAAATAAAATGGGGGGAACCCATTTTAAATGGTTCATTTTCAGCCGCCCAAGTGGGCTTTGGGAACCTTTTATGTCTTGGTCTTTGCAAGACTTTAACCCCCTTGCACTGTTCCATCATTTCACACATTTCTCTTACACACACTCAAGCAAGAACTCTCTCAAACAAGGCTGAATTTTTGGACTAGAGGCTCAAACAAAGCGGAAAATTTTGGATTCTTGAAGGTGCATTTGTAGACATTTTGGTGTTGAGCTCCCTAACTAGCTAGGTGTTTAGAAGAGCATGTGGGTATCACAACTTGAGGCTTTCTCTCTTGGGGGATGGACATTCAAGAACATCAACATCTTCATCTCATCCATCTACAACATCTTGTGCTTGAAAGGTTGTTTCAATGAACACCCTATGGTTGTTATTTTGGTCTTGATAGCATACTATTTCACATATATTATTGATCCATGTTCTTGGGTTTTATTTATGGTTTAAAATGGTAAAAATTTCAGATTCGTAACCATATGTTTATACCTTAAATCCGCTGCGTTTTTATAGTTTAAATGGTTAAACTATCTTTGATTTACTTGCTACGAAACCCATCAATGGCATCTAGAGCCGGATATGTGGAATATGTGCTTCAAAAGTTCTTGAAAATTTAGTTTTCATGGACTTTTTCAACCCATTAGGGGCTGTTTTGTTGTGGATGATTGAATCCCTTATGTTTCAAGGTTTAATCTTGCATGCTTTAGTATAAACCTTGAAAGATAAAGATCAAATGGTTGATTGTGTTGTTTGGACAAAACCCTAAAGATTTGGTTCATGTTGGCTGAAACTTTAGGGCTGTTATAAGGGGCTCATTGTTGTTCTTGGACGTTGTATATGTTTCATATTTTAGTGCATAACATAGCCTTGACCTTATATGTTTTGGATTTGGTTGATTATGGTTTTGTCATGTTCATTTTGTTTCTTGAAAGGGTTGTATATTTGTGTTTGTATTTTGGGTTGTAATTTATTTATTCATTTGGTTTTGTAATATATAGATTATGTGCATTTCTTTTATTATAAAAATTGTATTAGGATATGATTTTGTAAAAGAAGATGCACATGATGAAGACCCAAAGAAAGACACAAAAGATATGGACACTTGAAGCATTTGGATGTGGATTCTAGTGGGAGTTCATGGACACATTTTGATGTGTCATCTTAACCCTTAGGAAAGACCTTATGACAACACTTGTGATGGAAAACAAGTGTGGTCAACTTAGTGGCTATGGGTATGCACTTATGTTTGTATGATTATGCTTGTTTGGTTGTTTGTTGTATGGTTTGTTGGTTGATATTTTGAATATGCATAACAAACTCATTAACAAACTTAACAAGCAGAAAATTTATGGTTCTTTATTATTAAGTGATTAATAAATTAAAAAGTGAACCATAGGGTACCTTGTATTTGAAAGCATGCAAATATAAGGAACATAGAATTTTCTAAACTAAGATTATAGCCACTTAAATTTTCTTTTATTAACAAGTTTAACACTATCCTTTTGCACAACACTTGAGTCATTTGGAAAATCTTAATTGATAAAGGCCACCTAACCATTTTAAGGGAACTTGTTATTTGAGGTGGGGATACCATATTTGTGGGATAAAGATCACCTAACCACTTATGTTGGAAAACTCACATGTGTGTAAGTAGGGTAAGTTGATTTGCAAACCATGTTAAAGGATCACCTTGTAACACCCGGAAAATTTTCTAATCGAAGTCAAATGATAGTGATGGGCTCGGATGAAAACCATTTAATAAATATAAAATGGTTGCGAGTATTACACCGAGTTAACCCTCCGGGTCACGAGTTTAACGAGTTTGGGGTCCCGGGAACGCCTGGCATATAAATAGATGGATCAGCTGAGCAACTCTCATTTTCACTCAAACGCCATTCTAGAGAGAGAAAGTGTAGAGAGAGAAAGTGCCAGATTAAAGCTCGGGTGGTCAAGAATCAAAGGCTGGTGTTTGTGGACTCCTAAACTACAAGAATCAAGGTAAGAAACATATCTAAATGGCTACATTTGGTGAAAAACCCGAGTGTGGGTTTTTGAGGTTTTAAAGTGGCAAAAATCACCCCAAAACACACGTTTTAGGGTAAGAAAACGTGTAATGAGCTTAGATATAGCTTCCTGGATGATAATCCAAGGGTTTGGGTGGAAAGGACTGGATTTTTGGGCTGAAACGAGCTGATTCGTAAATTTCAGCTCGTTCTGCGAATTTAAGGTCTAGACCAGCGAAACTGTAAGTTCGTCCAGCGAAACTGGAAGGATTTACAGCGAAGTTACAGTTTCGCTGCAGTGAAACTACATATTCGCCTTAGCAAAACTATAGTTTCGCTGATGACTATGCCAATGCCCAAGTTGACCTTAGATATTGCGAGACTAGGGAATTCCAACAAAAGTTGGGCGCTCGAGGTAGCGAATCTGTTCAGCGAAACTGGCAGAAATGCTGCCCGGCGAAACTAGCAGCGAAACTGCCGATTTGCCCAGCGAAACTGCTCGCGATTTTACGGGCGAAACTACCTGCGAACTTAGTAGCAAAATTAGGCAGAAATTAACTCTTTTGAGTGTTAACTTATCTGCAGGCAGTGTAGTGTGACCCGCGACTTTAAGGCTTGATTGAGAAGCTGCTTGTCAAGCACAGGTGAGTTCTAGGACCCCTCATTTACTGATTTTAAATGATTTTTGGGGCTGGAACACATATAAACTTGTTTACTGACGTATGTATGTATGACCCATTTGGGTATAATGTTGTGTTATACGTCTAAGGTATGGTTGTGGACTCGGCATGTTATACAAGGTCCTAGTATGAGTCCCCACGGTCTTGGAGGGACAGTTAGTGCTACTACACCAGGATGACGCATAGTAAGTCCCGGATTAGGGAAGGATACGGGAGTAAGTGCCTAGTGATGATTGATGATGTAGGCTATGTATGTACGAGGTTATGTATGACGAGGATGATGATGCATGTATGATGTTGTGTATGATGATGTACGTATGATGCTATGTATGATGATGTATGTATGATGCGTGTGTTCCTTATAAAAATGTATGAATATCTTTCCATGGCTTTACGTATTAATGAACGAACGAACGAAGTATTATGTAACGTAAAGTGAAAGATAACGAAAGAGGAACACGATGACGAATGCATGTATTAATGAATGAACGAATGATTAAAAGATGATGAATACATGCATTAACGAACGAACGAACGACAGATGTCTTGCAAACATTGGATAAGTTTAACGGGTCCTTCTTAGTGATTGACCATATGTATGGTATCCCTACCGCTTACCTCTAGTACCGTGGCATACGTATTGCTGTTCATTTAATGACTTCGTCCCGGTAGCTAATAACGTTCGGGGTATAGCAGATGGTAGTGGTACAAAAGATATCCAATGTGCAAGAAAAGATGTAACGGGGTCCTTGTCATTCGACCACAGTAATCATGGCTGCGTGCCATGAAGTGGGTAAAGCCTGACAGGACCTAAACGGGAAGTGAAAGATAACGATGTATGACGAACGAACGAATGAACGAATGAGATAATAAAGATATTATCCACATGTATGTACGATGTATGATCACGTGTAAAGAATGAACGGTTTTAATAAGAACAAAGTATGTTTATTGTAAAACTAGAACTCACTCAGCAACGCTGACTTTTTATGTGTTTCCAGTTGGCAGGTAGCGTTGCTGGGGATGGCACGAGGCGGCTACTCAGCTCTTTTGGGATGGCATTCTCCATTTGATAATGCTGCAACGTCATGCGTTGTGGGCCCATAACGCACGCAACTCATCACGTTGCATGCCATTACGAGATTTCTTGAGGATTCCCATGAAAGGGATTACTTAAGAAATCTCCTTTAATTTTGATAATGCTGCCACGCACTGGAAGTGCGTGTGCATAGCACATGCAACGAAATATGTTGCATGAGAGTGTCAAGAGTGTTCCTTAAGGGTTCCGATGTGCGGAATTACTTAAGGAATATTCTTTAGTATAAAAATATAATTTTTATATTTTTGAACTTAATATCTTCTATAGAGGTCGCTGTATGACCTTATGATTGCTGAGGATTCATATGAACGAGATTACTTACGTAATCAAAGGTTTCATAGGCTCCAGCAGCAATCATAGCGAAGATAGACAAAGCAGAGAAAGCTGTATTTTGTAATCATGTCAACGATGTAATGACTTTTATGAATGAATGAGAATGTATATTTTATTAATTCCGCTGCGTTATTTTATGACAATATACATTATGTATGTTTTACGTGCGATGAACCACCAACCGTAAGGCGCCCGGGAGCAGGGCCTTACAAGTTGGTATCAGAGCAAAAGTTTAAGTAAAATGGGTAAATTTTCAAAATAAACCTAAAACTTAAACTGAGAAATGGGACAGGAAGGGGATGAATGCCATCTGAGTAGCTGTGTGCCATCAGGTATTTTCTTAATGATAATCAAAGTTATGTGCGCGTGTAATGTGGTTTATGTGTGCTGTTAGATTTAGATACTGATGTAGTCAGTAAGGGTAATGCTTGGGGTGCGAAGAGTAGAGTAAGTGACTAATCACAACTGGCCACTGTAATTAGTAACTTACTGTACTTAACATAAACTAAGCTATTTCCTTGAATGACCGTGTTGGTATTTGAATCTTTCAGTGTGAGATAGAAGATGGTCGGTGGTAGTTCATCTAAAGCCCCACTTGGTGGAGGCAGTGGCGGAAGTGGTGCGGAACCACGAGCCGCAAGAGGAAGGCCTAGACAAGAGAAGAAGGTTCCTGAAGAACCAAATACTACTCCCTCGGGGGGAGTGGATGAGAGTGATGATTTGAGGGCCTCGGTGAAAGAGACAGTGATCGAGGAGGTGCACCAAGTCATGCGGACGATCTTACCGTCTGTAGTGACCGAGGTGATAAAAGCTGTACGTGAGGATGAGAGGCGAGGGAGGAATCGAGCCTCAGGGAGGCGGCAACAGCAACAAGGGCCGGAAACGGTTCTTTCTGATGATGAAGAGGAGGAGGAGGAAGAGGCTGAGTGTGAGACAACACGGGGTTGTAACTACGGGGCATTCATGAGGTACAAGCCCCTGACTTTTGATGGTTCTGGTACAGCTGCCGATGCTCACCAGTGGGTGAGAGAGATGGAGGCGGTCCTCGATATCAGTGACTGCCAGGAGGATAAAAAGGTGAAGTTTGCTACCCATTCATTTACGGGGACGGCATTGTGCTGGTGAGACAATATTGTCCAGGCTGAGGGTAGCAGGGCCATTGGGAAAATGAAGTTGTCTGAGTTGAAGAGAATGGTGATCGAGGAGTTTAGTCCTCGTCGGGAGATGGACCGAGTTGAGAGAGAGTTTCTGCAGTTGGAAGCAGGGACGATGACCCACCAACAATACACTGCCAAGTTCAACGATATGGCGTGATTGGTCCCAGAGCAGGTGACACCGGTGTCTCGAAAGATCAACCGGTATATTCAGGGGTTGCCAGCCAAAATACGTTGGCATTTGATTTCCGCTCGACCAAGTACTTTCAGGTCGGCGGTGGATTTGGCGGGGAGGTTGTACGATGAGCGAGCTGCGTTGGTGAAGGCTGAGGTTGGTAAGAAAGGAGGTGGTGAGAAGGGTTGGCAGGGAAAGAGGTTTGGTTGAGGTGATACCTCGTCAAGTAACAAGAAGGCAAGGGTAGACGACTGTCGAGTGGTCGCGAAGGGAGCAGGGGTGAGGAAGTGTGGACAGTGTGGGAAAGAGCACTCGGGAGAGTGTAAGTGGGGATCCAACATCTGTTTCAAGTGTGGGAGGACTAGGCATATGGCCAAGGATTGCCGAATGGGCAAGTGTTTTAACTGTGGGGAAAGTGGTCATATGAGCAGAGATTGCAAGAAGCCGAGGGCTGAGGGCTCAGGGGAGAAGAAGACGGGAGGAGAAGCACCGAGGGCAAAGGCTAGGGCGTTCACCATGACGCAGGAGGAGGCTAGAACGGACCCTGACGTTGTGTCCGGTACGTTCCTAATAGACCAAATTTTAGCCTCTGTGTTATTTGATTCGGGTGCAAGTAGGAGTTTTATTTCTACTACCTTCTGTGCTAAATTGCCTGTTAGGAGTAAATGCCTTGATGAGTCCTTTGAAGTAGAAACCGCTATTGGTAAATCCACTAGGGTTACGGATGTGATAGAAGGCTGTGCCATAGAATTAGAGGGCCATAGGTTTGCTGCCAAGTTACATGTGATGCCTCTAGGAGGATTTGATGTAGTGTTAGGGATGGACTGGTTAGCAACCTACGAAGCGAATATCGTGTGCCGAAAGAAGATGATTAGACTGACGGCGACCGACGGAAGTCCGGTGACAATTTATGGCGATCGAGTTACGACGATTCCGAAGGTGATCTCGATGGCAGTGGCGGGAAAGTGTATGAGGCGCGGATGTAGCGCCTACTTATGTTATGTAAAGAATATAGAGACGCCAACACCACAGCTATGCGATGTGCCAGTGGTGTGTGACTTTCCGGACGTGTTTCCCGAAGACTTATCGGGATTGCCACCTGACCGAGAGATCGAGTTCCAGATCGACCTGATACCGGGTGCCCAACCTGTCGCAAAAGCACCATATCGCTTGGCTCCGACGGAGATGAAAGAGTTGATGGAGCAGTTGCAGGAGCTGCTGGATAAGGGGTTCATCAGACCAAGTATCTCACCTTGGGGTGCTCCGGTCCTGTTCGTAAAGAAGAAGGATGGTAGTATGAGGATGTGCATCGACTACCGCGAGCTGAATAAGCTGACGGTGAAGAACAGATACCCCTTACCAAGGATCGATGACTTGTTTGATCAACTTCAGGGTGCCAGTTGGTTTTCAAGGATAGATCTTCGATCGGGGTACCATCAACTGAAGGTGAAGGAGCAAGATATCCCTAAAACCTCCTTTCGTACGCGCTATGGTCACTACGAGTTTCTTGTCATGTCTTTCGGGTTGACCAATGCGCCGGCTGCTTTTATGGATTTGATGAACCGAGTGTGTCGACCAATGTTAGATAAATCAGTAATTGTATTCATCGATGATATCCTGATTTATTCGAGAAGTGAAGAAGAGCATGCCCGGCATATTCGGGAAATATTGGAAACGTTGAGAAGGGAGAAATTGTAGGCCAAGTTCTCCAAGTGCGCCTTTTGGTTACGCGAGGTGCAATTTCTGGGTCACGTAGTGAATGCAGAAGGAATAATGGTGGACCCAGCAAAGGTTGAGGCCGTGATGCATTGGAAGTCACCGAAGACGCCAACCGAGATTCGCAGCTTCTTGGGGCTGGCGGGCTACTATAGAAGATTTATTCAAGACTTCTCTAAGATAGCCTCACCTTTGACAAAATTGACTCACAAGGATGTAAAGTTCGTGTGGGGTCGAGAACAGGAGAACGCTTTTGAGGAATTGAAGACGAGACTGACACAAGCTCCTGTCTTGACATTCCCTGAGGGAAATGAAGACTTGGTGGTCTATTCGGATGCATCCTATTCTGGGCTGGGTTGCGTATTGATGCAACGCGGAAAGGTCATAGCCTATGCATCTCGACAACTGAAGACCCACGAAGTCAATTATCCCGCGCACGACCTAGAACTAGCTGCGGTGGTTTTCGCGTTGAAGGTTTGGCGGCACTATCTATACGGGACGAAGTGCACCATCTTCACGGATCACAAGAGCTTGAAGTACTTCTTCGAGCAGAAGGATCTAAACAAGAGGCAGAGACGGTGGTTGGAGCTGATAAAAGATTATGATTGTGAGATCCATTACCACCCGGGCAAAGCCAATATGGTGGCTGATGCCCTTAGCCGGAAAGAAAAGCCCGAGCCGATTCGGGTGAAGGCTTATCAGCTGATTATGACCTCTGACGTGATGACACAGGTTAAGGAGTTCCAAGACGAGGCTTTGAAGGAAGATCGTCTTAACTCTGAAAGGATGAGAGGTCTAGTTACAGAACTGGGTGAGAACACTCTTGGTGTTAAGACCCGATTTGGGCGAGTGTGGATTCCTCAGTACGGGGATCTACGTGGAAAGATCATGGATGAGGCCCATAAGACTCGATATTCCATTCACCCCGGCGCTACCAAAATGTACCAAGACATGAAGAAAGACTATTGGTGGCCGGGCATGAAGCGTGATGTGGTGGAATATGTGAGTAAGTGCATGACTTGTTCACAGGTCAAGGCAGAGCATCAGAAACCGTACGGGAAGATCCAGCCGTTGGATATACCCGAGTGGAAGTGGGAACACATCACCATGGATTTCATCACGAAACTACCACGTACCCCGAAAGGGTATGATGCTATATGGGTGATAGTTGATCGATTGACGAAGAGTGCCCATTTCCTACCGATCCGCGAGACGTATTCATCTGAAAGATTGGAGGATCTATTTATCAAAGAAATTGTAGCTCGTCATGGCGTACCGGTGTCTATTGTGTCTGACCGCGACACCCGGTTTACCTCCAAATTTTGGAAGAGGTTTCATGATGCAATGGGGACGAGGCTACACATTAGCACGGCATATCACCCCCAGACAGACGGTCAGTCTGAGAGGACGATCCAAACACTCGAAGACATGCTTCGAGCGTGCGTGATCGATTTTGGAGGAAGTTGGGACGATCACCTGCCGTTAGCAGAATTCTCGTACAATAACAGTTATCATGCCAGCATTGGCATGCCGCCCTACGAGATGTTTTACGGTAGGAAATGTAGGACGCCCGTATGTTGGGGAGACATTGGGCAGAAGGAACTGGGTGGTGTCGAGGTAGTTGAAGCAACGACTGAAAAGTTAGAAAAGATCAAAGCCTTCATGAAGGCGGCGAAAGACAGACAAAAGTCGTATGCTGACAAGAGGCGAAGACCGATAGAATTCAAGGTCGGTGATCGGGTCATGTTGAAGGTCTCGCCTTGGAAAGGAATTATTAGGTTCCGAAAGCGGGGTAAACTGAGCCCGCGGTATATAGGCCCTTTCCGAATTATCGCCCTTGTGGGAGAGGTGGCCTATAGGTTGGAACTGCCAGATGAGCTGAGTGGAATTCACCCGACCTTCCACGTATCTCGTCTGAGGAAATGCTTGGCCGATGAAGATATGATTGTACCGTTGGAGGATATCGAGGTAGACGAACGGCTCAACTATGTGGAGCAACCAGTAGCAATCATCGATAGAAAAGAGAAACGGCTAAGAAACAAAGTAGTTCCTCTTGTGCGCGTACAGTGGAAGAATAGGAAGGGATCTGATTCTACGTGGGAGACTGAAGAAGAGATGAGACAACATTACCCACATCTGTTCGAAGAATAACAGGTTTCGAAGACGAAACCTAAATAAGGGGGTGGACTTGTAACACCCGGAAAATTTTCTAATCGAAGTCAAATGATAGTGATGGGCTCGGATGAAAACCATTTAATAAATATAAAATGGTTGCGGGTATTACACCGAGTTAACCCTCCGGGTCACGAGTTTAACGAGTTTGGGGTCCCGGGAACGCCTGGCATATAAATAGATGGATCAGCTGAGCAACTCTCATTTTCACTCAAACGCCATTCTAGAGAGAGAAAGTATAGAGAGAGAAAGTGCCGGATTGAAGCTCGGGTGGTCAAGAATCGAAGGCTGGTGTTTGTGGACTCCTAAACTACAAGAATCAAGGTAAGAAACGTATATAAATTGCTACATTTGGTGAAAAACCTGAGTTTGGGTTTTTGAGGTTTTAAAGTGGCAAAAATCACCCCAAAACACACGTTTTAGGGTAAGAAAACGTGTAATGAGCTTAGATATAGCTTCCTGGATGATAATCCAAGGGTTTGGGTGGAAAGGACTGGATTTTTGGGCTAAAACGAGCTGATTCGTAAATTTCAGCTCGTTCTGCGAATTTAAGGTCTCGACCAGCGAAACTGTAAGTTCGTCCAGCGAAACTGGAAGGATTTACAGTGAAGTTACAGTTTCGCTGCAGCGAAACTACATATTTGCCTTAGCGAAACTATAGTTTCGCTGATGACTATGCCAATGCCCAAGTTGACCTTAGATATTGCGAGACTAGGGAATTCCAACGAAAGTTGGGCGCTCGAGGTAGCGAATCTGTCCAGCGAAACTGGCAGAAATGCTGCCCGGCGAAACTAGCAGCGAAACTGCCGATTTGCCCAGCGAAACTGCTGGCGATTTTACGGGCGAAACTACCTGCGAACTTAGTAGCGAAATTAGGCAGAAATTAACTCTTTTGAGTGTTAACTTATCTGCAGGAAGTGTAGTGTGACCCGCGACTTTAAGGCTTGATTGAGAAGCTGCTTGTCAAGCACAGGTGAGTTCTAGGACCCCTCATTTACTGATTTTAAATGATATTTGGGGCTGGAACGCATATAAACTTGTTTACTGACGTATGTATGTATGACCCATTTGGGTATAATGTTGTGTTATACGTCTAAGGTATGGTTGTGGACTCGGCATGTTATATAAGGTCCTAGTATGAGTCCCCACGGTCTTGGAGGGACAGTTAGTGCTACTGCACCAGGATGACGCATAGTAAGTCCTGGATTAGGGAAGGATACGGGAGTAACTGCCTAGTGATGATTGATGATGTAGGCTATGTATGTACGAGGTTATGTATGACGAGGATGATGATGCATGTATGATGTTGTGTATGATGATATACGTCTGATGCTATGTATGATGATGTATGTATGATGCGTGTGTTCCTTATAAAAATGTATGAATATCTTTCCATGGCTTTACGTATTAATGAACGAACGAACGAAGTATTATGTAACGTAAAGTGAAAGATAACGAAAGAGGAAGACGATGACGAATGCATGTATTAATGAATGAACGAATGATTAAAAGATGATGAATACATGCATTAACGAACGAACGAATGACAGATGTCTTGCAAACATTGGATAAGTTTAACGGGTCCTTCTTAGTGATTGACCATATGTATGGTATCCCTACCGCTTACCTCTAGTACCGTGGCATACGTTTTGCTGTTCATTTAATGACTTCGGCCCGGTAGCTAATAACGTTCGGGGTATAGCAGATGGTAGTGGTACAAAAGATATCCAATGTGCAAGAAAAGATGTAACGGGGTCCTTGTCATTCGACCACAGTAATCATGGCTGCGTGCCATGAAGTGGGTAAAGCCTGACAGGACCTTAACGGGAAGTGAAAGATAACGATGTATGACGAACGAACGAATGAACGAATGAGATAATAAAGATATTATCCACATGTATGTACGATGTATGATCACGTGTAAAGAATGAACGGTTTTAATAAGAACAAAGTATGTTTATTATAAAACTAGAACTCACTCAGCAACGCTGACTTTTTATGTGTTTCCAGTTGGCAGGTAGCATTGCTGGGGATGGCACGAGGCGGCTACTCAGCTCTTTTGGGATGGCATTCTCCATTTGATAATGCTGCAACGTCATGCGTTGTGGGCCCACAACGCACGCAACTCATCACGTTGCATGCCATTACGAGATTTCTTGAGGATTCCCATGAAAGGGATTACTTAAGAAATCTCCTTTAATTTTGATAATACTGCCACGCACTGGAAGTGCGTGTGCATAGCACATGCAATGAAATATGTTGCATGAGAGTGTCAAGAGTGTTCCTTAAGGGTTCCGATGTACGGAATTACTTAAGGAATATTCTTTAGTATAAAAATATAATTTTTATATTTTTGAACTTAATATCTTCTATAGAGGTCGCTGTATGACCTTATGATTGCTGAGGATTCATATGAACGAGATTACTTACGTAATCAAAGGTTTCATAGGCTCCAGCAGCAATCATAGCGAAGATAGACAAAGCATACAAAGCTGTATTTTGTAATCATGTCAACGATGTAATGACTTTTATGAATGAATGAGAATGTATATTTTATTAATTCCGCTGCGTTATTTTATGATAATATACATTATGTATGTTTTACGTGCGATGAACCACCAACCGTAAGGCGCCCGGGAGCGGGGCCTTAGAAGATGCACAAGATGAAGACCCAAAGAAAGACATAAAAGATATGGACACTTGAAGCATTTGGTTGTGGATTCAAGTGGGAGTTCATGGACACATTTTGATGTGTCATCTTGACCCTTAGGAAAGACCTTATGACAACACTTGTGATGGAAAACAAGTGTGGTCAACTTAGTGGCTATGGGTATGCACTTATGTTTGTATGATTATGCTTGTTTGGTTGTTTTTTGTATGGTTTGTTGGTTGATATTTTGAATATGCATAACAAACTCATTAACAAACTTAACAAGCAGAAAATTTATGGTTCTTTATTATTAAGTGATTAATAAATTAAAAAGTGAACCATAGGGTACCTTGTATTTGAAAGCATGCAAATATAAGGTACATAGATTTTTCTAAACTAAGATTATAGCCACTTAAATTTTCTTTTATTAACAAGTTTAACACCATCCTTTTGCACAACACTTGAGTCATTTGGAAAATCTTAATTGATAAAGGCCACCTAACCATTTTGAGGGAACTTGTTATTTGAGGTGGGGATACCATATTTGTGGGATAAAGATCACCTAACCACTTATGTTGGAAAACTCACATGTGTGTAAGTAGGGTAAGTTGATTTGCAAACCATGTTAAAGGATCACCTACAATATGGTTTACAAAGGTGTTGATGGGTTAAACATGCCGACTATACATATGATGTTTTAAAGTCGATCCCATACCCTAGAAGTTGCAAAGGGTTACAATTGTCAAAACATTGACTACCTTGTTAATTTAAATAATGGGATAAAGGTCACCTAACAACTATTTAAATGTAACGTTGGATTCTAGATCTTAAAATGGTGTAAGACACTTATAAGGGTTTTAATCATTAAAATATGAATGATATTGAAAATACTAAAATTGAACTTTGTGAAAATTTTGTAGATGGCCGCCAACAATAATGAAAATAATGAAATCCCGTCCGCTCACTCACTATTACTAAGGACCATTCTCCAAAAGGAGTGCCTAAACCATAATAACTTTATAGATTGGTTTTGAAACTTGAGAATTGTACTCAAGCAAGAAAAACGATCATATATTTTACACAATCTGATTCCCGATCAACCTAATGAGGAGGATGAGGAGGCCTTTATTTATTGGGTGAAATACACTGAGGGCTCGGTCCAAGTGTCTTGCCTCATGTTGGCAAGTATGACTCCGGATCTCCAAAAGGAGTATCAACATCATGGAGCATACGACATGATAACCCATTTGAAGGAAACATTCCAACAACAAGCAAGGTTAGAGTGCTTCGAAACGGTTCGAGCACTCCATGTGTGTCGTAGGGATGACACCCAATCTGTTTCATCTTATGTACTTAAGATGAAAAGCCACATTGACCACCTCGAAAGGCTGAATTGTCCCGTCTCGAAAGAGTTGGCTATGGATTTGATCCTCAATCTTCATCAAAGAGGGTTGATAACTTTATTATGAATTATAACATGAACGGGTGGGGCAAGAACATAAGTGAGCTTCACTCTATGCTTAAAACTGCCAAGGCAGCCATGGGTAAAAGGGTTTTACCCGTTCTCACCATCAATGAAGGTAGGAACAAGAAGAGGCCTCACCCCGCACCCAAGGCAAATGTTGCCAAGGGTAAAGGGCATGTTAGAGGAAAGGGGAAGGAAGTGGTAAGAGCGCCACCACCAAAACAAGCGGAGAAGAAGCAAAAGGTTGCTTCAAATGACTCATGCTTTAAGTGTGGGGAGATTGGACATTAGGCAAGGAATTGTCCAGTCCATCTCAAAGAGTTGCAAGCCAAGAAGGATGCCGGGCAAACCACAGGTACAATTTACATGATTTATATTGATCTTAATTTAATATCCTCTAACACATGGGTATTGGATAACGGATGTGGAACTCATATTTGCAACTTATTGCAGGGGTTCAAAAGAAGTATGGACTTCAAGAAAGGGGATGTTAGCCTCTACATGGGGAATGGGGCAAAAGTTCAAGTTGAAGGCTGAGAGGACTACATCTTGAAGCTTCCAAATGGTTTGGAAGCAATTTTGAAAAATATTTCGTATGCTCCTAGTTTGACTAGGATCATTATTTCTGTTGCCCTATTAAAACAATGTGGTTATGTTTTGACATTTATTGAAAATGAAATTCATGTTTCTTTAAATGACATATTTTATTTTAAAGCTATTCCTATTAATGGTATTTATGAATTTGTTCGTGAAAACACATTATATGGTAGATCATCGTACCAAACCACCACTAAGAAACTCAAATTAGATTTGAGTGATACCTATCTTTGGCATTGCCGTCTTGGTCATATAAACAAGAAGCGCATACAAAAACTTCAAAAGAATGGTCTTTTAAAAGCAAGTGTAGGTGATCCATTTAAGATGGTTAGCAAATCAAGTCACCCTACTTACATACACATGTGAGTTTACCAATACAAGTGGTTACGTGACATTTATCCCACAAATATGGTATTCCCACCTCAAATCACAAGTTCCCTCATAATGGTTAGGTGACCTTTATCACATTAAGAGTTTGCAAGTGACTCAAGTGTTGTGCAAAAGGATAGTGTTAAACTTGTTTTCAAAAGACATCTTATGTTTTCATAATTCTAGTTTTGAAAACTCTACGTATCTTGTATTTGCATGCTTTCAAACACATGGTACTCTATGGTCCTTTTAATAAAACCCCTTTTATTTAAAAAAATCATTAATCCTTTTAATAACCTTTTATTAACCACTTAATGATTAAGAACCATTTTATTTCAGCTTGTTATGATTATTAATTATATTGTTATGCATATCCATATATCAAACAATCAATATAAAATAAACAATCAAAACAAGCATAACCACTCAATCATAAGTGCATAACCATAGCCACTAAGGTGACCACACTTGTTTGCCGTCACAAGTGTTATCATTTGGTCTTTCCTAAGGGTTTACGATAATACACAAAAAGGGTCCATGAACTCCCACTTGAATCCACATCCAAAAGCTTCAAGTGTCCATGTCCTTTATGCCCTTCCTTTGAGTCTCCAACTTGTGCATCTTCTTTTACAAAATTAATCCTAACGCTATTTTTCTAATAAAAGAAATGCACCTAATCTATTTATTACATAACCAATGAATAAATAAATTACAACCCAAAATAAAAACACAAAATTATTATTACAACCCTTTAGTTAATAAAACCAAACATGACAAAATTACAATCAACCAAATCCAAAATACATTAGGTCAAGGCTATGTTATGCACCAAAATATGTATCAAATACAACATTCAAGAACAACCATGAACTCCTTTCTTAAGCCTAAAAGTTTCGGCCAACATAAACCAAAACTTTAGGGTTTTGTCCAAACAAAACAATCAACCACTTGATGTTAATCTTTCAAGTTTTATTCTAAAGCATGTAAGATAAAACTTTGAAAGATAAGGGATTCAGACATCCATAACGAAACAGCCCCTAATGGGTTGAAAAAAGTCCAACAAAACTAAATTTTCTTGGACTTTTGAAGCAAATATTCCACATAACCGGCTCTGATACCATTGTTGGGTTTGTAAACAAGATTCGGAGATGTTAACCATTTAAACAACAAAACACAGCAGATATTTGTAGGGGTTTGTTACACCATTTTCAGCTTGTTTAACCATTTAAACAAATGAAACGCAGCGGAATGTACTACATTAAAACATGTTAAAGTTTCTGAAAATTATGTTCTTTAGGTGATAAACATATGCATAAACCAAACCCATATTACAAAGGATCATTTTTATGTGAATAGACAAGCTATGAAAGCATAAAACATGCATTATGGACAGCCATATAGAGGCTGCCTTAGACTACCTTTCAGCAGCTCAAAAGGGGTCGAAATCTTTGAGGATGATGATGTTTTGAGCAGCAATCCTTCAGGGTGGAGGACCTCAAATCTTGATACCCACAAGTCCTTCAAACACCAAGCTTGTTAGGAGAGCAACACCAAAAGAAACCCCCTTGAAGAACAATCCGAATCAGCCAAAACAGCCAAGAAAAACTGATTTTGCAGCTTTGTTTTGCTTCTTCAATCCGAAAATTAGCTTTCTTAAAAGAGAGAAATGTTTCTTTGTGTGTGAGAGAGAAAGTGTTGCATGGATGGTTGCTTGAATGAATGAATTAAGTCTTGTAGAAGCCAAGACAAAATGTGTTTCCCTATGCCTTTGGGCGGCCGAAGGGTGGGGTTCAAAATGTTCCCCCCATTTTGAAACTTAATCTTTTAATTCATTCTTTCACCCCTTTTGTTTTATAAAATTAAAACTGGTTTTAATTTTATAACAATAAGACACTTTTATTTGTTATTATTTAACCCATTTAAATAACGAAACATACAACCTCTCATGAACAAATTATCTATATAATGTTGTTCTTTTCCGAAAGCAACGTTTTAGAAAAACCCATTTTTTTTTCTAAATTGGTGTCGGTACTTATTTGTTTGATCTCATCAGCAAATAAATATTAATTGGTGTTTGTATAGCTTGTTATTGGGTATGACCTAACTTGGATCATAACGCACTAACCACATCAATCTTGTATGTGTCTTGAGCATATAAGGTCCAACAATCTCCCACTTGCACAAGATTCATAGAAGATTGATGCAACTAGTAAATACCGCCTAACAACGGTTTACTACCCTTAATACGTATGACTAAGTGCCATTCAATAACATCATTCTCTTCAAGTATCATACTGGAAATGTTTTAGGTGAATCAATCATCTATCCTTTTGTTACAGATGTCATGGTAAATCCAAGGACACAGAATGGTCATTCCTTGTTGATTTAACTTAATCAGGCCTTAGACATCTTGCTCTCAACGAATAAGAGGAACAAATTCCATCTTGACTACATACGTTTCTCACAAACACCTCGTGTCATACCTGAACATACCCTTATGTACTGTCCACTATTTCAGGATATGAAGAATTAGCTCAAGGTATAATACTTGGTGAATATCAAAACCCAATATGTATCTCAGGTCGGAGGATACCAAATGATATTCACCTTTACTCAAATTTACTTATGAACAATCAATAAGATTCCATGGAGTAATATTTGAGATGCAGGTCAGTCCTATATTTGCATCCCACAAATATCTATGAACCTTGGTAGCAACCCATTGCTCTATATTCATCCTTATGATATCAACCAATCCATGTTCATAATAATCTTACCCTCACACTTGTTCCCACAAGTCTGAACGACTACGGACATTTAGAGTAAACAATTTACTCATGGATTAAACATGCTAAATTAGAACATTAATTGAAACATTATAACCAAATAATTTTATTCAAATAATAAGGAGTTCCACATATCCAAATACAAAATTTACAGATCAAATCCAATCACTAGAATATCGAAGTCCCATGGCACAAGTATGACCTTCATGCTTTGCCTTTTCAAGGAGGTTCGTGAGAGGATCCGTAATGTTTTGATCTGTGTGAACTTTGCGAATACATATCTTTCCCTTTTCAACTTCATCTCATATGTAGTTGAATCTCCATTCAATGTGCCTAGTCTTTTGATGAGCATGAGGTTCCTTGATTTGAGCAATCGCACCCTCGTTGTCACAAAAGATCTCTAGGGCCGGGTATTGAATGGAAGGGACTACCCCTAGATCGGCAATGAATTTCTTCAACCATACAGCTTCTTGAGCTGCCAATGAGGCGGCGACGTATTCAGATTCTACAATTGATAAGGCCACCACATCCTGCTTGGAGCTCTTCTAAGAGACCGCTCCTCCATTTAGAATGAAAATGTATCCCGATTGTGACCGTGAATCGTCACGATCGGTTTTGGAAACTCGCATCCGTGTAACCTTTTACAACGAGTTCCTCATCACCAGATCCATAGATTAGGAACATATCTCTTGTCCTCCTCAGTTACTTAAGTATGTTCTTAACAGCCATCCAATCACTGTTTCCAGGATTTTACTGGCATCGACTTGTCATGCTTAAGGCGCATGACACGTCCGGTCGAGTGCATATCATCGTATACATGATGGATCCAATAGCAGATGCGTATGGGATTGCCTTCATTTTATCTTGCTCATCCTTTGAGCAAGGACATTAAGTCGTACTCAATATCGTTCCTCTTTTAATAGGTACTGTACCTTTCTTAGAGTTCTCCATCTTGAACCTTTTCAAGATTTTATCAATATATGCACTTTGATTTAAACCAATCAACCGCCTTTATCTATCCCTATAGATCTTTATTCCCAGAATATAGGCGGCTTCACCAAGATCCTTAATGGAAAAACAACTTCCAAGCCAGGTTTTTACACCTTCCAAGGTTGGAATGTCATTTCCAAATAGTAGTATGTCATAAACATACAATACTAGGAAAGTTATTGTGCTCCCACTAGCCTTCTTATACACACAAGCCTCATCAGCGTTTTTGATGAAGCCTAATTTCTTTACCTCCTCATCAAAACGGTGATTCCAGCTTCTCGATGCTTGTTTCAATCCATAGATTGATTTCTTTAACTTTCATACTTTATTAGGATGTTTGGGATAGACAATGTAGGGGTTTTAACATGTTTATCCAAGTTCATATAAGCTTGTTTATATGAAAACGCAGCGGATTTATGTTTTAAAACATGTCAACATAGATGGTTATTAAACCCATTTAATAAGCAATCCCCAAAACCATGGATCATTATACGAAATTGCATACAATGGAATGAACATAAGATGATGAAATACAACCTTTGGAGCTGCTGGATTTCGAGATTAGAGAGGTGAATGAAGATGAAAACTTGGCTGAAACTTCAAAGTAGAAGCCCTCAAGTGGTGATACCCCAAGCTTCTGCAAACACCTTTGATTGCTAGGAATCTTTGACACCAATTTTCAGCAACCAAAACCCTTTTGAAAGCTGAAAATTCTGCTCTATCTTTTCTTCCAAAACCGTCAGAGAGAGAGGAGTTTGAGAGAGGAGAAAGCTTTTTGCATGCAAGAGTGAATGACTAGAAGTTGGAGTGTGTTGGTGTCTTTAAGTTTGTCTATTTACAAGACAAAGAATTGGAACCTCATTGGCCCCCTTGGGTGGCCGAATTCTTCAAGACAAAAAGGGTCCCACCCTTTTAATTTTAAACATAACTAACACACTCTAATTTCTAATTTATAAAGTTGAAAACTAATTTTTAAACTTTATAAATTAAACACTCTTTTATTTGTTATCATTTAGTAGAACTAAATAATGAAAAACAAATAATATCTCATGAACAATTATCCACATAATAATGTTCATTTGGAAAAGCAATAATTTAGAAAATCCATTTTCTAAATTTGTGTCATTATTTATTTGTATGATCTTATCAACAAATAAATTATCTTTTGATGTTTGTTAAGCTTGTTATTGGGTATGACCCGACTTGGATCATTTCACACTAGCCACATCAATTTAATATGTATCTTGGGCAGATCAATTCCTTCAGACAAAACCTTCAGGCTGAACCATATAGACATCTTCCTTAAGATATCCATTTAGGAAAGCGGTTTTGACATCCATTCGCCAAATCTCATAATCATAATGAGCAGCTATGGCAAACAATATCCTTATAGACTTTAGCATTGCAACAGGTGAAAAGGTTTCATCACAGTCAACCCCTTGAGTTTGAGTGAAACCCTTTGCTACAAGTCTAGCTTTATAAGTATCCAAGTTTCCATGCATATCGGTTTTCTTCTTGAAAACCCACTTACTTCCAACTATCTTGGAGTTAAGAGGTGGTTCAACAAGTTCCCAAATTTGATTGTCATACATGGATTGCATCTCAACGTTCATGGCTTCAAGCTATTTGTCACAATCCTAATTGGACACTGCATTATGATATGTGGTTGGTTCATCTGAATCTACCACATAACATCCATCCATGAAAAATCCGTATCTTTCAGGTGGATTACTCGTTCTACCACTTCTGTGAACGTTTTGTGTGTATTGATCAACCGTTTGATCATCCTCAACATCCTCATGTTGAGTGCTAGTTTTAACGAAACGTGCATCGGGTCATGGTTCTTGATCCTCCTCAAGATCCACTGTTCTACTGCTAGTTCCTTTCATAAGGAACTTTGCTTCTAAGAACTCACCCTTTCTGGCAACAAACACTTTTTGTTCCAGTGGATCATAGAAATAATATCCCATAGAATCTCTAGGATGTCAAATAAAGATACACTTGGTGGATCGGACTTCTAATTTGTTTGGGGTGGGAGTCTTAACATAAGCCTCACAACCCCAGACCCTTAAGTATGATAGGGATGGAACTCTTCCATGCCATATCTCAAAGGGTGTCCTTTCCACCTTTTTGGTTGGGGCCATATTTAAAATACGGGCCGTGAAGAGCAAAGCGAAACCCCAAAATGATAGAGGCAATGTGCTTCTAGCCATCATAGATCGAACCATATCCAATAAGGTTCGATTCCTCCTCTCAGATACACCATTATTGGTGGCCATCTACAAAATTTAACAAAGATCTATTTTAGTATTTTCGATATTGCCAATTTTAATAATTAATGTTATTTTTATATTAAAATCTAGAACCCAACATTACATTTAAATTGTGGATAGGTGACCTTTATCCCACGATTTAAATTAATAAGGTGGTCAACGATTGACGGTTGCAACCATTTGCAACTTCTAGAGGTATGGGATTGACTTTAAACATCATATGAAAGTCAGCATGTTAATCCCATCAAAACCATTTGGAAACCATAATGTAGGTGATCCATTTAACATGGTTTACAAATCAAGTTACCCTACTTGCACACACATGTGAGTTTACCAGCATAAGTGGTTAGGTGACCTTTATCCCACCATTGTGGTATCCCCACCTTATGTCACAAGTTCCCTCTAAATGGTTAGGTGACCTTTATCCAATTAAGAGTTTCCAAATGACTCAAGTGTTGTGCAAAAGGATGGTGTTAAACTTGTTTGATAAGAATTTAAAGTTTTCATAATCTTAGTTTAGAAAACTCTATGTACTTGTATTTGCATGCTTTCAAGTACAAGATACCCTATGGTTCTTTTAATAAAACCCATTTTATTATGAAATCATTACTCCTTTGAATAACCATTTATTAACACTTAATGATTAAGAACCATTTTTATATTAGCTTGTTAAGATCATTTTTATTAAGATTGTTTATCATATCCATATATTATACAATCATTCACAAAATCATAATCAAACAAGCATAATATAAACAACCACAATATGCATAACCATAGCTACTATTGTGACCACACTTGTTTGCCATCACAAGTGTGGTCATTTGGTCTTTCCTAAGGGTTGAATACAACACAAAGATGAGTTCTTCATAGACTCCCACTTGAACTTTCATCCATATGCTTCAAGTCCTTCTCTTTGTGTCTTCTCTCTTGTGCTTCCTTCCCGAGCATCTTCTTTTACAAAATATATATCCTAATACATATTTTCTAGTAAAATAAAAATACTCCTAATCTATTATTACAACCCAATGAATAAATAGACAAAATATAAGCACAAAACTCTACAACCCAATTGAATGAATATAATTAAATAAATACGTTCAATCCAAACCAAAACAATACAAGGTCTAAGCTAGGTTATGCACTATCACATGAATAATCATAAACATCATTCAATAAACAAAATAAACCCCATCAAACCCTAAATTTTCAGCCAACATAAACTAAAAATTAGGGTTTGTTTGTCCAAACAAACAACAACCAAAACTATCAACCAATTGACATTCCTATCTTTCAAAGTTTAATCATAAGCATGAAGATATAACTTTGAAAGACATGGTGTTTATTGAATCAACCAAAATCAGCCTCTAATGAGTTGATAATGATCCTTTAAATCCGATTTTAAAGGACAAGAACAAGCAAGCTATCCACATAACCGGCTCTTGATGCCATTGTAGGGGTTTGTTACACCATTTTCAGCTTGTTTAACCATTTAAACAAATGAAACGCAGCGGAATGTACTACTTTAAAACATGTTAAAGTTTCTGAAAATTATGTTCTTTAGGTGATAAACATATGCATAAACCAAACCCATATTACAAAGGATCATTTTTATGTGAATAGACAAGCTATGAAAGCATAAAACATGCATTATGGACAGCCATATAGAGGCTGCCTTAGACAACCTTTCAGCAGCTCAAAAGGGGTCGAAATCTTTGAGGATGATGATGTTTTGAGTAGCAATCCTTCAGGGTGGAGGACCTCAAATCTCGATACCCACAAGTCCTTCAAACACCAAGCTTGTTAGGAGAGCAACACCAAAAGAAAACCCCTTAGAAGAACAATCCGAATCAGCCAAAACAGCCAAGAAAAACCGATTTTTCAGCTTTGTTGTCATACCCTCAAAATCCACGTACGGAGTTTTACAGCGAGGCGTGTGAACAAACCAGGATCACAGTCAATAGTTACTCAGAACGACTCTATATGCTACGTTTAACATAACAAACCAAAGTTCAAACTTTAAAAATCATGCGGAAGCGTATAGTAATAAAACAAACCCAAAGTATATAAATGTATAAAATGACAAAACATGCGCCAACCAACTGTTTAAAACCCAAAATGTAAACATAAACAAATGTATCATTTTTTAAGTGTTAGGATGCATGCTTGACTCGTGCAGTGCTCCTACTGGCATTCCGGATTAACGACCTGATAATAGTATACTAAAAGTCAACACAATGGTTGGTGAGTTCAAGAGTTTGCGTGTAAACATAACAGTTTAACAATAGTGATATATATAAGCATGTGCATTGTAATAGATAGCTAGTCCATTAACAAATGAATATTAATACATAGTGAATTCGCAATTGAAGTTGACTGTGATATGTTTGCCTCCTGTCACGACTTACCATGTCATGACAAATATTCATAGGACAAATTGCACCCGGTTGACCTCGAGTCACACAGGTGGGGCTCGTCAGACCCAGTAGTATTACCCAAGTTTCCCCGCTATTCAATATTAACAATTCGAAAGTGTGAGGACTTTATCATGGTAAACAGCACTATATTAATATCATACACAACTTAAATAATAAAAGCGTTTGTACAGTTACAAGTATGCTATCTCCTCCAAAAGAGATTAAGTAAAACAGTGAGGCATGAACTCACCTGATACACGTATTGAGTACTAGAGTTTACTTAAAAGACAAAGTGGACAGTCAACCCTCAGAGGTTACCTAGATCATGTGAGTACATGAGTATGTGTAAACAGAGAATATGAGAAACCCTAAGTGCACTACAACCAAGACTTAAGGTTTTAGAAGAACAGACATGTTTGACCCAGTTGACCCATTTGACTCGTTGGTGACATTATGTGTTGTAAACCATTAAAACAGACATGAGCATGTATCATACATGGTTAACATTCCAATGAATCACATATGATGCTACATTCCCAATGTATTGCTTAGATCATCATGCTATGCAAATATCATACAAATCATGTAAGTCTTTAACATATAGCATGCTCAGTGTATCCATAACACAGCTAGTGTATCATATAAAAGGTCAGATCATGCATAGCCTACTTATATGACTTATAACCATGAATTAGCATATACAGGTCAAAACAGATAATTGATTTCCAGTCCCAAACGTGATGTCCTAGTTACTAGCCAACATACAAATTCATACCTGATCTCCAGAGTGCATAAATCACACAACAACCTAATAAACATTCCATACGACCCAATTTACAGATTCTATCACATTAGGCATCAACAACAAGCATTCTAGCATGATCCTAATGTCATGAACATGTCAAATTCCCAATATCCAATGTTCATCCAAAATAAAGTTTCCCTTTTGGGAAAGTTCATCCCAAAACTTACTAAACACCCAATGTACATACAATTCATCAATAATATACTATTTCAAGTTCATAACAACAACTAACCATGATCAACAACATCAAACTACCATAATTCATCAATTCATATCTAAAAAGTTTCTACTTTTGGCAAGATATGAACAACAACATCCAACCTAAGATTTCTAGCACTCATAGCAACAATCTAGCATTCATATCATAATCCCAATATTCATACAACATCATTAACACCCTAATACCATCAGTTCATCATTAAATTTCCAAGGTCATGCACAAAAGTTACTATTAATAGTAAGGTATGATCCAAGCATCAAAATCATTATTTCTTGCATGATTCATGTTTGCTAGCATTCATACTAACTAGTTAACATCCCAACAACATCAAACAACAATCAATTCCACAAAATCCCCAAAATTTTCGAATTAGGGTTCATATTCATCAAGGTTCATAATCAATCAATCAAAACCGTAGTTTTCTTGCATAATCAACTTTAAACAACATACATACATCCTAACTAACATGTTAACATCAACAAAACATCAAATTTCAGCCCCAAGAACATCCAATTTCGCAACTAGGGTTCAGCCCTAATGAGAAACCCACAAAAACAACAAAACTAACCATCCATTCACGTGTATACTTGTCAAGGAAGGTCCAAATCGCGTTCTAGTGCTTGAAATCGATCAAAACCATGGCTAATTGGTTGCTCTAGGCTGAAAATCGCAGGGAGAGGAGATGGGGCGGCAGGCCACGGTCGAATGAGGGAAGGGTTGGGTTTGTGGTGTTTTGTTTTAACCAATTTACAAGAATACCCCCTCTAAAACTTGCATTTTGTATTTTTTATAAAGTTTAAGCTTTTAAACTATTTATAATGTGTTTTTAACTTAATAATATTAACATCTAAACTAATGGTAACACTTGTATATTTTATTTTATAAAAACACAAAACATACGAATTAAGACACGCGTTTCCACGTTACGCGATAAAATTCCCAAATAGTCTTTAAATCGCGTAAACACATAAGCATAACACAATAATCATCTGATCAACCAGATTCTTATTAAATTAACATTATTAATTATTATTAGGTCACCAAAATCAAACGACAACTAGTGTGTGCTTACGACACTTGTATGCAAAACTCAATGGAACTAATGGAGTTTGGTAACGGAAAATCACCGGATGTCACATTATCCCCATGTTGAAAGAATTTTCGTCCCAAAAATTGCGTTACATGGTGAGAGTGTTCCATCACACGGTGAGAGTGCTCCATCACTGGTCTACTGCATTGGCACACATAAATCGAAATCGATTGAGTTTCGGATGAGTTGTCACATCATCCCCATGTTGAAAGAAATTTTTTCCTGAAATTTAAATCGATACCTTCGTCTGCAGGCGTCGTCTCGAACGGTTGAGGGTTCTTAAGCTTCACTTGATCTTCACGTTCCCATGTGAATTCCGGTATGTCGCGAGTTCCAACGAACCTTGACTATGGGTATTTTGCTCTGCTTAGGTGTTTTCACCTCACGATCCATCACCTCAGCTGGTTCTTCGATAAAGCGTAATTGTTCATCCACTTGTACATCTTCTAGTGGTACAATTAGTGTCTCATCCGATAAACACTTCTTCAAATTTGAAACGTGAAACACATTGTGGACTCCACTCAGCAAATCCGGTAAAGCTAGGCGATAGGCCACCGGACCTATTCTTTCCAATATCTCAAATGGTCCGACGTACCTCGGGTTTAGCTTTCCTCGCTTACCAAACCGAACTACGCCTTTCCACGGTGAGACTTTCAATAACACCTTGTTGCCAATTTGAAACTCTAGAGGTTTCCGTCTCTTGTCAGCATAACTTTTCTGTCTATCTCGCGCTGCTGCCATATGATTCCGTATCTGCACGATATTATCAGTTGTTTCATGTATTAGCCCGGGATTAGTTGACTATCACCAATTTCAGCCCAGCAAACCGGTGATCGACACTTTCTCCCATACAAAACCTCGAAAGGTGCTGCCTGTATGCTAGTGTGATAACTGTTATTATAGGAAAATTCCACCAAGTGCAGGTGAACTTCCCAGTTGTTCCCGAAATCAATCACACAAGCACGTAGCATATCCTCTAAAGTCTGTATTGTATGCTTACTCTGACCGTCAGTCTGTGGATGATAAGCAGTACTCATATCCAATCGAGTACCCAGAGATTTTTGTAGTGATTGGCAGAAGTGTGACGTGAAACGAGCATCGCGATCAGAGATAATTGAGATTGGTACGACATGTCTTGAAATGATTTCCTTAAGATACAGTCGGGTTAACTTCCCCACCTTATCCGTTTCCTTGATTGTAAGAAAGTGAGCGGACTTGGTCAACCGATCCACAATAACCCAGATTGTGTCACAACCGGTATTAGTCCAGGGTAACCTAGTGATAAAATCCATAGAAATTTGTTCCCATTTCCACATTGGTATCTCGGGTTGCTGTAACAGTCCGGATGGTTTTTGGTATTCCACCTTTACCTTCGAACAGGTCAAACACTTGCTCACATGTGTAGCTACGTTCGCCTTCATGTTAGGCCACCAATAGTGCGCCTTTAGATCATGATACATCTTGTCAGATCCAGGATGTATAGAATATTTAGACTTGTGTGCCTCGCTTATAACCAAATCCCTCAGATTTCCATAGACAGGCACCCAAAGTGTATCCATGAAGTACCGAATTCCATCCTCTTTCACTACCAATTGTTTATCCATTCCCCTTAACGACTCAGAACCAATGTTTTCCTCTTTCAATGCTTCTATCTGTGCTTCCTTAACTTGTCCAGGCGGATGGGTACTGATCGTGAGTTTCAAGGCTCGCACCCGCGTGGGTTTAGCTGTTTCTTTTCGGCTTAAGGAATCGGCAACCACGTTCGCCTTTCCAGGATGGTACTTGATAGCACAATAATAATAGTTAAGAAGTTCCACCCAAAGTCCTTGCCTCATATTCAGCTCCTTTTGCTCAAAGATGTGCTGAAGACTCTTGTGATCGGTGTAGATAGTGCATTTGGTACCGTACAAGTAATGTCTCGAAATCATTAAGGCAAAAACTACTGCACCCAATTCGAGGTCATGGGTAGTGTAGTTCTTCTCGTGCACCTTCAGTTGTCTCGAGGCGTAAGCTATTACCTTATCTCGCTGCATCAAGACACAACCCAATCCTTGAATGGATGCGTCACAATACACCACGAAATCATCTGTCCCCTCTGGCAGTGCCAATATCGGTGCACTACAGAGTTTCTGTTTTAATAGCTGAAAAGCCGCATCTTGACTTTCACCCCATTTGTATGCCATTCCTTTGTGAGTCAAAGCTGTGAGAGGTTATGCAATCTTAGAAAATCCCTCTATGAATCATCGGTAATACCTTGCTAATCCCAGAAATTGTCTTATCTCACTCGGTGTCTTAGGTATAGCACAATTCTTTATCACCACAATCTTGGCAGGATCAACATGTATACCCTTCTCATTAACAATGCGACCTAGAAATTGCACCTCGCGTATCCAAAAGTCACACTTAGAGAATCTGGCGTACAGTTGCTCATTCTTCAGTAGTTCTAAGATTAATCGTAGATGCTCTTCATGGTCCTCCTTGGTCTTAGAGTATATCAGTATGTCATCGATAAACACAATAACAAGCTGATCAAGATAGGGTTTGCACACGCGATTCATGAGGTCCATGAACACCGCAGGTGCATTAGTCAACCCAAAAGGCATGACCAAGAACTCGTAATGACCATAACGAGTACGGAATGCAGTTTTGGAGATGTCTTCCTCACGGACTCTGAGTTGATGATAACCAGACCACAAGTCGATCTTCGAGTAATAGCTTGATCCCTGAAGCTGATCAAACAAATCGTCGATACGAGGTAGAGGGTATCGGTTCTTGATAGTAACTTTGTTTAACTCTCTATAATCGATGCACATTCGAAACGTGCCATCTTTCTTCTTGACAAAGAGAAAAGGGGCTCCCCAAGGTGATGTGCTAGGTCAAATAAAGCCCTTATCTAGAAGATCCTGAAGTTGTGATGACAACTCCTGTAGTTCGTTCGGTACTAATCGATAAGGTGCTCTAGCAACCGAGGCTGCACCGGGAGTCAGTTCGATTTGGAATTCCACTTGACGATGAGGTGGTAGTCCAGGAAGATCCTCTGGAAACACCTCTGGAAAGTCTCGTACCACTGGAATATCCTCTATTTTTCTTTCCTCTGGTTTCTTATCGGTGACGAGTGCCAGAATAGCCAAACGGCCTTTTCGCAATAACTTTTGTGCTTTTATGTAAGAGATAATGCCCATCACTGCACCGCTCCTATCGCCTCGGATTGTAAGGATTTTGTCACCAACAGGGATTCGTATGATTTTCTCGTGACATATGATTTCTGCTTGCTTATTAGAGAGCCAATCCATGCCTACCACAACGTCGAAACTTCCTAGTGTAACAGGCATAAGATCTATAGCGAAAGTATGACCAGTGAATTCTATCTTACAATCCTTAAGGATGTGTGTTACATGGATTTGTTTACCGTTGGCCAATTCTATGGTGTATTTAGATTCTAAGGCAGAAGGGATATCACTTAAAAGACTACAGAACTTTAAGGATACGAAACTCCTATCGGCTCCAGTATCAAACAGTACCGTAGCAAAACATCCATTGACAGAAAACCTACCAGTAACAATAGTAGCGTCATTTAGAGCCTCACCTGAGCCAATGATGAAGGCTCTCCCTTTGGCTCCAGTATTATTACCACCATTTCCATTGCCTTTTCCATCATTGTTGTTGTTGCCTTGATTGTTGTTGTTTTCGCCATTGCCATTACCGTTTTTCCTCAGCTGCAGTCAGTTTCGCCTGTAGTGCCCTTCTTTCCCACACTCAAAGCAACCCTTTGGAGTCTCCTGAGATTGTTGTGGCTTCCTAACCAAATCACCACAGCAATCCTTGGCTAAGTGTCCCATTTTGTCACACCGTTGACACTTGAAATTGTCATATCTCCCAACATGATGATAGTTGCATCGCGTACACTTGGGCTGTTTACCACCGTAACCGCTGGGTCCTTGACTGTTTGAAGCTGACTGGTTGAAATTACGATTGTTATCGAACCTCTTTTGTTGTTGTTACGGTGGTTGTTGCTGAGATTGATGTTGACTACCAGACGATGATGATTTATTGTTGTTGTTGGTGGTGTTGGAGGCATCCCACTTCCTTTTGTTGTCGGGCACGCTCGCCGTAGCGCCCCGTTTTGGTAACCGTCCTTGCTGCACAGCTTCATCAGTCAGTTTGTGGGCTAGGCGGATAGCTTGTCGGGAGCTGTTGGATTTCGAGATTAGAGAGGTGAATGAAGATGAAAACTTGGCTGAAACTTCAAAGTAGAAGCCCTCAAGTGGTGATACCCCAAGCTTGTGCAAACACCTTTGATTGCTAGGAATCTTTGACACCAATTTTCAGCAACCAAAACCCTTTTGAAAGCTGAAAATTCTGCTCTATCTTTTCTTCCAAAACCGTCAGAGAGAGAGGAGTTTGAGAGAGGAGAAAGCTTTTTGCATGCAAGAGTGAATGACTAGAAGTTGGAGTGTGTTGGTGTCTTTAAGTTTGTCTATTTACAAGACAAAGAATTGGAACCTCATTGGCCCCCTTGGGTGGCCGAATTCTTCAAGACAAAAAGGGTCCCACCCTTTTAATTTTAAACATAACTAACACACTCTAATTTCTAATTTATAAAGTTGAAAACTAATTTTTAAACTTTATAAATTAAACACTCTTTTATTTGTTATCATTTAGTAGAACTAAATAACGAAAAACAAATAATATCTCATGAACAATTATCCACATAATAATGTTCATTTGGAAAAGCAATAATTTAGAAAATCCATTTTCTAAATTTGTGTCATTATTTATTTGTATGATCTTATCAACAAATAAATTATCTTTTGATGTTTGTTAAGCTTGTTATTGGGTATGACCCGGCTTGGATCATTTCACACTAGCCACATCAATTTAATATGTATCTTGGGCAGATCAATTCCTTCAGACAAAACCTTCAGGCTGAACCATATAGACATCTTCCTTAAGATATCCATTTAGGAAAGCGGTTTTGACATCCATTTGCCAAATCTCATAATCATAATGAGCAGCTATGGCAAACAATATCCTTATAGACTTTAGCATTGCAACAGGTGAAAAGGTTTCATCACAGTCAACCCCTTGAGTTTGAGTGAAACCCTTTGCTACAAGTCTAGCTTTATAAGTATCCAAGTTTCCATGCATATCGGTTTTCTTCTTGAAAACCCACTTACTTCCAACTATCTTGGAGTTAAGAGGTGGTTCAACAAGTTCCCAAATTTGATTGTCATACATGGATTGCATCTCAACGTTCATGGCTTCAAGCCATTTGTCACAATCCTAATTGGACACTGCATTATGATATGTGGTTGGTTCATCTGAATCTACCACATAACATCCATCTATGAAAAATCCGTATCTTTCAGGTGGATTACTCGTTCTACCACTTCTGCGAACGTTTTGTGTGTATTGATCAACCGTTTGATCATCCTCAACATCCTCATGTTGAGTGCTAGTTTTAACGAAACGTGCATCGGGTCATGGTTCTTGATCCTCCTCAAGATCCACTGTTCTACTGCTAGTTCCTTTCATAAGGAACTTTGCTTCTAAGAACTCACCCTTTCTGGCAACAAACACTTTTTGTTCCAGTGGATCATAGAAATAATATCCCATAGAATCTCTAGGATGTCCAATAAAGATACACTTGGTGGATCGGACTTCTAATTTGTTTGGGGTGGGAGTCCTAACATAAGCCTCACAACCCCAGACCCTTAAGTATGATAGGGATGGAACTCTTCCATGCCATATCTCAAAGGGTGTCCTTTCCACCTTTTTGGTTGGGGCCATATTTAAAATACGGGCCGTGAAGAGCAAAGCGAAACCCCAAAATGATAGAGGCAATGTGCTTCTAGCCATCATAGATCGAACCATATCCAATAAGGTTCGATTCCTCCTCTCAGATACACCATTATTGGTGGCCATCTACAAAATTTAACAAAGATCTATTTTAGTATTTTCGATATTGCCAATTTTAATAATTAATGCCTTTTAAGGTTATTTTTATATTAAAATCTAGAACCCAACATTACATTTAAATTGTGGATAGGTGACCTTTATCCCACGATTTAAATTAATAAGGTGGTCAACGATTGACGGTTGCAACCATTTGCAACTTCTAGAGGTATGGGATTGACTTTAAACATCATATGAAAGTCGGCATGTTAATCCCATCAAAACCATTTGGAAACCATAATGTAGGTGATCCATTTAACATGGTTTACAAATCAAGTTACCCTACTTGCACACACATGTGAGTTTACCAGCATAAGTGGTTAGGTGACCTTTATCCCACCATTGTGGTATCCCCACCTTATGTCACAAGTTCCCTCTAAATGGTTAGGTGACCTTTATCCAATTAAGAGTTTCCAAATGACTCAAGTGTTGTGCAAAAGGATGGTGTTAAACTTGTTTGATAAGAATTTAAAGTTTTCATAATCTTAGTTTAGAAAACTCTATGTACTTGTATTTGCATGCTTTCAAGTACAAGATACCCTATGGTTCTTTTAATAAAACCCATTTTATTATGAAATCATTACTCCTTTGAATAACCATTTATTAACACTTAATGATTAAGAACCATTTTTATATTAGCTTGTTAAGATCATTTTTATTAAGATTGTTTATCATATCCATATATTATACAATCATTCACAAAATCATAATCAAACAAGCATAATATAAACAACCACAATATGCATAAGCATAGCTACTATTGTGACCACACTTGTTTGCCATCACAAGTGTGGTCATTTGGTCTTTCCTAAGGGTTTAATACAACACAAAGATGAGGTCTTCATAGACTCCCACTTGAACTTTCATCCATATGCTTCAAGTCCTTCTCTTTGTGTCTTCTCTCTTGTGCTTCCTTCCCGAGCATCTTCTTTTACAAAATATATATCCTAATACATATTTTCTAGTAAAATAAAAATACTCCTAATCTATTATTACAACCCAATGAATAAATAGACAAAATATAAGCACAAAACTCTACAACCCAATTGAATGAATATAATTAAATAAATACGTTCAATCCAAACCAAAACAATACAAGGTCTAAGCTAGGTTATGCACTATCATATGAATAATCATAAACATCATTCAATAAACAAAATAAACCCCATCAAACCCTAAATTTTCAGCCAACATAAACTAAAAATTAGGGTTTGTTTGTCCAAACAAACAACAACCAAAACTATCAACCAATTGACATTCCTATCTTTCAAAGTTTAATCATAAGCATGAAGATATAACTTTGAAAGACATGGTGTTTATTGAATCAACCAAAATAAGCCTCTAATGAGTTGATAATCATCCTTTAAATCCGATTTTAAAGGACAAGAACAAGCAAGCTATCCACATAACCGGATCTTGATGCCATTGTAGGGGTTTGTTACACCATTTTCAGCTTGTTTAACCATTTAAACAAATGAAACGCAGCGGAATGTACTACTTTAAAACATGTTAAAGTTTCTGAAAATTATGTTCTTTAGGTGATAAACATATGCATAAACCAAACCCATATTACAAAGGATCATTTTTATGTGAATAGACAAGCTATGAAAGCATAAAACATGCATTATGGACAGCCATATAGAGGCTGCCTTAGACAACCTTTCAGCAGCTCAAAAGGGGTCGAAATCTTTGAGGATGATGATGTTTTGAGTAGCAATCCTTCAGGGTGGAGAACCTCAAATCTCGATACCCACAAGTCCTTCAAACACCAAGCTTGTTAGGAGAGCAACACCAAAAGAAAACCCCTTAGAAGAACAATCCGAATCAGCCAAAACAGCCAAGAAAAACCGATTTTCAGCTTTGTTGTCATACCCTCAAAATCCACGTACGGAGTTTTACAGCGAGGCGTGTGAACAAACCAGGATCACAGTCAATAGTTACTCAGAACGACTCTATATGCTACGTTTAACATAACAAACCAAAGTTCAAACTTTAAAAATCATGCGGAAGCGTATAGTAATAAAACAAACCCAAAGTATATAAATGTATAAAATGACAAAACATGCGCCAACCAACTGTTTAAAACCCAAAATGTAAACATCATTTTTTAAGTGTTAGGATGCATGCTTGACTCGTGCAGTGCTCCTACTGGCATTCCGGATTAACGACCTGATAATAGTATACTAAAAGTCAACACAATGGTTGGTGAGTTCAAGAGTTTGCGTGTAAACATAACAGTTTAACAATAGTGATATATATAAGCATGTGCATTGTAATAGATAGCTAGTCCATTAACAAATGAATATTAATACATAGTGAATTCGCAATTGAAGTTGACTGTGATATGTTTGCCTCCTGTCACGACTTACCATGTCATGACAAATATTCATAGGACAAATTGCACCCGGTTGACCTCGAGTCACACAGGTGGGTCTCGTCAGACCCAGTAGTATTACCCAAGTTTCCCCGCTATTCAATATTAACAATTCGAAAGTGTGAGGACTTTATCATGGTAAACAGCACTATATTAATATCATACACAACTTAAATAATAAAAGCGTTTGTACAGTTACAAGTATGCTATCTCCTCCAAAAGAGATTAAGTAAAACAGTGAGGCATGAACTCACCTGATACACGTATTGAGTACTAGAGTTTACTTAAAAGACAAAGTGGACAGTCAACCCTCAGAGGTTACCTAGATCATGTGAGTACATGAGTATGTGTAAACAGAGAATATGAGAAACCCTAAGTGCACTACAACCAAGACTTAAGGTTTTAGAAGAATAGACATGTTTGACCCAGTTGACCCATTTGACTCGTTGGTGACATTATGTGTTGTAAACCATTAAAACAGACATGAGCATGTATCATACATGGTTAACATTCCAATGAATCACATATGATGCTACATTCCCAATGTATTGCTTAGATCATCATGCTATGCAAATATCATACAAATCATGTAAGTCTTTAACATATAGCATGCTCAGTGTATCCATAACACAGCTAGTGTATCATATAAAAGGTCAGATCATGCATAGCCTACTTATATGACTTATAACCATGAATTAGCATATACAGGTCAAAACAGATAATTGATTTCCAGTCCCAAACGTGATGTCCTAGTTACTAGCCAACATACAAATTCATACCTGATCTCCAGAGTGCATAAATCACACAACAACCTAATAAACATTCCATACGACCCAATTTACAGATTCTATCACATTAGGCATCAACAACAAGCATTCTAGCATGATCCTAATGTCATGAACATGTCAAATTCCCAATATCCAATGTTCATCCAAAATAAAGTTTCCCTTTTGGGAAAGTTCATCCCAAAACTTACTAAACACCCAATGTACATACAATTCATCAATAATATACTATTTCAAGTTCATAACAACAACTAACCATGATCAACAACATCAAACTACCATAATTCATCAATTCATATCTAAAAAGTTTCTACTTTTGGCAAGATATGAACAACAACATCCAACCTAAGATTTCTAGCATTCATAGCAACAATCTAGCATTCATATCATAATCCCAATATTCATACAACATCATTAACACCCTAATACCATCAGTTCATCATTAAATTTCCAAGTTCATGCACAAAAGTTACTATTAATAGTAAGGTATAATCCAAGCATCAAAATCATTATTTCTTGCATGATTCATGTTTGCTAGCATTCATACTAACTAGTTAACATCCCAACAACATCAAACAACAATCAATTCCACAAAATCCCCAAAATTTTCGAATTAGGGTTCATATTCATCAAGGTTCATAATCAATCAATCAAAACCGTAGTTTTCCTGCATAATCAACTTTAAACAACATACCTACATCCTAACTAACATGTTAACATCAACAAAACATCAAATTTCAGCCCCAAGAACTTCCAATTTCGCAACTAGGGTTCAGCCCTAATGAGAAACCCACAAAAACAACAAAACTAACCATCAATTCACGTGTATACTTGTCAAGGAAGGTCCAAATCGCGTTTTAGTGCTTGAAATCGATCAAAACCATGGCTAATTGGTTGCTCTAGGCTGAAAATCGCAGGGAGAGGAGATGGGGCGGCAGGCCACGGTCGAATGAGGGAAGGGTTGGGTTTGTGGTGTTTTGTTTTAACCAATTTACAAGAATACCCCCTCTAAAACTTGCATTTTGTATTTTTTATAAAGTTTAAGCTTTTAAACTATTTATAATGTGTTTTTAACTTAATAATATTAACATCTAAACTAATGGTAACACTTGTATATTTTATTTTATAAAAACACAAAACATACGAATTAACACACGCGTTTCCACGTTACGCGATAAAATTCCCAAATAGTCTTTAAATCGCGTAAACACATAAGCATAACACAATAATCATCTGATCAACCAGATTCTTATTAAATTAACATTATTAATTATTATTAGGTCACCAACATCAAACGACAACTAGTGTGTGCTTACGACACTTGTATGCAAAACTCAACGGAACTAATGGAGTTTGGTAACGGAAAATCACCGGATGTCACATTATCCCCATGTTGAAAGAATTTTCGTCCCAAAAATTGCGTTACATGGTGAGAGTGTTCCATCACACGGTGAGAGTGCTCCATCACTGGTCTACTGCATTGGCACACATAAATCGAAATCGATTGAGTTTTGGATGAGTTGTCACATCATCCCCATGTTGAAAGAAATTTTTTCCTGAAATTTAAATCGATACCTTCGTCTGCAGGCATCGTCTCGAACGGTTGAGGGTTCTTAAGCTTCACTTGATCTTCACGTTCCCATGTGAATTCCGGTATGTCGCGAGTTCCAACGAACCTTGACTATGGGTATTTTGCTCTGCTTAGGTGTTTTCACCTCACGATCCATCACCTCGGCTGGTTCTTCGATAAAGCGTAATTGTTCATCCACTTGTACATCTTCTAGTGGTACAATTAGTGTCTCATCCGATAAACACTTCTTCAAATTTGAAACGTGAAACACATTGTGGACTCCACTCAGCAAATCCGGTAAAGCTAGGCGATAGGCCACCGGACCTATTCTTTCCAATATCTCAAATGGTCCGACGTACCTCGGGTTTAGCTTTCCTCGCTTACCAAACCGAACTACGCCTTTCCACGGTGAGACTTTCAATAACACCTTGTTGGCAATTTGAAACTCTAGAGGTTTCCGTCTCTTGTCAGCATAACTTTTCTGTCTATCTCGCGCTGCTGCCATATGATTCCGTATCTGCACGATATTATCAGTTGTTTCATGTATTAGCCCGGGATTAGTTGACTATCACCAATTTCAGCCCAGCAAACCGGTGATCGACACTTTCTCCCATACAAAACCTCGAAAGGTGCTGCCTGTATGCTAGTGTGATAACTGTTATTATAGGAAAATTCCACCAAGTGCAGGTGAACTTCCCAGTTGTTCCCGAAATCAATCACACAAGCACGTAGCATATCCTCTAAAGTCTGTATTGTATGCTTACTCTGACCGTCAGTCTGTGGATGATAAGCAGTACTCATATCCAATCGAGTACCCAGAGATTTTTGTAGTGATTGGCAGAAGTGTGACGTGAAACGAGCATCGCGATCAGAGATAATTGAGATTGGTACGACATGTCTTGAAATGATTTCCTTAAGATACAGTCGGGTTAACTTCCCCACCTTATCCGTTTCCTTGATTGTAAGAAAGTGAGCGGACTTGGTCAACCGATCCACAATAACCCAGATTGTGTCACAACCGGTATTAGTCCAGGGTAACCTAGTGATAAAATCCATAGAAATTTGTTCCCATTTCCACATTGGTATCTCGGGTTGCTGTAACAGTCCGGATGGTTTTTGGTATTCCACCTTTACCTTCGAACAGGTCAAACACTTGCTCACATGTGTAGCTACGTTCGCCTTCATGTTAGGCCACCAATAGTGCGCCTTTAGATCATGATACATCTTGTCAGATCCAGGATGTATAGAATATTTAGACTTGTGTGCCTCGCTCATAACCAAATCCCTCAGATTTCCATAGACAGGCACCCAAAGTGTATCCATGAAGTACCGAATTCCATCCTCTTTCACTACCAATTGTTTATCCATTCCCCTTAACGACTCAGAACCAATGTTTTCCTCTTTCAATGCTTCTATCTGTGCTTCCTTAACTTGTCCAGGCGGATGGGTACTGATCGTGAGTTGCAAGGCTCGCACCCGCGTGGGTTTAGCTGTTTCTTTTCGGCTTAAGGAATCGGCAACCACGTTCGCCTTTCCAGGATGGTACTTGATAGCACAATCATAATAGTTAAGAAGTTCCACCCAAAGTCCTTGCCTCATATTCAGCTCCTTTTGCTCAAAGATGTGCTGAAGACTCTTGTGATCGGTGTAGATAGTGCATTTGGTACCGTACAAGTAATGTCTCGAAATCATTAAGGCAAAAACTACTGCACCCAATTCGAGGTCATGGGTAGTGTAGTTCTTCTCGTGCACCTTCAGTTGTCTCGAGGCATAAGCTATTACCTTATCTCGCTGCATCAAGACACAACCCAATCCTTGAATGGATGCGTCACAATACACCACGAAATCATCTGTCCCCTCTGGCAGTGCCAATATCGGTGCACTACAGAGTTTCTGTTTTAATAGCTAAAAAGCCGCATCTTGACTTTCACCCCATTTGTATGCCATTCCTTTGTGAGTCAAAGCTGTGAGAGGTTGTGCAATCTTAGAAAATCCCTCTATGAATCATCGGTAATACCTTGCTAATCCCAGAAATTGTCTTATCTCACTCGGTGTCTTAGGTATAGCACAATTCTTTATCACCACAATCTTGGCAGGATCAACATGTATACCCTTCTCATTAACAATGCGACCTAGAAATTGCACCTCGCGTATCCAAAAGTCACACTTAGAGAATCTGGCGTACAGTTGCTCATTCTTCAGTAGTTCTAAGATTAATCGTAGATGCTCTTCATGGTCCTCCTTGGTCTTAGAGTATATCAGTATGTTATCGATAAACACAATAACAAGCTGATCAAGATAGGGTTTGCACACGCGATTCATGAGGTCTATGAACACCGCAGGTGCATTAGTCAACCCAAAAGGCATGACCAAGAACTCGTAATGACCATAACGAGTACGGAATGCAGTTTTGGAGATGTCTTCCTCACGGACTCTGAGTTGATGATAACCAGACCACAAGTCGATCTTCGAGTAATAGCTTGATCCCTGAAGCTGATCAAACAAATCGTCGATACGAGGTAGAGGGTATCGGTTCTTGACAGTAACTTTGTTTAACTCTCTATAATCGATGCACATTCGAAACGTGCCATCTTTCTTCTTGACAAAGAGAAAAGGGGCTCCCCAAGGTGATGTGCTAGGTCGAATTAAGCCCTTATCTAGAAGATCCTGAAGCTGTGATGACAACTCCTGTAGTTCGTTCGGTACTAATCGATAAGGTGCTCTAGCAACCGGGGCTGCACCGGGAGTCAGTTCGATTTGGAATTCCACTTGACGATGAGGTGGTAGTCCAGGAAGATCCTCTGGAAACACCTCTGGAAAGTCTCGTACCACTGGAATATCCTCTATTTTTCTTTCCTCTGGTTGCTTATCGGTGACGAGTGCCAGAATAGCCAAACGGCCTTTTCGCAATAACTTTTGTGCTTTTATGTAAGAGATAATGCCCATCACTGCACCGCTCCTATCGCCTCGGACTGTAAGGATTTCGTCACCAACAGGGATTCGTATGATTTTCTCGTGACATATGATTTCTGCTTGCTTATTAGAGAGCCAATCCATGCCTACCACAACGTCGAAACTTCCTAGTGTAACAGGCATAAGATCTATAGCGAAAGTATGACCAGTGAATTCTATCTTACAATCCTTAAGGATGTGTGTTACATGGATCTGTTTACCGTTGGCCAATTCTACGGTGTATTTAGATTATAAGGCAGAAGGGATATCACTTAAAAGACTACAGAACTTTAAGGATATGAAACTCCTATCGGCTCCAGTATCAAACAGTACCGTAGCAAAACATCCATTGACAGAAAACCTACTAGTAACAATAGTAGGGTCATTTAGAGCCTCACCTGAGCCAATGATGAAGGCTCTCCCTTTGGCTCCAGTATTATTACCACCATTTCCATTGCCTTTTCCATCATTGTTGTTGTTGTTGCCTTGATTGTTGTTGTTTTCGCCATTGCCATTATCGTTTTTCCTCAGCTGCAGGCAGTTTCGCCTGTAGTGCCCTTCCTTCCCACACTCAAAGCAACCCTTTGGAGTCTCCTGAGATTGTTGTGGCTTCCTAACCAAATCACCACAGCAATCCTTGGCTAAGTGTCCCATTTTGTCACACCGTTGACACTTGAAATTGTCACATCTCCCAACATGATGATAGTTGCATCGCGTACACCTGGGCTGTTTACCACCGTAACCGCTGGGTCCTTGACTGTTTGAAGCTGACTGGTTGAAATTACGATTGTTATCGAACCTCTTTTGTTGTTGTTACGGTGGTTGTTGCTGAGATTGATGTTGACTACCAGACGATGATGATTTATTGTTGTTGTTGTTGGTGTTGGAGGCATCCCACTTCCTTTTGTTGTCGGGCACGCTCGCCGTAGCGCCCCGTTTTGGTAACCGTACTTGCTGCACAGCTTCATCAGTCAGTTTGTGGGCTAGGCGGATAGCTTGTTGAATAGTGGCTGGGTTAGAGGAAGTCACCATACTCTTAATCTCGGGCACCAATCCCCGGATGTAGTGTTCCACTCGCTTGTGTATCTCGTTCACCATCCCTGGACATAGGGTGGCCAGCTCATGAGTTCTTGTGGTATAAGCCTCGATCTCTGAACCTTGCATTTTAGCGGCCAAAATTCCATTTCCAGCTTTTGGACTTCGCTTCGAGGACAATATTCCTCGGTCATCATATCTTTAAACTCATTCCACGGGAGTTCATTTGCCATGGCTTGCCCTAGCATCTGCACTTGAGCAATCCACCAAGACAATGCAGCACCATCCAACGTCCCGGTAGCGTATTTTACCTGGTCAGCAGGTGGACAGTTACACTTTGAGAAAACGGACTCCGTCTTCTCAAACCACCTTACCAACCCTACAGCTCCCTCGGTTCCGCTGTAGGTGTGAGGCTTGCAGTCCATAAAGGACTTGTAGGTACACGCTGGCGGTCCTGCTAGCTATCCTACTTGAGCAGCAGCTACCGTTGCCTGGACTTGTGCACTTATTAGAGCAGCCAGTGCCGCAGGGGTCATATTTATAGTACCGGCGCCTTGGTCACGAGCGCCTTGGTCACGAGCAGCCATCCCCACACTTAACCGTTGATTGTCCCAAGCAACTCGTCAAATCAATTTCAAACAAGCGATCAATGTAACCCAAGCGTAAACATGTAAGAATTTTTACTAACCCTTTCGTAACAACAAAAATGACACACCCCTCGCTATGTCTCTCCTCTCGGCAACAAGTAAGCACTAGCGTCCATGAGCTGGACACACAAAAGGCAAACGGTGGTTGTACAACTATAAACTTGTACCTAAATCGACCCTTCTCTTAACAATTGCCAAACATGAATGCATATCAAAGGGGCATTAAGGTTGTAACGTGGCTAGGTGTATGGGTAGGAAATGAAATATATATGAAGAAGCAAAAACTTAACCTGGTCTTTTATTACACAATATCATAACCACTAACTACCAAACCTAATACTATGAACAAGGTACTCAACTTCAATTCCTTTTTTTTTATTAATTTTTTTTAATTTTTCTCTTTCTTTTTCTTCTTTTCATTTTTCTCTCTTTTTTTTCCATCGCTTTTTCAAAAATTTTTATCTATATTTAATTTTTTTTTTCCTTTGATAACAATAAAACAACATGAAATCTTCACGCAAACCTTCAACATAGCATTGAAGATGATTACAATTACTAAACAACTACTAACACTATAAGACCAGGTCAAGTTGGGTAAATTTTGAAGTAACTAGCTAAGGGGTAACAAATGATAGGCTTTTAGGCACAACATTGGGCAACTAAATGTCCAAACCCCCACCCCTCTCGCAACCAAGCTCATATATATAATTTATGAGGTCCAACCTCCCAAATCCCACACTCGCACACACCAAAGACGAGGCTACCTAAATGCCCTTATTCCTTTCACATTCACATCCAACTTAAAGTCTCGGATCGTATTCAAGCACAAGTTCTAATGCACCCCCACCTGTTGCCACTCTCACAAAGGTAAATATTATCTATTTATTAGTGTGGCTTCAACTCTCACCAAGAATAAGAATGATTAAAGGTTACCGATGCATCATTTGGAGTTAATCCAAGGTGTTCAATTTCTCATAATGTTTTGCTTGAAATTTTTTTTTTAAAACATCAAAATTTCTGCTTGAATTTTTTTTTTTTTTTTAAAAAAAACATCAGAATTTCTCCCCATCCCCACACTTGAGATACATTGTCCCCAATGTATGGTTTTGAAAGGAACAAAATAAACAAAACAAAAGACTCACAAAATTAAAAATATATATTTTTTTATGACACTAACACCTCTTTAATTAAACCCCGACACATAAATATTAACATATCATAAACTCCACCCTACCACCCAACCGAACTACTCAAAAGAAAACAAGAAACAAACTGTACAAGAGAAGATGCAACCTGAATAGCTTGACTTATGGTGGCCTTGTGGAGTGTTTCAACTCTTGCCGGGAAACTTGACACACCTTCCCGCATCCCCACACTTGTGCAACAAGTGTGCTGCATCCAGTCTTCTTACCTTCACTATCCATCTTAGTTTGTTCAACTGTCTTCTCCACCTTCTTTTTCTTCGCTCTTCTCTTTCTCTTTCTCTTCTTTCCTTTAGCTGCAACCTCTTTCACTTCCTTTAACATGTCAACAGCAACACATGCTTCCTTGATGGAAGGGTTAGTAACAATAGAAAACATATTTAAGTTCAAAACCTTCTCACCAAACTTCATGTTCACCATTCCTAGCTCACAATCTAGGACTGCCTGTGCAGTAGCTAGAAACGGCCTACCCAAGATGACTGAATGTGGTGCATTCTCAATAGAAGAAGTGTAATCTAGTACCAGAAAATCCACTGGGTAGTAGCAATCTCTCACCTTTACAATGACATCTGTTAACATACCCCTGGGCCTAATGGGTGTTTGGTTAGCCAACATTATTAGGGTATCAACATATTTCAATGGACCAAAATCAAATTTGTCATATAAATGCCCGGGGAGGATGCTAACACATGCTCCTAGATCTAAAAGTGCCTGGTCAATTTTAAGGTCTCCTATATGAATTGGAATCAATGGCACTCCTGGATCTGGGAGTTTTAAGGGTAATTTATCTAACAAAGGAACACTTACCTGAGATGTGAATTCCAAAGCATTAATGTGTACCTGTTTTGGGCTCTTGGAACTAGATTGGTGATTAGGATTCACCACAGTATCACTTGGCAGCTCTCCTTTGTTCTTCTTCAAGTTTGCTACTTCTGTTGCGAGTTGGCCCATTTGGATGCTTAAAGATTGAATGGCCTTGTCATGAATTTCATCTTTTTGGGCCCGAGCATCATCCAGCTGATTTCTCTTTTGCATCTCCTGTTGCATCATCATAAGAATATCCATAACTTCATTCCCGCTTGAAGTAACGTGACCCGCTGAGCCACCTTGCTCATTACCCGATTGTTGGGATTGCCTTTGGAAACCTTGATTGTTCCCACCCCAGTAATTGCCTTGACTATTGAATTGTTGGCGAGGCACATAGTTACCTTGGGTGTTTCCTTGGAAATTTGGATTAGATTGATTTGCCGGATTCCCATAACTAAAGTTCGGATGATTCCTCAAACCCGGATGATAGGTATTTGAATTCATGTTGTAGTTTCTTCCACCAAACCCTTGACCTTGAATAGCATTCACTTCCTCCACTTGTTCAAAAGTCACCGTGCAAGAATCCACATCATGCCCTAACTCATTGCAGTTTGTACAAACATTATAAACTTGATTTGTAGATTGTACATTACCATCGTCCACCGCATGAACTGGAGCTCGTGTAATGACCGGTCGTGCTCGTCTTGATGATTGAGCCTTCCTCTTCGATGTAACCGCCATTTGTTCCAAAAATGCCCAATCGTCTTGCTCATAATTTGTACCAAATGTACCATTTGTGATAGACATTAAATCACGAGCATCTTCAGAATGGAGCCCCTCGTGAAAAGCGTTCAACAACTCCCATAACTCAATTCCATGATGAGGACAATTCTTGATCATCATGTTAAACCGCTCAAACGCCTCATGGAACATTTCACCTTGTTGTTGTTGGAAACTTCTCAAGCTTATCCTAGCATCATTAGTCTTTTGAGCTGTGAAAAACTCTTCCAAAAACCTTTGTTGCATTTCAGCCCACGTATAAATTGAAGCGGATGGCAAAGTGTAAAACCACCTCTTTGCCTTATCCTCCAATGAAAACTGAAACAATACCAACTTGACATCATCCGCAGAAAATCCTTGACCACCAATCGTGTTACAAATTGAATCATAAGCTTCCAAATGAAAATAGGGTTCTTCCGTTGCTAACCCTTTGTACTTTGGCAAACTTTGAAGTGAATTTGTTCGGACTTCAAACGTTCTCCCTTGATTGTTTTGAGGAATGACCACTGGTGATGGATTATTTGTAATGATTGGACGAAAGTGTGCCTCAATACCCCTAGCAGCATCCCAATTATGCCTTCGTGGAACACCCAACCTAACTCTTGGTCGTTGAGGACCCATTGGTCTTTGAACTTGTGGTTCTGGAGGCATGAATTGCTGAAATGGTGGTTGATAGTTTGCTCCCCCATGTTGTGGAATAATCTGTTCTTGAAATTGTGGCCTCACTTGGGGTTGCATTTGTTGTGGTATAACTTGTTGCTGCATAACTTGTGGTTGTAGTATCCCATATCCTTGCATAGCTTGTCCTTGACTATAAACATAATTTCCTTGATCAGCATCTCCTTCGTACGTGTACCCTTCTTCCTCATATCTCCTAAATTCATCACCATAACCACCATCAACACCAGCTCGTCCTACTCTCGATATTTGTACAACTTGAGGTTGTTGATCTTGTGTATCCGTTTGCATTTGAGAGGTAGAGGGAGTATGAAATATGGATGGGTTGGATTGATATGGTTGTGATGTTGGAACTGGTCTAGACGATGATGATTGACCGGTTGTTGGAAGAAATATGAAAAGGGTGGAATAGGTGCTGATGGGTCAAAGCTAAAGGAATGTTCGGTTTGGGTACTTGTAGGTAATGGGGTATGGGTTGGTTTAGTCTCCGGTGGTAATGTAGGATTTGGTAAAGGCTCGGATGGTGTCGTTTGACCTGTAGTAGGAGGTGGTGAAAGCGGATCCATTGTGTTTCGTGGTGTAACGGGTGATGTAGGTGCTATTGGTGAACCACTGATTCTGTTTCGTCGATGTAAAACTCTGTTTCTACGAGCAGCTCGTTCAATTTCTGGATCAAACACTAATGGTGATGATGAGCTTGAATTCCTGGTATGCATACACCTGAAACAAAACCTGCACACTACACACAACCAGCGTAACACCAAAATAACAAAACAAAACTAATAAGCAAACACACGTTGCGCACAACTCCCCGGCAACGGCGCCAAAATTTGACATGAGGTCGAAGTCTCAATCAAATTTAAAACCAAATACTACTAATTAGCTAGCGGTAAGTGGGTATCGAACACAGGGAGTTTGTGGAATATGTGTTAACTTAATTCAAATTGCAATTACCTAGGTTTAACTAAAATGATAAATGAGTAAAGTTCACTAATCTGTTGATTTGTTGAATTGGCTTAAAGCAAGAAATAAAAGTAAATTGGTTTGTAAAAATCAGTAATGAGAAATATGTTTCCCTTTGGTATCCGGATTTTAACAAATGATGATATTGGTGTTAATTGGGAAGAACCACATAGACATGATTCATGAGTGTGTGTTTATGTGTGATTAAAGAGGACTAAGTACTTGTATTAGCAAGGTTATCTCTCGATAATCAGTATCACTATCAAATTACTCAAGATTTCCACTAAATCAAGATTTGCCTATGGCATCAAGAACGTATGGTTGAAGTTAAGCAATTTATGAATGACCCGTTACACATAATACACAATCATCATGACAAAACAATCACAAGATCAATTTCATCATCCCATAAATGGAAAACACCAACATGATCAAAGTTACAAATCCTTCAAACCAAAAGGAAACACACAAGAAGACTAGCCACTCATAGTTTTATGCATGACAACAAGATTCAAGATACAATTCATGACAATCAAAATGAAATAGCAAAGATTAAAGTACCATAAAATCTTGTTCTTCAACACATCTAAGAAGATTACCAAGAGCTTAGCCAAAACAATGCTTGCATCTCACCACCCGAATGATTGTTGTTCAAAAGAGATTCCTCCAAGGAGATCTACCAATGTTCATATGAATCCACCTTCCCAACCAAATGATTTGAAGATGCTTTTTATGCCCCAAGAATAACCACTTTTACCTATTTTATGGAGAGAATTCGTTGGATCCAGGGAATAAGCAAAAGGTACCACTCAAATCACTTTAAAACAACAAGTTGCACTTTTTCGTCAGCAGCTACCGTAACTTACGATAGCCACCGTAAGTTACGGTAGAGATCAAGTTGGTACGGTGGAATACTTCTGCCATACGGTGGAAAAATGCAAGTTTGGGGTCCACCGTAATTTACGGTGGCCACCGTAAATTACGGTAGCTCCCTGATTACTCTGTTTCTTCTTTTCTTCTTTCCACACACGCCACTCCGTTCCATGATCGCAACGTTTTCTCCATTTTCAGCTCCTAACATGCCTGAAACCTAAGCAACTATAGTTATCTAATTCAAGATAATTACACGATTAAATGAGAGAATGTTACGCGTTTTAACATCATAAAAGGGTTGTTCCTTGAACCACCCGTCAAGCGCCTTGGTCACCGACGCCACGTCCCCGCCCGCGCCCGCGTCCTCGACCACGTCCACGTCCTCGGGCATACATTATTCACTTTACATTTACAAATACAATAATGAGTAATGAATCAATCAAACAAAACTGTTGTTTGAGGTTACTCATTGAAGTGGAGTAAACAATAAGAAAGTAACGAATTCATCATCACCACAACATTTATAACAAAAATAATAACCAAAGGTAAATAAATTTGGAAATGAGTCACAAATTATTTATCAATGTTAAAATTTGAGTTTGTTGTTCTGGTGGGGAAACAACTCTTCCCACATAGGTTCCAAAATAAAGAAACGCTACATAGTCCAAGTCGTTTAAAGGAAATAGAATAGAATCAATCAAGTATGTCTGAACCGTCACTATCATCATCCATCTCTACAGGTTCTTCCTCAGGTTCCCCCTTAGGTTCCTCTTCTGGTTCCTCTTCCTCCTCGGGGGCCTCCACAGGAGTAAGAGCTACGGAGATCTGAAGCGCCGCCAACTGAGCTTATAATGCAGCAATCCTATTGTCGGCTTTTTCGTCGCGCTACTCTCGTGCGATCATGCGTCCACTAAGCGTCTGGTAACCGTCCCACATTTGGTAACACCCCTCCAAGGTCTTACCATGATGCTCCTCGAGTGCATCCAGCTGGTGTCGTAACGTGTACACCTCGTGCTGTAGTGTACACACATCGCTAGTGAGTCGCCGGACCCGGTGTTGCTCCGTGTCCAGTGCTGCCACCAATGCAGCAATCACCTGCTCATTGGACTGTACCGTCCGTGGAAGTGAAGGTAATGGTTGCTCGGTGTTGGTCCTAGTTCTGGGTCTTGGTGTTAGTACACATTCCCTATACATGTGGTGATCTACGAACTCAGGGTAGAAACTCCAGTCTCGTGGAGGGTCGCGTTCAGGTGGCACAAACGGTTGATCCCAGTCGAACTCACCTCGTGGGTAGTCAAAACGAGGCCAGTCAAGTCCATCATCGGGTACTGGTCCCAGAGGTGGGGACTCTAATCGGGTGGGTGATGCTGGTCATTTACCAGGTGCTCTGGATGAAGATGCCATGCTGTAGAGAGTGTGATTTGTGTATGCCAATGAGTATACAGTAGAAAAATCAGGAACAAGTACTAACTAACTGTGTGCGGTTATAGTCTAGTGTGTATGCAACCTAGTTCTCTATAAACAATGGCTCTGATAGCAATCTGTCACACCCTCAAAATCCACGTGCGGAGTTTTACCGCGAGGCGTGTGAACAAACCAGGATCACAGTCAATAGTTACTCAGAACGACTCTATATGCAACGTTTAACATAACAAACCAAAGTTCAAACTTTAAAAATCATGCGGAAGCGTATAGTAACAAAACAAACCCAAAATATAAAAAGTATAAAATGGCAAAACATGAGCCAACCAACTGTTTAAAACCCAAAATGTAAAGATAAACAAATGTATCATTGTTTAAGTGTTAGGATGCATGCTTGAGTCGTACAGTGCTCCTACTGGCAATCCGGATTAACGACCTGAGAATAGCATACTAAAAGTCAACACAATGGTTGGTGAGTTCAAGAGTTTGCGTATAAACATAACAGTTTAACAATAGTGATATATATATAAGCATGTGCATTGTAATAGATAGCTAGTCCATTAACAAATGAATATTAATACATAGTGATTTCGCAATTCAAGCTGACTGTGATATGTTTGCCTCCTGTCACGACTTACCATGTCGTGACAAATATTCATAGGACAAATTGCACCCGGTTGACCTCGAGTCACACAGGTGGGGCTCGTCAGACCCAGTAGTACTACCCAAGTTTCCCCACTATTCAATATTAATAATTCGAAAGTGTGTGGGCTTTATTATGGTAAACAACACTATATTAATATCATACACATCTTAAATATAAAAAGCATTTGTAGAGTTACCAGTATGCTATCTCCCCCAAAAGAGATTAAGTAAAACAGTGGGGCATGAACTCACCGGATACGCGTATTGAGTACTAGAGTTTACTTGAAAGACAAAGTGGACAGTCAACCCTCAGAGGTTACCTAGATCATGTGAGTACATGAGTATGTGTCAACAGAGAATATGAGAAACCCTAAGTGCACTACAACCAAGACTTAAGGTTTTAGAAGAATAGACATGTTTGACCCAGTTGACCCGTTTGACCCGTTGGTGACATTATGTGTTGTAAACCATTTAAACAGACATGAGCATGTATCATACATGGTTAACATTCCAATGAATCACATATGATGCTACATTCCCAATATATTGCTTACATCATCATGCTATGCAAATATCATACAAATCATGTATGTCCTTAACATATAGCATGCTCAGTGTATCCATAACACAGCTAGTGTATCATATAAAAGGTCAGATCATGCATAGCCTACTTATATGACTTATAACCATGAATTAGCATATAAGGGTCAAAACAGATAATTCATCAAATAATCATCCTTACTAACGACAACATATTCAATATGTCCAATACATACCACATATATCAAGATGATTGATTTGCAGTCCCAAACATGATGTCCTAGTTACTAGTCAACATACAAATCCATACATGATCTCCAAAGTGCATAAATCACACAACAACCTAATAAAAATTCCATACGACCCAATTTACCGATTCTATCACATTAGGCATCACAACAAGCATTCTTGCATGATCCTAATGTCATGAACATGTCAAATTCCCAATATCCAATGTTCATCCAAAATAAAGTTCCCCTTTTGGGAGAGTTCATCCCATAACCTACTAAACACCCTTCATCAATAATATACTATTTCAAGTTCATAACAACAACTAACCATGATCAACAACATCAAACTACCATAATTCATCAATTCATATCAAAAAAGTTTCTACTTTTAGCAAGATATGAACAACATCCAACCTAAGATTTCTAGCATTCATAGCAACAATCTAGCATTCATATCATAATCCCAATATTCATACAACATCATTAACACCCTAATACCATCAGTTCATCATTGAATTACCAAGTTCATGCACAAAAGTTACTATTAATAGTAAGGTATGATCCAAGCATCAAAATAATAATTTCTTGCATGATTCATGTTTGCTAGCATTCATACTAACTAATTAACATCCCAACAACATCAAACAACAATCAATTCCACAAAATCCCCAAAATTTTCGAATTAGGGTTCATATTCATCAAGGTTCATAATCAATCAATCAAAAGCGTAGTTTTCTTGCATAATCAACTTTAAACAACATACATACAACCTAACTAACATGTTAACATCAACAAAACAACAAATTTTATCCCCAAGAACTTCCAATTTCACAGCTAGGGTTCGGCCCTAATGAGAAACCCACAAAAACAACAAAACTAACCTTCTATTCACGTGTATACTTGTCAAGGAAGGTCCAAATCGCGTTCTAGTGCTTTAAATCGATCAAAACCGTGGCTAATTGGTTGCTCTAGGCTGAAAATCACAGGGAGAGGAGATGGGGCTGCAGGTCACGGTCGAATGGGGGAAGGGTTGGGTTTGTGGTGTTTTGTTTTAACCAATTTATAAGAATACCCCCTCTAAAACTTGCATTTTGTATTTTTTATAAAGTTTAAGCTTTTATACTATTTGTGTCACACCCTCAATTTCCACGAACGGGGTTTTACCGTTAGGCGTGTGACATACCAGGATCTCAGACACAGTCATATCGAACGACACTGTATGAATTTAGAAATGAACATTTGACTTCATTCGACAGAACATAAACAAAGTTTACAATAGTGCGGAAGCTTGTTCAAAAGTGGTAAATCCATTACAGAACTGTTACAATAGCCATGTTTATACAAAATGTTCAATGCTGAAAATAAACTAGATGAATGCATGTCCTGAGTGCATTTCCTGAAGCGTGCCTCAAAAGCTTATGCGTTCCTGTGACCTGAGAAAACATGCTAAAATGTGTCAACATAAAGTTGGTGAGTTCACAGGTTTAATCAACAATAAATGTATTCATAAGCGTTTCCATGTTTTGCGTTTCAATGGTTTAGTACATAAAGCATATCGTTAGGTAGCTAGCCTATGTTCTTGTTACTTAGCGTTTCGAACCGAAGCTGACTGTTTACATCCTATTTGTGTTTCCACCACGTCTTAACCGACCGTGGCAATCGTTGTGTCCCGTCATGTCTCATCAGACCATGACAATGTGTTTCCACCACGTCTTAATCGACCGTGGCAATCGTATGTTAGGTCAATTTGGCACCCGTTTGACCTCCAATCAAGATAGCGCGACTAGTCCGGGCGGGGTTTGTCAGACCCAGTAGTACTACTCAAAATTACCTCGCTAATCCCATTACTAACGGTTCGAGTGTGTGAGGACATGGGTGTGTCTGCACTAACGTAACAAGCGATATCAATATTACTACAACCATTTATGTAAATCTGTTTTGCATGTTTTCTCCCCCAATAAGGAAAGAGATGTAAAAAGGGGCCGTGAAACTCACAGATGATGTAGCAAGTGTGTAGGATGCAAGTCTCCCAAGTGATGTTTTACGATGCGCTGTCAAACACCTATTGACAGTTGTGTTAAGCGTTAATGTTGTGTTTAGCGTTAATAGACATGTTTAGTCGGGTCGGGTCGCATGGGTTCGGTCGTGGTTGTCACACACACAAGCAGTCATAGACGTATTAGGCTTCATGTAGACTTCAAATGAGTTGTTGATATTTGTAAACAGTTACGTTGTTTCGGGTTGAAAAGTATATGTCTGTTGATTGCGTTGACTTTAATCTTTGTGGTCAAGAAATGACGCTTTATTGATGTTAACTTATCGTCCCATGATAGACACATCGCACACCAGAAAAATTCACTCAAAATGACTCCAATCGCATAACAAGGCTAGACGCACGACTGGACACTTCATTCGCACGAATGGGCCTTCAATCGTACGAATCAACTTCATTCGTACGATTGAACCCTCCTTCGTGCGACTTAGCATTCAATCGTACCACACGTAACCCATCTGCCCGAATCAATATCCAATCGCACGAATGAACCTTCATTCATGCGGTTGGACATTCAGTCGGGTGATACTCAGTCACATGCATTTATTCGGTCGACTCAATCGCACACATTCATTCGGTTGACTCAGTCGTACGGTTTCATTCGCACGTCTCACCCCAGTCGCCCCGATCAACCGCGCGAAGGGCCCAGTCGTATAACTCAGTCGCGCGGTTGCCCCAGTCGCGAACTGCAGCAGGTCACGACTGCAGGGTGGGTCGAACTGCCTTCGGCTGTTTTGTGCTCGGTTTTCTCACAATCAGGACTTCCAGAAACACTCTCCTAACATGTCTAAGTGAAATGCACACGCTGATTGACCTCACACGCACCCCCACGACCACATGCATTCGGGTTGAACCTGAACACCCGAATCCCATACTTGCAGCAGTGGAACGGGTGATAAAACGGATGAAAATGGTCGCCTACCTGCTGGGAACGTGATTTCTCAGCTGTTGCGTGGTTTAGCCGGCGAAAACGGGCTCAATCGGGTGGAATTTGGTGCTAGAGTGAAGAATCGGAGGTGTAGGGAGCGTAAGAGAGAAAGAGCAGGTTGTGTGGGTGTTTGGGGCTGGTGGGTGGGTATTTATACCCAGCCCCAGTTTGCCAATTTGGCAGGTTTAGTCCCTGCACTTAGGTACCGAGTTCCCAAGTTTGTTTCGGCTGATAACGACGTTGATGAGCGAGCTCTATTAATTAATAGGATTCCTTAGGTAATCTTGTTTATGTGAATCCTCTACAAACACCCGCGTTAGTATTTTATCATAATTCGTTTAACGATGTCTGTGGCGGTGTTTGTATACGTTTCAAATATTTGCGAGTACGGGTCAATGTTAACGACAACAGTTTGAATAATGTCAATCTAAAATTACGGGGTGTCACAATTTGTAATGTGTTTTTAACTTAATAATATTAACATCTAAACTAATGGTAACACTTGTATATTTTATTTTATAAAAACACAAGACATACGAATTAACACACGCGTTTCCACGTTACGCGATAAAATTCCCAAATAGTCTTTAAATCGCGTAAGCACATAAGCATAACACAATAATCATCTAATCAACTAGATTATTATTAAATTAACATTATTAATTATTATTAGGTCACCAACATCAAACGACAACTAGTGTGTGCTTACGACACGTGTATGCAAAACTCAACGGAACTAACGGAGTATGGTAACGGAAAATCATCGGATGTCACATTTGTTTTGCTTCTTCAATCCGTAAATTAGCTTTCTTCAAAGAGAAAAATGTTGCTTTGTGTGTGAGAGAGAAAGTGTTGCATGGATGGTTGCTTGAATGAATGAATTAAGTCTTGTAGAAGCCAAGACAAAATGTGTTTCCGTATGCCTTTGGGCGGCCGAAGGGTGGGGTTCAAAATGTTCCCCCCATTTTGAAACTTAATCTTTTAATTCTTTCTTTCACCCCTTTTGTTTTATAAAATTAATACCGGTTTTAATTTTATAACAACAAGACACTTTTATTTGTTATTATGTAACCCATTTAAATAATGAAACAGACAACCTCTCATGAACAAATTATCTATATAATGTTGTTCTTTTCCGAAAGCAACATTTTAGAAAAACCCATTTTTTTCTAAATTGGTGTCGGTACTTATTTGTTTGATCTCATCAGCAAATAAATATTAATTGGTGTTTGTATAGCTTGTTATTGGGTATGACCTGACTCGGATCATAACGCACTAACCATATCAATCTTGTATGTGTCTTGAGCATAAGGTCCAACAGTATTAGTTATTAAATCTTGTTTTGAAATCTAAAAATAAAACATTTTAGATTCAAAACAAACCCATGAACAATGATCTTATATATGTGAAAAGAAATGCTATCAAAACCGAAAAGTAACAACCATAGGATGTTCTTGAAACTACCTTTCAGGAACAAGGGAATATTGTATGGATGAGAAGAAGGAGATGATGCTTCTAGAACAACTAGCCTTCAAGTAGAAGCCCTTAAGCTTGTATACCCACAATCTTATTGCAAAAACCAACTTCCTAGGGAGTTTTAACACCAAAAACCCTCTTGAAACCCTCTTGAAACCCTCTTGAAACCCCCTTGGATGTAAATTTTGGAGTAAAAGAAGAGAGAAAAAAAGAGTCTTGCATGTAAGAGAGAGAGAGAGGTGGAGTGTAGTAATGAAATGAAGTAAATGCCTTGTATTGTAACAAGACAAAGGTTCCCAAGGCACACCACATGGGGGCGGCCAAAAATGGGTTCAAAATTGGGTTCCCTCCCATTTTGAAAACCCCTTTTAATTCATTACTAGTTACTAGTTAAGTTATATAATTAAACCATTTTAATTTTATAACTTAAACACTCTTACATTTGTTGTTATTTAACATCTTTAAATAACAATACAAAAGATATATGATGAACAAAATATCCATATAATTTGTTCTATCTCAAATGCAATAATTTAGAAAATCTATTTTCTAAATTGGTGTCAATATTTAATTGCTTGATCATATCAACAAATAAATATTTATTGGTATTTGCTTAGCTTGTTATTGGGTATGACCCGACTTGGATCATAACGTACTAACCACATCAATCTTGTATGTGTCTTGGGCATATAAGATCCAACACATGGGAACCATTTGGGAGCTTCATCTTACACTTAGTCATTTCAGCCCAAAACTCAGCCGCATGAACACTGTTCAGGCGAATGAAGTTACACTTAGAAATTCTAAGGCATCATTCGGGCGCATGGGGTACTATTTAGGCGTATGAACCTAGACTTAATATTTTTAAGCAATTTGTTAGGCATATGAGCCAAGTTTGGGCACACCATCTTACTTAAAAATTTTATATGGCAAATACTAGGCGCATGGGCCCTATTTGGGCGCATGTGCACCTACTTACACATTTCTAAGTTGTTTTCCAGTCCTAAACATCACTATATCCTGTTCTAAACCTATTACACCCATTATGAACCTCAAACAAACATTTACAACCATAAAACATCAACATATAAGCACAGAATATACGGGTGTACATACAATATAATAATAAAACCATTTCTAATGCATTTTCAGCCCCAAAAGAGTTAAAACATGTGAAAAGTCAGGGTCCAGAAACTCACCTTGGCTGCTCTCAAGCTAAATCCTCTTAACTTGAGTTTTTCGAAAGCTCTTAACACCTAAAACTTGTCAAGAATGCATACCCGAACACATGCATACACATAGGAACATTTAGAAATTAGTCTTACTGTTGAAAACCCATAAAACCATATAAAAAACATGAAGAACACTTACCAATTTACGAATTCAGCATCTTTCTGTTAGATCTTAAATGCCCAAGACACATAAAAAAATGATGTGGTTAGTACGTAATGATCCAAGTCGGGTCATACCCAATAACAAGCCAAACAAACACCGATAAATATTTGTTCGTTGATAAGATCATACAAATAAATATTGACACCAATTTAGAAAATGGTTTTTCTAAAACATTGCTTTTGTAATTGAACAACATTATTGTAAGGCCCCCTTCCCGGGCACCTCACAGTTGGTCATTCATCGCATATTTTTAAATAAAACATTTCAACGGAAACATTCAAAAGATACATTTCATTTCATCATAAAAGCTTGTACAAAGAATACATCGTTGCTGATTACAAAATAGTCATAAGCGGTGACCGCTAATACAAACATATAAAAACTAAAATTTAAAGAAGATTCCTTAAGTAATCCCGTTTATCAGGATCCTTAAGGAAGGTTCCTTAGGTAATCCCGTTTATCGGGATCCTTAAGGAACACTTGACACTTGCATGCAACATAAGTTGTTGCATGCATTATGCGCCTGCATCCCATTGCGTGGCAGCATTATCAAAAGGAGAATGTCATCCCAAAAGAGCTGAGTAGCCGCCTCGTGCCATCCCCCAGCAACATTACCTGCCACCTGGAAACACATAAAAATAATCAGCGTTGCTGAGTGAATTCTATTTTTTTTAATAAAACATACTTTCCTTTTTCTAAACCTTTCATTGCTTTCAAGCGGTCACACAAAGTGCGTACACATAGATAATATTATTATTATCTTCGTTGTTCAATCATTAGCTTTCATTTATGTACCCTTCATTGTTAACATTCACGTTCTATCATACTCTTTCATTCGTTCACTATCTTTAACTATCGTTCATTCATTCTCTGTCTTTTGTTCTCTCATTATTTGTCATTATCTCTCATTTGTTCTCTGTATACCTTTAACTTTTTTACTCTTTCATCTTTATCTCTTTTCTTTACATCTCTTATATTCCTTACCTTTCTATATCATGGTGCTGGACCTAGGTCTAATCATAGACCTTCTATATCGGTGCATCGCACCTCCTGGCTATAGCACCTAAGGTAAAGTTTAAGGGTACCATCGCCACACGTAACATCCTTCTGTAATCGTGGTACTGGACCTAGGCCTATCATAGACCTTCTATGTCAGCGCACTGCACCCTCCTGGTCATAGTACCTAGGATATGTAGCGATGATTCTATACACATGGTCGATCATAGTGTCAGGATTTTACCCTCCTCGTGGCACACAGCCGCGATTACTGAGGTTGCAAGACAAGGATCCCATATCGAGTCTGTTGCAACAACAAGGTTGCTCACCTCATCGAGTCTGTTGCAACAACAAGGTTGCTCACCTCAACTGTCTGCTTGCAAGACTTCATTACTCTCATTCTTTATTAATGCATGCATTCCTTCATTTCGTTCCTCTTTCATTATCTTCCGTTTTTACATTACATAATACTTTTCATTCATTCATAAACAATACACGTAAAGATACGGAAAGATAAACATGCATCGAAACAAGGAACATCGATATTTACAAGTCATCAGTCATTACCATCATATTAGACCACATCATACTTGACATACCTACATCATTCATACACACGCACTACTATCGACATCATGCCCAACATAACTTTTAAGGCTCGTCGGCACTATTTGGGCGACTGAGCATGCTTCAGTCGCATGGCCTCCATGCGACTGGACGTTAGCGATTGGACTACTATGCGACTGGCTCCTCGGTCGTGCATCTGAACCTGGGCGACTGGGCACATAAGGGACTGAGCCCTCAGTCGGAAGATGAGTCGTGCGACTGAACCTACAGCCGTACGATTGGGCCTCAGTCATGCGTATGAACCTCAGTCGTCCCTCAGTCGTACGATTGACCCTCAGTCGTTCCCCAATCCTGCGATTGGCACTCCAGTCGCCTAACCCTAACTGCGCAGCGACTGGAGTTCATCTCGAACTGCAGCCGCGACATACGGCTGTAAACCCTTCTAAACTCGTCTCAAACCCGAATTAACCCTCCCAAACCTTAGGGATTCATACTAGGACATCATACAAGCTTATACAAGCCCTAATTCGTACTTAAACATACTAAACATGATTTCACCCAAATGGGTTAAACATACACTTTACAAAAATAGGGTTTATATGTGATCCAGCCCCAAAGTCGTATGAAAACATGAAAATGTGGGGTTCTAGAACTCACATAAGCAGGTAGGAGATGAAATACTCCATTTGGACTAGTTGGTTGACGAGTTTCAAGCCCGGATCATGTTTTTCTCTCTTTTCTCCTTCGGTCACCCCTTCTCTCTTTCTTACTTAAATTATGAGTATGGAAGAGGGTAAGATCTCCCCTCTTCCTTAAATACCCCTCGTCCAGTTTCCCCTGCTTCAGTTGCGTCGGCACTTTAATCGCCTTACCTTCATGTGATTGGACCTTCAGTCGTACGGTTGTCAGGCGTATGGAGCTTCAGTCATACGACTCCATGCGTATGAAGCCCCAGTCGCCTGGTTTTCATGCGCCTGAGTCTCCAGTCGGTTGAACATCAGTCGGGTCAGTCGGCCGATTGGCACCTCAGTCGCATGATACTGCAGAATGGAAAATTCCGGGTGTTACAATTATATGGATAATTTGTTCATGAGAAATTATTTGTAACATTATTTAAGTAGGTTAAATAATAATAAATAATAGTGTATTGATGTTATAAAACTAAAAGAGTTTTAGTTTTATAAATCTTATGATAAAAAAATAAAAGGAGAGTGTAAGTTTTATAAAAGAAAAATCAAAATGGGGAGAACCCATTTTAAATGGATTCGGCCGCCCTTGGCCTTGATATACCCACCATTTTGTGTTGAACAAGTGCAAGACTTGATTACTACTTTCACTCTTCACAATACACCATCTCCCTCCTACATGCAAGAACCTTTTCTTCTCTTCCTTATCTCCAAAATTTTCGACATTCTTGGCTGATTTTGGAGGTGTTCCCTGCTGAAATTTGGATTTGCAAGAAGAAGGATAGACTTAGTGTTTAGTTCCCTAACAAGCTTGGTGTTTGGAAAGGGTTTGTGGGTATCACTTCTTGAGGTCTTCCACATTGAAGACTTAGCTTTCAAAACACATTCATCCTAATCTCGATTTCTAGCATCTAGAAAGGTAGTTTTCTAAACATCCTATGGTTGGTTTTATTGTATGTATTTCGTATATGGATCCAGGCTTTGGGTTTTGCATGTTAAACGGGTTTATTAATTAGCATATTATCAAGATTTTAAACTTATAATCCACTGCATTTTCTTATAATTTAGCTTATATGGACTTTGATAATCTTGTTAAATCCCAACAATGTCATCAAGAGCCGCTTATACGAATGCATACATTAATAGATCCAACAATTTCGGGTTTTATGGTGTGGTTCACCATATGGCCGAAGACTTTGGGGCTGCTGGTTACCCTTTTGGTTTTTCAAGATTATACTTTACACGCATGTGGTAATCCTTGAAAACTAAGTCATATTGATGGTTGATTATTTTGCTTGGACAAAACAGAAAGTTTTCAGTTTGTTTAACCTTGGCCGAAAACTTTAGGTTTGATAAAGGGGAACCATTTTAACTTGAAATACTTGCATATTTGGATGTGTATATGGATGTTCATAACCTAACCATGACCTTGTGCTTGGATGTGTGTTTATGTTGTGATATTGTTTGATTATTCAATTGGGTTGTAATATTCATTTATTTGGGTTTGTAATCTGTTTATTATTTCATATAGCTTTGTAACAAGAAGTAAATTAGTTGTATTTCTTTTACTAGAAAAATGTATTAGGATATATTTTGTAAAAGAAGTTCAACAGAATTTTGGGTTTTGGTTTCGGCCATTTTAGGCCCAAACGGGCCTCATAGCCCAAGATTGGATTTAAGCACAATAACCAAAGCCCATGCTTGGAGGCACAAGGAAGCTAGGAGCTGAAGTTGGAGCCCAAAAGAAAGCCCAAATAAAGCAAAACGATGACAACACAAAATGGACACTTGAAGCATTAGGATGCGGGATCAAGTGGGAGCACACCATCTCAATGCCTTGTGTCGTGTTTGTCCCTTATAATAGACCTTTTGGCACACTTGTTTCGGCCAACAAGTGTTGCCAAATCCATTGGCTATGGTTATGAACTTGTGGTTGCTTTATTATGCATGGGTGGTTGATTTATGTTTATCTTATCTTATTATGGAATTGGATAGTTAACAACTAGAAATGAACAACTTGCATAAAATTGGTTCCTTAGAAATCAGTAGGTAATAAAATGGATTTTACCAAAGGTTAATGATTTCATAATTAAGTGGGTGATTAAAAGGAACTTTGAAATAAGTTTTCAAACAAACTACCATGCATTTGAATGCATGCAAATGCAAGGTATGAAAAAAATTTTCCAAACTAGAATTTTGAAAACATAAATTCCTTTTAAAAACAAGACAAACACCATCCTTTTATACAACACTCGAATCATTTAGGAACTTGATATGGGATAAAGGTCACCTAACCACATTGGAGGGAACTTATGAGTTTGATGTGGGTTTGCCATATTTATGGGATAAAGGTCACCTAACCACTTATATTTGCAAATTCACACGTGTGTCTAAGTAGGACGACTTGATTTGGAAATCATGCATTAGGATCTCCGTAGCATGACGTACAATGGGTGTTGATGGGATAAACATGCCAAACAAAACATAAGATGTTTAAACCGATCCCATACACTAGAAATTGTAATAGGTTACAATTTTCAAACATTGACTACGTTGTTAATTTAAATAAAGCGATAAAGGTCACCTAGCCGATATTTAAATGTAACGTTTGATTCTAGATTTTGATTATTAATTGTCTATGAGACAAAAAAGGGTATTAATAATTAAAATACATTGATATTAGAAATAATAAAATTAAACTTTGTTAAATTTTGTAGATGGCCACCAATAATAATGATAATCATGATAATTCATCCACGTCCGCCCAATCTTTACGAGCCATTCTCCAAAAGGAACGTCTAAATCATAACAATTTTATGGATTGGTATCGAAACTTGAGAATCGTTCTCAAGCAAGATAAACAATCATATGTTTTAGACGACCCTATCCCCGATCAACCTAGTGAGGATGATGAGGAGGCCAATAACGATTGGATGAAGTACACTGAGGACTCCGTCCAAGTGTCTTGCCTTATGTTGGCAAGCATGACTCCAGATCTCCAGAAGGAGTATGAACATCATGGAGCTTATGACATGATAACCCAGCTGAAGGAAACGTTCCAGCAGCAAGTGAGGGTTGAGCGCTTCGAAACAAATCGAGCACTCCATGCATGTCTTATGAATGACAACCAATCGGTTTCATCTTATGTACTTAAGATGAAAAGTCACATTGACCGCCTCGAAAGGCTAAATTGTCCTGTCTCGAGGGAATTGGCCACGGATTTGATCCTCAATGGCCTTACCAAAAAGTTCGAGACATTCGTGCTGAACTACAACATGAATGCTTGGGACGAAAGCATTGGTGAGCTTCACTCTATGCTCAAAATGGCCGAGGCGGCAATGGGTAAAAGGGTTTTACCCGTTCTCACCATCAATGAAGGTGGGAACAAGAAAAGGCCTCATCCCGCACCCAATGGAAGAGTTGCCAAAGGTAAGGGACTAGTAATGGGAAAAGGGAAAGGGGTGGCAAGGGTGCCACCCAAAGCATAGGAGAAGAACCAAAAAGTTGCTTCCAATGACCCATGCTTCAAGTGTTGGGAGATTGGACATTGGGCAAAAAATTGTCCTGTCCATCTCCAAGAGTTGAAAGCAAAGAGGGATGTCGGGCAGACCTCAGGTACCATATACATGATCCAGATTAATTTAAACTTAATATCCTCTAACACATGGGTATTAGATACCAGATGTGGAACTCATATTTGTAGTTTGTTGCAGGGGTTCAAAAGAAGTAGCAAAATCAACAAAGGTGATGTTAGCCTCTACATGGGCAATGGGGCTAAAGTTAAAGTTGAAGCCCGTGGTGACTACATCTTGAAACTTCCAAAAGGTTTTCAAGTAATTTTGTACAATGTTTTGTATGCTCCTAGTTTGACTAGGAACATTATATCTGTAGCCCTATTAAAACATTTTGGATATGTATTATCATTTATTGGAAACGAAATCCATGTTACCTTGGATGACATGTTTAACTTTAAAGCTATTCCCATCAATGGTATCAATGAATTGGTTCGTGAAAATACATTGAATGATAGCTTATTGTACCAAACTAGTACCAAGAAACTCAAATCTGATTGGAGTGACACTTACCTTTGGCATTGCCATCTTGGTCATATAAACAAGAAAATAATACAAACACTACAAAAGAATGGTCTTTTAAAACCAAGTGAATGTGATTCATTTGATGTATGTGAGTCTTGTTTACAAGGTAAAATGACCAAGGCACCGTTTAGTGGCAAAGCCGAAAGGGCAAAGGATTTATTAGGTATCATACATTCGGATGTATGTGGTCCTTTTAAACCTATGACAAGGTACAATGAAAGATACTTCATTACCTTTACTAACGACTATAGTCGATATGGGTATGTGTACTTGTTAAGACACAAAGATGAAGCTTTTGAAATGTTCAAGATTTGTCAAAATGAAGTACAAAATCAACTCAATAAGTCAATTAAAATTCTCCGCACCGATAGAGGAGGTGAATACCTGAATGATGCTTTTAGGGACCATCTTAGAAGTTGTGGGATTATCTCACAACTATCTCCACCGGGAACACCACAACATAATGGTGTGTCCGAGCGTAGAAATCAAACTCTATTGGATATGGTTCGACTATGATGGCTAGAAGCTCATTACCTCTATCATTTTGGGGTTTTGCTCTGCTCTCTGCGGCCCGTATTTGAATATGGCCCCAACCAAGAAAGTGGAAAGGACACCTTATGAAATATGGCATGGAAGGGTCCCATCATTCTCATATTTGAGGGTGTGGGGGTGTGAGGCTTATGTGAAGACTCCCACCTCGAACAAGTTAGAAAGCGGTTCCACTAAGTGTAACTTTATTGGATATCCAAGAGATTCTATAGGATATTATTTCTATGATCAAATACAACAAAAGGAGTTTGTTGCCAAAAAGGGTGAGTTCTTGGAAACCAAGTTCCTTATGGAAGGAACTGGTAGTAGAACTGTGGATCTTGAAGAGGATCAAGAACCGCAACCTGATACACGTTTGGTTGACACTAGCACTCAGCATGAGGATGTTGAATATGATCAAATAGTTGATCAATACACAGAAAACGTTCGCAGATCTGGTAGAACTAGTAATCCACGTGACAGATATGGATTTTTCACTGATGGATGCCATGTGATAGATTCCGATGAACCAATCACATATCATGATGCGTTGTCCAATTCGGATTGTGACAAATGGCTTGAGGCCATGAACGTTGAGATGCAATCCATGCATGACAATCAAGTATGGGACTTGGTTGTACCACCTCTTAACTCTAAAGTAGTTGGAAGTAAGTGGGTTTTCAAGAAGAAAACCGATATGCATGGAAACTTGGATACTTATAAAGCTAGACTTATAGCAAAAGGTTTCACTCAAACTCAAGGGATTGACTATGATGAAACCTTTTCACCTGTTGTGATGCTAAAATCTATTAGGATATTTTTTTCCATAGCTGCTCATTATGATTATGAGATTTGGCAAATGGATGTCAAAACCGCTTTCCTAAATGGATATCTGAAGGAAGATGTCCATATGGTTCAGCCTGAAGGTTTTGTCGATCCAAAACATACTAACAAAGTATGCAAGTTAAAGAAATCAATCTATGGATTGAAACAAGCATCTAGAAGTTGGAATCACCGTTTTGATGAAGAAGTAATTAAATTTGGATTCATCAAGAACGCTGATGAAGCTTGGGTATATAAGAAAGCTAGTGGGAGCATCATTACTTTCCTAGTATTGTATGTTGATGACATACTACTATTTGGAAATGACATTCCAACCTTGGAAGGTGTAAAAACCTGGCTTGGAAGTTGTTTTTCCACCAAGGATCTTGGTGAAGCCGCCTATATTCTAGGAATAAAGATCTATAGGGATAGATCAAGGCGGTTGATTGGTTTAAATCAAAGTGCATACATTGATAATATCTTGAAAAGGTTCATGATGGAGAACTCTAAGAAAAGTATGATACCTATTCAAAAAGGAACGATATTGAGTATGACTCAATGTCCAAGCTCAAAGGATGAGCAAGATAAAATGAAGGCAATCCCATATGCATCTGCTATTGGATCCATCATGTATACAATGATATGCACTCGGCCGGACGTTTCATGCGGCCTAAGCATGACAAGCCGATACCAGCAAAATCCTGGAAACAGTCATTGGATGGCTGTTAAGAACATACTTAAGTACCTAAGGAGGACTAAAGATATGTTCCTAATCTATGGATCTGGTGATGAGAAACTCATTGTAAAAGGTTACATGGATGTGAGTTTCCAAACCAATCGTGATGATTCACGATCACAATCGGGATACATTTTCATTCTGAATGGAGTTGTGGTCTCTTGGAAGAGCTCTAAACAGGATGTGGTGGCTTTATCAACTACATAATCTGAATACGTCGCCGCCTCATTGGCAGCTCAAGAAGCTAAATGGTTGAAGAAATTCATTGCCGATCTAGGGGTTGTCCCTCCCATTCAGGACCCCCTAGAGATCTTTTGTGATAACGAGGATGCGATTGCTTAAATCAAGGAACCTCGCGCTCATCAAAAGACTAAGCACGTTGAGCAGAGATTCAACTACATACGAGATGAAGTTGAGAAAGGAAAGATATGTATTCGCAAAGTTCACACAGATCAAAATATTGTGGATCCTCTTACGAATCTCCTAGAAAAGGCAAAGCATGAAGGTCATACCTATGCCATGGGACTTCGATTGGATTTGATCTGTAATCTCGTATTTGGATATTTGGAACTCCCTTATTACTTGAATAAAATTATTTGGTTATAATATTTCAATAAATGTTCCAAATTAGCATGTTTAATCCATGGGTAAATTGTTTACTCTAAATGTCCGTAATCGTTCATACTTGTGGAAACAAGTATGAGGCTAAGATTATTATGAAATTGGATTTGTAGATATTCATATGGATGAATATAGAGCAAAAGGTTGCTGCTAAAGTTCATAGATATTTGTGGAATTCAAATATTGGACTGACCTGCATCTCAAATATTACTACATGGAATCTTCCTGATTGATCATAAGTAATTTTGAGTAAAGGCGAAAATCATTTGGTATTCTCTGACCTGAGATACATATTGGGTCTTGATATTTACCAAATATTATACTTTGACTCAGTTCTTCGCTATTCTGAAATATGGCAGTACATAAGTCTGAGTTCAGGTATGATATAAGGTAATTGTGAGAGACGTATGCAGTCAAGATGGGATTTGTCCCTCTTATTCGTTAAGAGTAAGATGTCTAAGGCCAGATAAAGTTAAATCAATGGAGATTGATCACTCTGTGTCTCTGGGATTTGTCCCTCATATTCGTTGACACCTGTTTGGGCGCACCATCTTACTTAAAATTTTTATAAGGCAAATACTAGGCGCATGGGCCCTGTTTGGGCGCATGTGCACCTACTTACACATTTCTCAGTTGTTTTCCAGTCCCAAACATCACTATATCCTGTTCTAAACCTATTACACCCATTATGAACCTCAAACAAACATTTACAACCAAAAAACATCAACATATAAGCATAGAATATACGGGTGTACATACAATATAACTATAAAACCATTTTTAATGCATTTTCAGCCCCAAAAGAGTTAAAACATGTGAAAAGTCAGGGTCCAGAAACTCACCTTAGCTGCTCTCAAGCTAAATCCTCTCAACTTGAGCTTTTCGAAAGCTCTAAACACCTAAAACATGTCAAGAATGCATACCCGAACACATGCATACACATAGGAACATGTAGAAATTAGTCTTACGGTTGAAAACCCATAAAACCAAACCAAAGACATGAAGAACACTTACCAATTTGTGAATTCAGCATCTTTCTGTTGGATCTTATATGCCCAAGACACATACAAGATTGATGTGGTTAGTACGTAATGATCCAAGTCGGGTCATACCCAATAACAAGCCAAACAAACACCAATAAATATTTTTTCGTTGATAAGATCATACAAATAAATATTGACACCAATTTAGACAATGGGTTTTCTAAAACATTACTTTTGTAATTGAACAACATTACGTGGATAATTTGTTCATGAGAAATTATTTGTAACATTATTTAAGTAGGTTAAATAATAATAAATAATAGTGTATTGATGTTATAAAACTAAAAGAGTCTAGTTTTATAAATCTTATGATAAATAAATTAAAGGAGAGTGTAAGTTTTATAAAAGAAAAATCAAAATGGGGGGAACCCATTTTAAATGGATTCGGCCGCCCTTGGCATTGATATACCAACCATTTTGTCTTGAACAAGTGCAAGACTTGATTACTACTTTCACTCTTCACAATACACCATCTCTCTCCTACATGCAAGAGCCTTTTCTTCTCTTCCTTCTCTCCACAATTTTCGACATTCTTGGCTGATTTTGGAGGTGTTCCTTGCTGAAATTCGGATTTGCTAGAAGAGGGATAGACTTGGTGTTTAGTTCCCTAACAAGCTTGGTGTTTGGAAAGGGTTTGTGAGTATCACCTCTTGAGGTCTTCCACATTGAAGACTTAGCTTTCAAAACATCTTCACCTTCATCCTAATCTTGATTTCTAGCAGCTAGAAAGGTGGTTTTCTAAACATCCTATGGTTGGTTTTATTGCATGTATTTCGTATATGGAACGGGGCTTTAGGTTTTGCATGTTAAACGGGTTTAATAATCAGCATATTAACAAGATTTTAAACTTATAATCCGCTGTGTTTTCCTATAAATTAGCTGATATGGACATTGATAATCTTGTTAAATCCCAACACTTTCTGTCTATAGAACCGAAGCTTTGCTGCTTTCTCTCTCTAAAACATCGAGTAGTGGGGTGTAGCAGGTGGTGTGGGTGCCATACCACCTTTTTAAACAAAATAAGAAACGATTCCACCCCTTTCTCACTTTGCACCCCTGCACTATGGCCTCTCTTTCTTTCTTACAAAAATATATTTCTTTTATTTCTCATTTCTTTTCTTTTCTTTTATTTTACAAAATTTTCTGGGTGTTACAAGTCCACCCCCTTAAAGAGGTTTCGTCCTCGAAACTTGACACTCTTCGAATAACGATGAGTAATGTTGTCTCATCTCCTTCTCAGTCTCCCACGTAGACTCGGAACACTTTATGTGCTTCCACTACACTCGCACCAGTGGAACAACTTTTTTCCTCAATCTCGTCTCCTTCGATCAATGATTGCCACTGGCTGCTCTACCTAATTGATCCGTTCATCTACTTTGATATCATCCAGTGGTACAATCATATCTTCATCGGCTAAGCACTTTCTCAGATGGGTTACATGGAATGTCGGATGGATTCCACTTAACTCGTCTGGCATTTCTAATCGATAGGCCACCTCTCCTACTCGTGCAATGATTCGGAAAGGTCCTATATACCTCGGCCTCAGCCTATATCGCTTTCGGAACCGGATGATTCCTTTCCAAGCTGAGACCTTCAACATAACTCGGTCGCCCACCTTGAATTCGATCGGTCTACGCCTCTTGTTGGCGGACGACTTTTGTCTATCCTTTGCTGCTTTAATGAAAGCCTTGATATTCCTTAACTTCTCAATCATAGCCTCGATCACCTTAAGGCTTCCTAACTCTTTCTGTCCAATATCACCCTAACACACGGGTGCTCTACACCTCCTACCGTGTAGCATCTCGTAAGGTGGCATACCAATACTGGCATGATAACTATTATTATACGAGAATTCAGCTAACGGTAAGTGATCATCCCAACTTCTTCCAAAATCGATCACACACGCCCGAAGCATATCTTCAAGCGTCTAGATAGTCCTCTCAGACTAGTCGTCCATCTGAGGATGATAAGCTGTGCTAATGTGTAGCCACGTCTCCATCGCATCATGGAATCTCTTTCAAAACTTTGATGTAAACCGACGATCCGACATGATAGACACTGGCATACCATGATGAGCTACAATCTCTTTAATGAACAAATCCGCCAATCTCTATGAATAATACATCTCACGGATCGGTAGGAAGTAAGCACTCTTCGTCAGTCAATCCACAATCACCCATATCGTATCGCACCCCCTAGTCGTACGAGGTAGCTTAGTAATAAAATCCATGGTTACATGCTCCCACTTCCTTTCGGGTATATCCAACGGTTGGATCTTCCCGTGTAGTTTTTGATGTTCTGCCTTCACTTGCAAAGAAGTATGGCACTTGCTCACGTACTCTACTACATCGCGCTTCATACCCGACCACCAATAGTATTTCTTCATATCCTGATACATCTTCGTGGCACCGGGATGAATCGGGTACCGAGTCTTATGAGCTTCATCCATAATCCATTCCCGGAGTTCTCCGTAACGAGGGATCCATATCCATCCATTTTGGGTCCTAACACCGAGAGTGTTTTCACCCACTTCTATGATTAGACCTCTCATTCGTTCGAAATTTACGCGATCTTCTTTCAACGCCTCATCTTGGAACCCTTTCACCTTGGTCATCACGTCAGCAGTCATAACCAACTGATAAACCTTCACCCGAATCGGCTCGGGTCTCTCCTTTTGGCTAAGGGCATCAGCAATGACGTTGGCCTTACTCGGATGGTAATGGATCTTAAAGTCATAATCTTTGATAAGCTCTAACCATCTCCTCTGTCTCATGTTGAGATCCTTTTTCTCGAAGAAGTACATCAAGCTTTTATGGTCGGTGAAGTTGATGCACTTCGTCCCGTATAAGTAATGCCTCCAAATCTTCATTGTGAAGACCAAAGCCGCTAATTCCAAATCATGGGTAGGGTAGTTGACTTTGTGGGTTTTAAGTTGTCGGATGCATAGGCTATTACGTTTCCACATTGCATTAACACATAACCTAATCCTAAATAAGAAGCATCCGAATATACCACTAAGTCCTCACTCCCTTCAGGTAATTACAAAATAGGAGCTTGACTAAATCTCGTCTTCAACTCCTAGAAAGCATCCTCCTATTTCCGACTCCATTCAAACTTCACATCCTTGCAAATCAACATAGTTAAAGGGGAGGCTATCTATGAAAAGTCTTGGATGAATCTCTTGTAATAGCCCGCCAAACCCAAGAAACTACAGTTCTCAAATGACGTCTTTGGATACTTCCATTGCATCACTGCCTCAACCTTTGCCGGGTATACCATAATTCCTTCCGCGTTCACCACATGACCTAAAAATTGCACCTCGCGCAACCGGAAAGCACATTTAGAGAATTTAGCATACAATTTGTCTCTCCTAAGTGTTTCCAACACCTTGCGTATGTGGCCGACTTGTTCTTCCTCACTTCTCGAATAAATTACGATATCGTCAATAAACACAATCACTGATTCATCTAACATTGGCATACATACTCAGTTCATTAAATCCATAAAGGTAGCTGGCGCGCTAGTCAAACCAAAAGACATAACGAGAAACTCATAGTGTCCATAACGCGTACAAAAAGCTGTCTTAGGAGTGTCCTGTTCCTTCACCTTCAACTGATGGTAACCAGATTGAAGATGTATCCTCGAGAACCAACTGGCTCCTTGGAGCTGGTCAAAAAAATCATCAATCCTCGGTAGCAGATACCGATTCTTTACCGTCAGCTTATTCAGCTCTCGGTAGTCGATGCATATCCACATACTACCGTCTTTCTTCTTCACAAACAATACTGGAGCACCTTAAGGAGAGATGCTCGGTTAAATAAATCCATTATCCATCAACTCCTGCAGTTGATCCATTAGTTCCTTCATCTTGCTAGGAGATAATCGATATAGTGCCTTGGCAATGGGTTGGCACACCTCGTAAGTCTTCCGGGAACACGTCCGGAAAGTCGCATACCAGTGGTACGTCGGATAGTTGTGGCACTGATGCGTCCACCTCCTTTATGTAGGCCGGATAAGTACTACATCCACATCTCATGCACTTTGCTGCCACCGCCATCGAAATCAACTTTGGAACCGTAGTGACGCGATCACCGTAGACCGTCATCGGACTTCCATCGAGTGCACCTAATTGAATCATCTTCTTTCGATACACGATGTTTTCTATATAGGTTGCTAACCAATCCATTCCTAATACTACATCAAATCCACCTAGGGGCATCACATGTAACTTAGCAGTAAACCTATGACCTTCTAATTCTATGGCACATTACTCTATCTCATCAGTAATTCTAGTGGACTTACCAATACCAGTTTTTACATCAAATGGATCATTAATACTTCTACTACTAACACATAACTTATCACAGAAAGCAGTAGAAATAAAACTCCTACTAGGACCAGAATCAAAAAAAACGGAGGCATAAATAGGTTTACTAGAAACATACCTGACATGATATTGGGATCCTCTCTGGCCTCCTCCCGTGTCATTGTGAAGGCTCTAGTAGTTTCCCTCTGTCGTCCTTCCCCTGGCTTCTTCTTCGCGCCAGAACTCTTAGCCCTTGGCTTCTTACAGTCCCTGCTCATGCAGCCTTCCTCACCGCATTTATAACACCGTATAAGTCCATACACCTTTGCCACATGACCGGGCTTTCCACAGTTGAAGCACACATTCATCCCCCACTTTCACTCACCAATGTGCTATCTTCCGCATTTACCACACTTCTTTGTCCCCGAACTTGAGGAGACCATCCTTCGGTCATCCACTATCCTCCTCTTTTTGATTAGAGTGAAACCTCGACGTACAAACTTCTTCTTTCCCCTACTCTTATCACCATCACCCGTCTTCTTCGCCTCGACTACCGCCACTTCCCTCTCATCATACAACATACCCGCCAGGTCCACCACCAATCAAAAGGTACCCGACCGGGCTGCGATCAAATGCCTACATACATCAGCTGGCAGTCCCTGTATGTTCTTGATCTTCCTTGACACTGGCGTCACCTGATCCGTCACCAACCTTGCCATCTCGTTGAACTTGGTGATGTACTGCTGGTGTGTCATGGTACCAGCTTCCAGCTGCTGGAACTCCCTATCTAGCTTGCCGAGTTACCGATGAGGATAGAATTCTTCGATCACCAGCTTCCACAAATCTGGCCACCTCATCTTGCTAATGGCCCTGCTACCCTCAGCCTGGATAATATTTTCCCACCATCATAAGGCCGTATCCACAAACGACTGGGTAGCAAACTTCACTTTTTGATCTTCTCAGCACTCGCTAATATCAAGTGCCGCCTCTATTTCTCCCACCCATCGGTGAGCAGCAGCAGCATTGCCATTCCCATCGAAAGAATGGGGCTTGCACCTTTGAAATGTCCTATAGTTGTAAACACGTGCAGTTTCCTACAAAACTTCTTCCTCCTCCTCCTCACTCGTGATAATCGTCTCGGTCTCCGATCTCTCCCATTCGTCTCTCCCGGTGGTCCTTCTCCTCTCTTTCTTCTCGTCCTCTCTTACCACCTTAATAACTTCTGTCACCATCGACGGCAATATCGTCTGCATGACCTAGTGCACTTCCTCTATCTCCGCCTCTTTCACCAAGGCCCTTAAGTTGGCACTCTCATTACCACCCTCCTGGTGATGCACCTCGGGCTCTTCACGGGCCCTCTCAGCAGTCTTAGCCTGGTTCCTAGTGACATGTGGTTCAGCACCATGTCCTCCCTGTACTCCACCCTTAGAGGCCTTAGATGATCTACCTCCAGCCATTCTCTAATCACTATAAGATTCAAACACTAATACGATCATTAAAGGAATAACTCAGTTTATGTTAAGTATAGTAAGTCCCTAATTACAGTAGCTAGTTGTGATTAGCCACTTACTTTACTCTTCACACCCTAGGCATTTCCTATGCTGACTACATCAGCATCTAAATCTACTAGGAACACATAAGTCCAATAGCATACACACATAATACTATTAACTTCAAGAAGAGAATTACCTGATGACACGTAGCTACTCGGGCTGGCATCCCTTTTGCTTTAGTCCCCTTCTCGGTTTAAGATTAGGTTTTGAAAATATTTTAGCCAATTCACTTAAACTTTAGCTCTGATACCAACTTGTAAGGCCCTGTTCCCGGGCACCTCATAGTTGGTCATTCAGAGCACTAAAAATACATATTATTATACATCTCATAAAATATCACAACGGAAGTCATTAACAAAAACCATTCATTTTATTAATAATTACTGTTGTTATGCAATACAACACTATTCAACTACAAAAGAAACTTCACTGATTGGATTACAAAACAACAATAATAACATAGATGTCATCCTCAGAAACTTTTACCTGCCAACTAAAAATGCATAAAAGTCCCCGTTTCTGAGTGAGTTCTTGTTTTATAAGTATCAAAATACTTTATACGTTTCATATGTAAAAATACTCATTTCCATAAAACATTTTCTTTACTATCATCAACGTTCATTCGTTATCTTACATGTTCGTTCATTTCGTACATTATTCATATCTTTCGTTAATGTTCGTCTCGTACTTTATCACTATCTTTCGTTAACATTCATTCCGTACTTTATCACTTCGTTCTTTTCATACTTTATCATCTTGCTCGTCTCGTACTAATTCAAGATCCTATCAGGCATTTCCCTCATTAACATTCATTCCGAAACCGTCATTCCGAGCACAAAGCTCCTTTACTAATTGGCATAAAGCCCATGGCCCGAAGCCACCATTCTAGGCACAAAGCCTCATTACTAACTGGCACAAAGCCATATCATATCTTGGCACAAAGCCCAGGGTCAAATGACAAGGATCACGTTCCTTACTATGGGTTCAGTCACCTAGACTGTTCTCCCTGTGTGTGAGTCCTCATGGATTAAAATCGCACGTTATAAAACACACAGTTGAGCTATCAACTTGCAAAGGGTTGTAATTCTTCTTCTTTCTACTTGCAAGCCTTTTCATTCTTTCATCACGTTTCACTTTTCATCTTTGTTATCTTTCTCTTCATTACGTTATACTTTACATTCATTCACACATTCATCATACTATGTAAAGTAATAACATAATGCTTAACGTATATTATATTACAATATAAATACGTTTTGAAAACTAGTAAAGCTAACAACTTATACACATATGCATATCATACATTCATCATAACATCATGCATATACTTTTGATAAACTCCCACTTATTCATGCCTAAAATAGTCCAAAACAGCCCACAAGTCAAACTAGGGTCAAACCCTAAAATTTTGTTTTTCCTCAAAATTCAGAAAAAATTTTTAAGTGTTGGGCGCATGGGAACTATTTGGGCGCATCAGCCCTGTTTGGGCGTTTCTCAACTATGTAGGCGTATCAGCCTACACTTAACTACTTTAACACTTAGGCGCATGAGCCTTTTGGGTGCATGGGCACTATTTTGGCGCTTCATCTTACACTTAGTCATTTCAGCCCAAAACTCAGGCGCATGAACTACTGTTCAGGCGCATGAACTTACACTTAGAAATTCTAAGGCATCATTTGGGTGCATGGGGTACTGTTTGGCCGTATGAGCCTATACCTAATATTTCTAAGCAATTTTTTAGGTGTATGGGCCCTGTGTGGGCACACCACCGTACTTAAAAACTTTTCTAAGGCAAATACTAGGCGCATGAGCCCTGTTTGGGCACATGTACACCTACTTACACGTTTCTAAGTTGTTTTCTAGTCCCAAACATCACTATATCCTGGTCTAAACTTATTACACCCATTATGAACCTCAAACAAACATTCACAACCATAGAACATCAACATATAAGCGTAGAATATACAGATGTACATATAATATAACTATAAAACCATTTTAATGCATTTTCAGCCCCAAAGGGGTTAAAAAATGTAAAAAGTTAGGGTCTAGAAACTCACCTTAGCTGCTCTCAAGCTAAATCCTCTTAACTTGAACTTTTCCAAAGCTTTTAACACATAAAACATGTCAAGAATGCATATCTGAACACATGCATACACATAGGAACATGTAGAAATCAGTCTTATGGTTGAAAACCCATAAAAACAAACCAAAAACATGAAGAACACTTACCAATTTGCGAATTCAGCTTCTTTCTCTGTCTAGAACCAAAGCTTTGCTACCTTCTCTCTCTAAAACATCGAGCAGTGGGGTGTAGCAGGTGGTGTGGTCGGCCATACCTCCTTTTTAAACAAAATAATAAAACATTCTACCCTTTTTTCACTTTGCACCCCTCTACTTTGGCCTCTCTTTCTTTCTTACAAAAATATATTTCTTTTATTTCTCATTTCTTTTCCCTTTCTTTTATTTGACTAAATTTTCTTGGTGTTACATCCTTTAAACAAGAGACATGACAGAGTTTTGAAACAATCTACTGGTATCATAAAGGATGAACTTGCTTCTTCAATCAAAACAAAACAAGAGTCAAAGTCAAAATCAATTAAGCATCAAGAAGCTTCATCATCAAAGACAAAGATCAGGCAGATGTACTGTGAAAACTATGACATGTCAAATCATAACACAGATGAGTGTTATTACAAACAATACTGCTCAATCTGTATCATGAACAATTATTCAAACAAGAATTGTTATTTCAACAAGTATTGTTCGGTGTGTGTTATGACAAAGCACAGTACATCTGATTGCTTCTTTAATCAGAAAGGATTGAGAGTTTCTCAAAACAAGCCCATTTCACCAATTTCAATTATTAAAGTCAAAGCTAGAAGTCCACTACATAATAGACAATCAAGAATCTTAAATTCAGATGATGACTTCTATTACAATTGGCAGTCAAGGAGTGTCAAACAAAAGCTAAATAAAAGTATGAAATAATCACTCAAAGTTTTTCCAAGATCTAAAACATAAATGATTTCTGAAGATAAAAAACGTGCACAATTTCTATGTAGAAGTAGGGATCAAAGGCTTGATGACTCTTCAGACAAGTCAGTTGAAATTGAGAAAAAGAAAACAAGAATAACCCCACACAAATCAATCAAAGCATCATCCTTTAAAGTTCAACCTAGAGGAAAATACCAAGAAGTTTCAGTCCTAGATAGAAATAGGAAACCCAAGACCATCATGGCTTGTGTTCCATATTCTAATTAGTTTCTTTTTACTTATAGGGTCAACCATACAGGTCTAATAGCTTATGGTACGTGGATAGTGGATGTTTCTGACACATGACAGGAGATCCTTCCCTCCTTCATGACTTCAAGCACATTCAAGGAACGACCATAGCATTTGGTGGAGATTCACAAGGGGGAAGAATTACTGGTGAAGGATCTGTGACAAACGGACTGCTAAGCTTTGATAGAGTGAACTAATGTGAACAACTAAATTTCATTCTTCTTAATGTGTCTCTAATCTACGAAAACAAATATTCTACTCACTTCATGACACTCATTGCTACATTCTGAAACCAAGATTTCAAATTCCTGAAGAATGGGTTGTCTTGAAGACCCCGAGGAAGATTAACACCTATGTCCTAAACCATTTTTTCTACACATCTCAAAGAAGAAACATGTCTTATGACTAAGGCATCCTTTGATGAGTCATAACTTTGGCAGAGATGATTGGGACATACGTATTTCAAAAATATGAACAGACTGGTCAAATGAAACCATGTAGTTGGTCTTCCTCAAAAAGAATTTCACTTTATTGACCATTGTTCAACATGTCTCAAAGGAAAGCAACACAAGTCATCTCATAAACCAAAGCTTCTGAACACAAACAATACTCCATTGAAGTTATTTCACATGGATCTTTTTGGACCAATGCATGTTATCAGCATTGGTAAGAAACAGTATTGTTTGGTGATCATTGATGATTATTCACGTTTTATATGGGTTTTCTTCTTGCTTCATAAAATGAAGTATCACAAATAATAAAAGACTTTATCACTAAAATTGATAATCAACTTGATCATAAAGTGAAATCAATTGGAAGTGATAATGGAACAGAATTAAAAAAATGAAGATCTATGTTCATTTTGTATAACTAAAGGCATTGCTCATCAATTCAGTACAACTAGAACTCCTTAACAAAATAGGGTAGCTAAAAGGAGAAATAGAACACTGATTGAAGTAGCACGAATGATGCTAGCAAATGCGAAACTGCCTATTACCTTTTGGCTGAGGCAGTCAACACAGCCTACTTTGTACAAAATTGAACTCTGATAGTCAAAGAAAACAACTAGACACCTTATAAACTTATTTTTCTAAGAAAATCACATCCTAAAGGTGCCTCTTATCCTAAAGGTGTTCAAAGTGCAGTAGATGCCCAAGCATGACAGTGTTCAAAGTGCAGTAGATGCCCAAGCAGAAACCAATGGAGCCTTTGATTACTTTCATCACTCTCCCACATCACATCCTAAAGGTGCCTCTTATCATAATGATCTGAATGACTCCAACCTTGATCTATCAATTGCTGATGACTCCATTCCAACCAACAGGATACATAAGGATCATCTAGTGTAAAGTATCATTGGTGAACTAGATGAGTGGGTTACTAGAAGCAAGTCAAGTATTGCAAACATATGTTTGTTTTCTTGCTTTCTATGTCAGGCAGTACCTAAGAACATAAAAGTGGCTCTTCAAGACAACAGCTAGATCAAGGCAATGCAGGAAGAGTTGCTCCATTTCAAGAAACAAGAAGTATGGAAACTGGTATATCTCCCTGAAGGTTAATACCCTATCGGTACCGGATGGCTATACAGAAACAAGGCTGATGATAGGGGCATTATCATTAGAAAAAAAGAAAGATTAGTGTCACATGCCTACACTCAAGAAGAAGGAATAGACTATGATGAAGTGTTTGCTCCTATAACCAGATTAAAATCTATCATAATTTTCCTTGTGTACTCTGCATCTATGAAATTCACAGTGTATCAAATGGATGTGAAGTGTGTTTTTCTCTATGGCAAGATCACTGAAGAAGTCTACATGAGTCAACCTCCGGGCTTTGATGACCCAGATTTCCCTCATAGTGTATACAAGCTTGACGAAGCTTTGTATGGTCTACATCAAGCCCCATGAAAGTGGTATGAGACTCTATCATCTTTTCTGCTCATATATGGCTATGAAAGAGGAAAGATTTATCAGACTCTCTTTAGAAAGAGAAAAGAAAAATACATGCTGCTAGTCCAGATTTATGTGGATGATATCATTTTTGGCTCAACAAACAAACAAATCTGCAATGATTTTGATGATCTCATGCATTCCATGTTCGAAATAAGTGTAATGGGAGAACTCACTTTCTTTTTAGGGGTGCTAGTACAAAAACAACAAATGGAATCTTCATCAATCAATCAAAATATGTGGAAACCATGTTGAAGAAATTTCATTTTGGAGATTGTCAGTCTATCAGACTCTTATTGATACCAAGATGAAGATAGGTCCAGATCCAGAAGGAAAATCAGTGGGTCGGACTCATTTCAGATCTATGATTGGATCACTCATGTATCTAATAGCTAGTTGACCTGACATTATGTTTGGTGTACGTGTTTGTGCCAGGTATCAAGCAGATCACAAGGAATTTTATATGAATGCAGTCAAGAGGATATTCAGATATCTCAAGGGCAAGCCTGCACTTGGACTATGGTATCTAAAGGAAGGAGATTTCAATCTCTATATATACACGGATAGTGACTATGGAGGATGCAACTTTAATAGGAAGTCTACATCTGGCAGTTGTCAATTTCTTGGTCCCAGACCGCTCTCCTGGCAGTACAAGAAACAGACAAATGTGTTTGTTTCAATAGCAGAATCTAAGTACATTATAGCATGGGCTTGTTGCTCTCAAGTTCTCTGGATTCAAAACCAGATGCTTGATTATGGTTTTAACTTCTTGCACATGTCAATTCATATTGACAACACATCATCAATGTTCATAACAAATAATCCAGTTCAACACTCAAAAACTAAACATATTGAAATTAGATATCACTTTTTGAGAGATTGTGCTGAGAAAGGGTTAATCAAATTTATACAGGTTCACAATGATAAACAATTTGCTAATTTATTCACTAAGGTATTTAATCCAAGTAGATTTGAATTCTTAGTTCAATCAATTGGCATGATTAACCTTGAGTAAAAAAAATCAACAAAAATATTCAAAAATTCATAAAAAATATTCAAAAATTCGTAAAAAATATAGAAAGAACTCATCTTGCAGAAGTATGTGTTTTATACTTAGGGAAATGATCTAATTACAGTCGTTATATCATTCACTATGCTTATTTGTAAATCTCAAATGACTGACATGACTTACCTAATATGCGGTTAGGCTCAACTTGGAAAGAAAACAAATGCAGTGATGAATTAAAGCTCATATTCAACTATGAAGCTTTCATCTCAAAGTGTGTGTAAGTATTAGCTTATCCAAATATGTGTGTATGCAACAACCTAAACAAACCAGGTAATGTATCATATGAATCTCTTTTACTCACATAAGTTTTTCCTTTATTTTGCTGAGCAAAGACCTGGAAAAACAAGCATATAGTGCTGATGTCATGATCCATCAAGATTCCTAATGAGGAACACATCCAACTTGGATAAAACAATAGAATAAAATACATTCCAAGTGAATGAAACAAAAGAATCTTAAGAGAGATCACCTTCCAGAATGAAGTTAAAAGAATCCTAATGTGGATCAAATAGATAGAAGGATCAAAACAAAAGAATCACGATGACGATCAAGCAAAATGAGATTTCATATTTTAAGTGACCTGGTCGAGTAAGCTGTTAAAGTTCTACCATACATTGCATGCAGATGGTTGACCATACCTTGTTTTTGAGTGTGAGGTACGTGTTGAATACCCAATCAACTCAAAACATGATAAGATCACTGGCATTAAAATATTAACCAAGTACGAGTTTAAAAGGACCAACATACGCTCAATAAATATGTTCACGACCATCTTTGTTTTACTAACAATTGCTTGCACCTGTGAAAGGTAAGATTGATATGATCCCAAGAAAGGTACATTTCCATTTCATGTACAGATAAGAAAACAAAAATCACAAAAATATTTTCTCTTAAAAATTTTATCAAATCTTTAAAGTTTCTATCTCTTATGGATATAAACTTTAAGGGTAGTAATTAAAAATCAAAAACAAGTACAAAAGTCAAAAAACTGACTGTGTTGGTGCAGAAGTTATATACCATAGTAACTCAGTTTTTACAGACATCTTGAATGTGACATCCGGTAAATTTCCATTACCAAACTCTGTTAGTTTCGTTAAGTCTTGCATACACGTGTCATGAGCACACACTAGTTGTCGTTTAATGTTTGTGACCTAATAATATTTAATAATGTAAATTAATGATAATTTAGCTGATTCTGTGATTATTGTATTATGCATATGTGTTTGTGTGTTTTTAAATATTAAATTAATCACGTAATGTGGAAACGTGTGTATTAATTCGTATGTATTGTGTTTTATAAAGATAAAATATATAATTGTTATGGTGAGCTTATATGCTTAATAACTTAGTTAAAACACTTTTAAAAAGAGTTCAAAGCTTAATCTTTGTAAAAATACAAAATGCAAAGGTTAAAGGGTAATTATTGTAAATTAATTAAAACAAAACCCAAACCCTAATCCCCACCCGCATTCAGCCACGATCCCACTCTCCTCTCCCTCTCCTATTCGAATTCAGCCAAGAACAAGTAAGAAAGCTTCGGTTTGGGTCGAGTTCAAAGCATACAACACATTAGAAGTCTCAATTTTGTTACTTTTCATGAATTAAAGGTTAGTTGGTGTGTCGTTTTCATGGATTTTTGATATGGCCGACACCCTATGTTCAAAAATCTGAGATTTGATGTTGATTGTTGTTGTTTGATGATGTTAACATGTTAGTTAGGTTGTATGTATGTTAGTTAACGTCGATTATGCAAGAAAGGTTGGATTTTAATGTGTTGTTCATTGGTTACTAATAATCGTAACTTTATTTGCATGAATATGATGATTTCATGATGGATTGATGTTGTTGAAGTGTTTATGATGATATGTGTATGTTAGATTGTTGATATGAATGCTAGAAACCTTGGAATGAATGTTGTAGTTCATAGGTTGCCAAAAGTAGAAACTTTTGATGTTGAACATTGATGAATTGTAATGAGTTGGTGATGTAATGTGCTTGTTAATGATTCATGAGGATTAGATGATGAATTTGGTGCAAGAAGTCTATGCATGATGTAGGTTAGTCCATTCCTTGCCAAAAATGGAAACTTTTGTTCATCATGATTGATGAATTATGATGATTAAGTATTGCATGTCTAGATGTTGTCATGAGCTTGAAATGGTATATTGGTGATGAATTTATGAATACATTGAGTGTTTGATGCATTTAGGATGTACTTTCCCAAAAAGGAAACTTTATTTGTACAAATTCTTACATATGAGGAATTTATCATGTTTGGGACATAGGAATCATGCTAGTATGTTCATGGATGAATGCTAATGTGGTTGAATGTGTTGTTTGGATAGTATGAATGGTTAATTGGTTAATTATCTGTTTTGGCCAGTTTATGTGAATTCATGGTTATGGGTCATAGGAATATGTCATTCATGATTTGATCTTTGAATGACTCACTAGTTGTGTTATAGTTACACTAAGCATGCTACTTGTTAGGGACTTGCATGACTTGTATGATATTTGGTGGTATCATGATCTAAGTAATACACATGGGTAATGTAGCATCACATGTGATCCATTTGTATGTTAACCATGTATGATATGTGATTATGTTTACTTAATTGGACTATAACTCATAATGTCACAAACGGGTCAGACCGGTCAACTAGGTCAAACGTGTCTCTTCGTCTGAAACCTTGATTCTTTGGTTGTAGTGTACTTAGGGTTCCATATGTTTTTTGTTTACACGTACTGATGTACTTACGTGATCTGGGTAACCTTTGAAGGTTGTCTGTCCACTCTTTCTTCCAAGTAAACCTTAAGTATTTGTTACACATATCAGGTGAGTTCATGCCCCACTCTTTACTTAATCTCTTTTGCGGGAGATAGCATACTGGTAATTTTACAAACGCTTTATATATTTAAGTTATGTATAATATTAATATAGTGTTGTTTACCATGGAAAAGTCCTCACACTTTTGAATTGTTAATATTGAATCACGGGGAAACTTGTATAGTACTACTGGGTCTGACGATCCCCACCTGTGTGACTCGAGGTCAAACGGGCGCAAATTGTCCTAATGAACATTGTCACGACCTGGTAAGTCGTGATAGGAGGCAATAACTTATCACAGTCAACTTCAATTACGAAATCACTATGAAATAATATTTGTTGTTAATAGATTAGCTATCTGTTCCAATATACTGCTTATATATCACAACTGTTAAACTGTTAATATTTTAACGCCAACTCTTGAACTCACCAACCATCGTGTTGACATTTTTAGTATGCTATTCTCAGGTCGTTAACTTAGCTTGCCATTAGGAGCGTAACATGGGTCCAGCATGCATCTTAAGACTTTGTTTCATGGACATATTCATTTATCTTACATTTATGGGTTTTAAACATTTGGATGGCGCGTGTTTTGCCATATTAAGCGTTTTTATACTTTGGGTTTGTGGTATTTACAAAACGCTTCCACATGGTTTTAAAGTTTGAACTTTGGTTGTTTTGATCTTAAATATGGCATATATAGTCGTTCTGAGTAACTATTGACTGTGATCCTGGTTTGTTCACACGCCTCGTGGTAAAACTCCACATGTGGATTTTGAGGGTGTGACAGATTGGTATCAGAGCCATTGGTTATAGGGAACTAGGATGCATACACACTAGACTATAACCGCACACAGTTAGTTAGTTACTTCTTCCTTATTTCCTCTACTGTATACTCATTGGCATACACATCACACTCTCTGCAGCATGGCATCATCATCGAGAGCTCCGGGTAAGCGACTGGCATCACCTACCCGATCTGAGTTCCCACCTCCCGCACCTTTACCCGGCAATGGACATGGCTGGCCCCGTCTACCCTATCCTCGAGGGGAAATTGATTGGGATCAACCTTTTGCCTTGATGGAACGTGACCCCCCACGATACTGGAGGTTCTACCTCGAGTTCATAGATCACCTAATGTATAGGGAGCGTGTACCTCTACCGAGACCCAGGAATAGGAACAACGCTGATCAGCCAATGCCTTCCCTCCTATGGACAGTGCAGTCCAATGAGCAAGTGATTGCTGCACTGGATACTGAGCAGCAATGAGTCAGGCGACTCACGAGTGACAATTGTACACTGCAGCACAAGGTGTACAAACTACGACATCAACTGGATGCAGTCGAGGAGCAACACGAGAAGACCCTAAATGGGTGTCACCATATAGAAGACGGTTTTATAGCGCTTAGAGAATGCATGACTGCTCAGGAACAGCGGGATGAAGTAGCCAATTATAGAATTGCAACCTTAAAAGCCCAGTCGGCAGCGCTTTAGATCGCCATAGCTCCTGCTCCTACAGAGGACCCTGAGGATGAGGATCCTGAGGAGGCCCCCGAGGAGGAGGAGGAACCCGGGGAGGAGGAACCGAAAGAGATGGAAGATGACAATGATGGGTCAGATGTCGTCGATTGATTTCCTTTATATGTCTTTGACTATGTAGTGTTTCTCTTTTTTGAAACCTATGTGGGAAGGGTTGTTTCCCCACTCGAATGACAAACTTAAATTTTGACATTGCTAAATACATTGTGACTCATTTACAATTTATTTATCTTGCTTATCATTTTTGTTATGAATGTTATGTTTGTGATGATTCATTATTTCTTATTGTTTATTGTACTTCAATGAGATAAATGTGTTTGATGTTACTCATTATTGTATTTATGAGTGTAAAGTGAAAAATGGACGCCCGTAAACCTGGACGTGGACGTGGACGTGGGCGTGGGCGCGGACGTGCACGTGGCGCCGGAGACCATGGCGGCGGTGCCATAAACATGACCCCTGCTGAATTAGCTGCCCTGATAAACAAACATGTTCAGGCAGCAGTGGCTGCTGCCCAACCGGGACAGCCAGCAGGTAAACGATGATAGAAAGTTAATTCAAATATCCTAGTTAACTGTATAAGATATCTGATCAATGTTTGTTGTTTTAAAACATGACCACCAGTGTGTACCTATAAGTCCTTTTTGGACTGTAAGCCACGCACCTACATCGGGACTGAAGGGGCTGTAGGACTGGTATGATGGTTTAAGAAGACAGAGTCTGTTTTTTATAAATGCAACTGCCCACCTGTTGATCGGGTGAAATATGCGACCGGGACCCTCGAAGGTGCCGCTCTATCCTCGTGGAACGTGCAAGTTAAAATGCTAGGCCAGGCTATGGCAAATGAGCTTCCCTGGACTGAATTCAAGGAGATGATGTCTGAGGAGTACTGTCCTCGAAATGAAGTACAAAAGTTGGAGATGGAGTTCTGGCAACCCAAGTTGCAAGGCTCGGAAATCGAGACCTATACCACCCGAACTTATGAACTAGCCACTCTATGCCCAAGAATGGTGAACGAAATGCATAAAAGGGTCGAGCACTACATCCGGGGATTAGTACCCGAAATTTAGAGCTTGGTGACTGCTTCCAACCCTACCATGATTCAACAAGCCATCCAGTTGGCTCATAAGCTAACTGATCAAGTGGTAGAACAGGGACGACTACCAAAGCGGGGTGCTGTGGCGAGCGTGCCTGATAATAAGAGAAAATGGGAAGGTCCCAGTAACAAGGCATCATCTTCTAGTAGTCAACCTCAACCTTAGCAACAACAGCCGGTTCCGCAACAGCAACAGAGGTTTGATAACAACCGTAACTTCAACCAGACGGCTTCAAACAATCAAGGACCCAGTGGTTATGCCGGTGAACATCCAAAGTGCACTCGGTGTAACTACCACCATGTGGGAAAGTGCGATAATTTGAAGTGTCAGTGCTGTGGTAAGATTGGACACGCTGCCAAGGACTGTCCTGGAGAACTGTTAAAGAAGCCACAACAACCTCAGGAGACTCCTAAATGTTGTTTCGAATGTGGGAAGGAAGGGCATTACCGGCAAAACTGCCCGCAACTGAGGAAAAATGGCAATGGCAATAACGGCAATGGTCATAATAACAACAACCCCGGTAACAACAACAATGATGGCAATGGTAATAGTAATGGTGGCAACAACAATGGAGCCAAAGGGAGAGCCATCGTCATTGGCTCAGGTAAGGCTCTAGACGACCCTATGACTGTTACTGGTACATTTTCTTTTAATGGATGTTTTGCTACGGTACTATTCGATACTGGAGCCGATAGGAGTTTCGTGTCCTTAATGTTCTGTAACCTTTTAGGTGATACGCCCTCCGCCTTAGAATCAAAATACACCGTAGAATAGGCCGACGGTAAACAGATCCAAGTAATGCATATCCTTAGAGATTGTAAGATAGAGCTTGCTGGTCATACTTTCGCCATAGATCTTATGCATGTTACGCTGGGGAGTTTTGACGTGGTGATAGGCATGGATTGGCTCTCTATTAAGCAAGCGGAAGTAATATGCTACGAGAAAATCATATGAATTCCTGTTGGTGATGAAATCCTTACAGTCAGAGGTGATAGGAGTGGTGCGGTGATAGGCATCATCTAGTACATGAAAGCACAAAAGTTATTGCGAAAAGGTCGTTTGGCTATTCTAGCACTCATCACCGATAAGCAAGTCTAAGAAAGGAGAATTCAGGACATTCGCATAGTGCGTGACTTTCCAGAGGTGTTTGCAGAGGATCTTCTTGGACTACCATCTCACCGCCAAGTGGAATTCCAAATCGAACTGACTCCCGGCGCAGCCCCGATTGCTAGGGCACCTTATCGATTAGCACCAAATGAACTACAGGAGTTGTCATCACAACTTCAGGATCTTTAAGATAAGGGCTTTATTAGACATAGCACCTCAACTTGGGGAGCCCCTGTCCTATTTGTTAAGGAGAAGGATGGCACGTTTCGAATGTGCATCGATTATAAGGAGTTAAACAAAGTCACAGTCAAGAACCGATACCCTTTACCTCGTATCGATGACTTATTTGATCAGCTTCAGGGATCAAGCTATTATTCGAAGATTGATTTGAGATCTGGTTATCATCAACTTAGAGTCCGAGAAGAAGACATCTCCAAAACTGTGTTCCGTACTCGTTATGGTCATTATGAATTCTTGGTCATGCCTTTTGGGTTGAGTAATGCACCTGCTATGTTCATGGACCTCATGAACCGCGTGTGCAAAACCTATCTCGATCAGTTCGTCATTGTGATTATCGATGACATACTGATATATTCTAAGACCAAGGAGGATCATGAAGAACACTTAGGATTGATTTTGGAACTATTGAAGAATGAGCAATTATACACCAAATTCTCGAATTATGACTTTTGGATACGAGTAGTGAAATTTCTAGGTCACATTGTTAATGAGAACGAGATACATGTTGATCCTACTAAGATTGAGGCAATAATGAATTTGGCTATACCCAAAAAGCCGAGCGAGATACGGTAATTCCTTGGATTAGCAGGATATTATCGACGTTTCATAGAGGGATTCTCTAAGATCACACAACCTCTCACAGCCTTGACTCACAAGGGAATGACATACAATTAGGGTGAGAGTCAAGAATCGGCTTTTCAACTGTTAAAACAGAAACTCTGCAGTGCACCGATACTAGCACTACCAGGGGGAACAACTGATTGTCGTGGTGTATTTTGACGCATCCATTCAAGGATTGGGTTGTGTTTTGATGCAGCAAGATAAGGTGATAGCCTACGCCTAGAGACAACTTAAGGTTCACGAGATAAACTATACCACCCATGACTTGGAATTGGGTGCAGTGGTGTTTTCCTTAAAGATTTGGAGACATTACTTGTACGGTACCAAGTGCACTATCTACACCAATCACAAGAGTCTTCAACACATCTTTGAGCAAAAGGAGTTAAATATGAGGCAACAACGTTGGGTGGAGCTACCGAACGATTATGACAGCACTATCAAGTATCATCCTGGAAAGGTGAGCGTGGTTGTCGATGCCTTAAGTCGAAAAGAAACGGCTAAACCCAGATGGGTACGAGCCTTACAGCTAACAATCAGTACCCATCTTCCTGAACAAGTTAAGGAAGCATAGATAGAAGCCTTAAAAGCAGAACATATCAGGTCTGAGTCATTATGGGGGATGGATAAACAACTAGTGGTGAAAGAGGATGGAATTCGTTACTTCATGGATAGACTTTGGGTGTCTGTCTATGGAAATCTAAGGGATTTAGTTATGAGTGAGGCACACAAATCTAAGTAGTCTATACATCTTGGATCTGACAAAATGTACCATGACCTAAAAGCGCACTACTGGTGGCCAAACATGAAGGCGGATGTAGCTACATATGTTTGTAAGTGTTTGACCTGCTCGAAAGTAAAGGTGGAATACCAAAAACCATCCAGATTGTTACAACAACCCGAGATACCCATGCGGAAATGGGAACAAATCTCCATGGATTTTAATACTAAGTTACCCTGGACTAATACTGGTTGGGACACAATATGGGTTATTGTGGATCGGTTGACAATGTCTGCTCACTTCCTTGCAATTAAGGAAATGGATAAGATGGAGAAGTTAACCCGACTTTACCTTAAGGAGATCGTTTCGAGACACAGTATACAATCTCAATTATTTCGACCGTGACGCTCGTTTCACGTCACACTTCTGGCAATCACTGCAGAAATCTCTGGGTACGCGATTGGATATGAGTACTGCTTATCATCCACAAACTGACGACCAGAGTGAGCGTACTATATAGACGTTGGAGGATATGCTACGTGCTTGTGTGATTGACTTCAGGAATAACTGGGAAATTCGCCTACCATTGGTAGAGTTTTCTTATAACAACAATTATCACACTAGCATACGCAGCACCTTTCGAGGCTTTGTATGGGAGAAAATGTGGATCACCAGTTTGTTGGGCGGAAATTGGTGATAGTCAACTAACGAGTCCCGAGTTAATACATGAGACAACTGAGAAGATTGTGCAGATACGAAACCGTATGGCTGCAGCACGAGACAGACAAAAGGGTTATGATGACAAGAGAAGGAAACCCTAGAGTTTCAGATTGGTGAGAAGGTTTTATTGAAAGTCTCACCATGGAAAGGCGCAGTTCGGTTTGGCAAGCGAGGAAAGCTAAATCTGAGATACGTTGAACCATTTGAGATATTGGAAAGAATAGGCCTAATGGCCTATCGACTAGCCCTACCTGATTCGCTAAGTGGAATCCACAATCTATTTCACGTCTTGAACCTAAAGAAGTGTCTAACTGTGGAAACAATGGTCGTACCGCCAGAGGAAGTTCAGGTGGATGAACAATTATGCTTTATCGGAGAACCAGTCAAGTTGATGGACCGTGAGGTGAAAACACTTAAGTAAAGCAAGATACCCATAGTCAAAGTTCGTTGGAACTCGTGACATGGACCGGAATTCATGTGGGAATGTGAAGATCAAATGAAGCTTAAGTACCCTCAACTATGCGACAAGACGATGCCTACAAACGAAGGTATTGATTTAAATTTCGGGATAAAATTTCTTACAACATAGGGATGATGTGACAACTCATCCAAAACTCAAATTCCGTTAGTTTCATTAACGTTGGTGACCTAATAATAATTAATAATGTTAAATTAATGATAGTTTAACTGATTATGTGATTATTGTATTATGCTTATGTGTTTGTGTGTTTTTAAATATTAATTGGGAATTAACCGCGTAACGTGGAAACGTGTGTATTAATTCGTATATTTTGTGTTTTATAAAGATAAAATATATAATTATTATCGTGAGTTTATATGCTTAATAACTTGGTTAAAAACACTTTTAAAAAGAGTTTAAAGCTTAATCTTTGTAAAAATACAAAATGCAAGTGTTAAAGGGTAATTATTGTAAATTAATTAAAACAAAACCCAAACCCTAATCCCCACCCCCATTCGGTCGCGATCCCACTCTCCTCTCCCTCTCCCATTCGAATTCAGCCAAGAACAAGCAAGAAAGCTTCGGTTTGGGTCAAGTTCAAAGCATACAACACATTAGAAGTCTCAATTTTGTTACTTTTCATGAATTAAAGGTTAGTTGGTGTGTTGTTTCCATGGATTTTGATATGGCCAAAACCCTAGGTTCGAAAATCTGAGATTTGATGTTGATTGTTGTTGTTTGATGATGTTAACATGTTAGGTTGTATGTATGTTAGTTAACGTTGATTATGCAAGAAAGGTTGGATTTTGATGTGTTGTTCATAGGTTACTAATAATAGTACCTTTATTTGCATGAATATGATGATTTGATGATGGATTGATGTTGTTTAAGTGTTTATGATGATATATGTATGTTAGATTGTTGATATGAACGCTAGAAAGCTTGGAATGAATGTTGTAGTTCATAGGTTGCCAAAACTAGAAACTTTTGATGTTGAACTTTGATGAATTGTAATAACTTGGTGATGTAATGTGCTTGTTAGTGATTCAGGAGTATTAGATGATGAATTTGGTGCAAGAAATCTATGCATGATGTAGGTTAGTTCATACCTTGCCAAAAATGGGAACTTTTGTTCATGATGATTGATGAATTATGATGATTAAGTATTGTTGATCATGTCTAGATGTTGTCATGAGCTTGAAATGGTATATTAGTGATGAATTTATGAGTACATTGAGTGTTTGATGGATTTGGGTACTTTCCCAAAAAGGAAACTTTATTTGTACAAATTCTTACATATGTGGAATTTATCATGTATGGGACATAGGAATCATGCTAGTATGTTCATGGATGAATACTAATGTCGTTGAATGTGTTGTTTGGATAGTATGAATGGTTAATTGGTTAATTATCTATTTTGGCCTGTTTATGAGAATTCATAGTTATGGGTCATAGGAATATGTCATGCATGATTTGATCTTTGTATGACTAACTAGTTGTGTTATAGTTACACTGAGCATGCTAGTTGTTAGGAACTTGAATGACTTGTATGATATTTGGTGGTATGATGATCTAAGTAATACACATGGGTAATGTAGCATCACATGTGAACCATTTGTATGTTAACCATGTATGATATGTGATTAGGTTTACTTAATTAGACTATAACTCATAATGTCACCAACGTGTCAAACGGGTCAACTGGGTCAAACATGTCTGTTCTTCTGAAACCTTAAGTCTTTGGTTGTAGTGTACTTAGGTTCCACATGTTCTTTGTTTACACGTACTTATGTACTTACGTGATCTAGGTAACCTCTGAAGGTTTTCTGTCCACCCTTTCTTCTAAGTAAACCCTATGTATTTGTTACGCATATCAGGTGAGTTCATGCCCCACTCTTTACTTAATCTCTTTTGGGGGAGATAGCATATTGGTAATTCTACAAATGCTTTATATATTTAAGTTGTGTATGATATTAATATAGTACTGTTTACTAAGGAAAAGTCCTCACACTTTTGAATTGTTAATATTGAATAGCGGGGAAACTTAGGTAGTACTACTGGGTCTGACGAGCCCCACCTATGTGACTCGAGGTCAGACGGGTGCAAATTGTCCTAATGAACAATGTCACGACCTGGTAAGTTGTGACAGGAGGCAAAAACTTATCGCTATCAGATTCAATTGTGAAATAACTATGAATTAGTATTTGTTGTTAATTGATTAGCTATCTGTTACAATACACTGCTTATATATCACAACTGTTAAACTGTTTATATTTGAACGCCAACTCTTGAACTCACCAACCATCATGTTGACATTTTAGTGTGCTATTCTCAGGTCGTTAACTCAGCTTGCTATAAGGAGCACAACACGGGTCCAACATGCATCTTAAGACTTTGTTTCATGGACATATTCATTTATCTTACATTTATGGGTTTTAAACATTTGGATGGCGCGTGTTTTGCCATATTATGCATTTTTATACTTTGGGTTTGTCATATTTACAAAACGCTTCCGCATGGTTTTAAAGTTTGAACTTTGGTTGGTTTTATCTTAAATATGGCATATAGAGTCGTTCTGGGTAACTATTGACTGTGATCCTGGTTTGTTCACGCGCCTCGCGGTAAAGCTCCGCACGTGGATTTTGAGGGTGAGACATTGAAGCACAAAAGTCCAAGATCAGTCAACACTAGGAAACTTGTATTGCCTCTGATGAACAAGTCAATCTAAGCAAGAATTGACAATCCAAGCAACAGTCAAAACTTCATAAACAACAAATCAACAGACTCATCTTCATAACAATCAAAAACAAAAGACACAGCTTCATAAACAGAAACATTAAGATTTGACAAGTTCAAAACTTAATGCGGGTAAGAGCATTGGTTAATGCGGGTGAAGGTAACCCAAGCACATAACCAATGCAGGTTGTTGGTCCATTAATATTTAAAAAACAATGCTAATGATGATAAATAACAATCAAATACCACTAAAACAACACTCTAAACAATAATCTATCAATGAGTTTCAAAATAGAATCATATCAACCAATGAAGAATCAAACAAACAAGGCTCAATGATGAGAAATTATAATTCCAGCCCAAAAATACAATAAGAACAGTAATGCAAAAGTATATTTTTGAATTAGGGTTGTGCAATAACTTCCCCTAAACACTATAAACATTTATATATATAACAATCATAGTTTCGCTGACAGTTTCGCTGGGTAGCGAAACTGTCCTGACCAATGCCTTAGATTCACCCGGCTGTGATACATAGTTTCGCTGGGTGACCTATGTCAGCTGACTATGAGCGAAACTATAGTTTTGCTCGTAGTTTTGCTGGGTCAGAGGAAACTACAACTAGGTTGGACTTGATCTTCAATACTCCCCCTAGGTTGGACTTGACTGGCTTCATCTTGATTCTGCTCTTTAGTTCCAGCCTGGTCTCCCCTTACCTTCATATTTTTTGGCTTTCTCAGATGCTTCCTGTGCAGCTCCAGCCTCTTTCACTACGTCATCTATATCTTTGTCAGTCTCTTCTTCAGCATGTGCATTGGTTTGAAGAAATTGCTAGGTCAAATCCTGCACATCCATTCTTGTCTCGTCAGCTTGAATCACTTTCTATGTAAGCTCCTTGACCTCAGCTCTCACTCCCCGAGCTTTATTAGCCACTCTCATGATTAGACTGGCTTCAGTCCTTGTTTTATGTAACACCCGGAAAATTCTGTTTGGAGTGTCATGCGACTGGAGTCCCATACGCATGGAGGTCATGCGACTGGAGCTCCATACGCATGGGAGTCGCACGACTGGGGTGTCCAATAACATGGAGCTCATGCGACTGAAGGTTCAGTCGCATGGGGACTCAGGCAACTGGAGTGTAGTATTTAAGGGAGAGGGCAGCCCTTACCCTCTCCCCACACTTGCTAAATCAGCCACAAAGAAGGGCAGAGAGAAAGAAGAGAGAAAGGAGAGAAAAGGGGGTGGTTCGGGCTCGGAATTCGTTGTGTGGCGAGTCAAAACGAAGCTCTAACCAAGGAGGCTGCTAAGGTGAGTTCTAGGACCCCTCTTTCACACGTTTTTGAATGATTTTGGGGCTGGAACACATCTGAAAACCGTTTTTGGATATTTTGGGTGAAAACCCATTTGGTATGCGTGTGTATGTGTATGACTTGTTTGGGACCCGATTTCGGGCTTGGTTATGCTTGAGGGATGTAATGGGATGTTTCCTTAAGGTTTAGAAGGGTTGATTTGGGCTTAAATGAAGTTTGGAAGGGTTTGCAGGCCGTATGTCGCGGCTGCAGTTCAGGATGTACTGCGCTCGCTGTCCAGTTAGGGCTAGGCGACTGGAGGGCCAATCACATGACTGAGGGACGACTAAGGTTCAATCACACGACTGAGGCTCAATTGCACGACTGGGGACCAGTCGAACGACAGGTCATACGACTGAGAGCCCATTGTATAGGTGCTCAGTCGCACAGGTGTCCACTCGCATGACAGAGAGCTCAGTCGTATAGGTCCATTTGCATGACAGTCTAATCGCACGACTGAGGGTTCAGTCGTATAGGAGCCCATTCGCATAGTGTCCATTCGCACGATTGGGTGTTCATCCGCATGGATGCTCATCCGCATGGGTCCAATCGCATAGTGTTGAGTAGCATGGAGACCATGCGACTGAAGGGTGCCCAATCGCCCAAGTAGGGTTGTTGTGTACGAGAAGAGACATAGTTCAATTACTGGCCTTCGGGAAAAGAGCATGGGTAGGAAATGATGTGATAGCTCCCGTAGGTACATGTGTGATAACTATCGAGGCTTAGAAGTTAAGTGGGCATGATGACGATAGAATTGCATGTATATGCATGATGTATGTATGATAAGTATGATGTAGCCCTGTATGATGGTAATGACTGATGATTGCTAAATGCTGATGTTCCTTGTGTTGATGTATGTTTATCTTTTCCGTGGCTTTACGTGTTATGATTAATAACGGTAATGAAAGTATTATGTAAAGTAAAGTGAAAGATAATGAAAAGAGGAACGTAATGAATGAGTTCATGCTTTAGTGAATGAATGAACGAACGTATGGCTTGTAAGCATAAGTATGAGGTGAGCGGCTTCGTGTCGTAACAAACTCGAACGGGATCTCTGTCGTGTATCCTGGTACTGTGTCAGTCTTCGGACATGAGTCAGGGGTTTGTGAGCAGACCCTGGCACAGTATCAGTCTTTGGACATGAGTCGGGGGTATTGCATGAGACGAGATAGTGAGGCGAGCAAGTTTGTGTTGCAACAGACTCGGATAGAGTTCAATCCAGGTGATTGACTCAAACGGGATCTTTGTCGCGTATCCCGATGCAATGTCAGTCTTCGGACATGAGTCGGGGGTTTGTGAGCAGGCCCCGGCACAGCATCAGCTTTCGAGCATGAGTCGGGGATATTGCATGAGATAGGATCTAAGTGGATGAGTAGAGGATCGCATGCTCCTGTACTGTGTCAGTCTTCGGACATGAGTCGGGGGTTTGTGTACAGGCCCCGACACAGTGTCAATCTTTGGACATGAGTCGGGAGTAGTGCGTGAGAGTGAGATGAGACGAATGAGGAACGGATCGCGTGCTCCGGTACTGTGTCAGTCTTCGGACATGAGTCGGGGGTTTGTGAGCAGGCCCCGACACAGTATCATTCTTCAGACATGAGTCGGTAGTATCGCGTGAGTTGATGAATGAGAGAGAGATAATTGTGAAAGAAAGAAAGTATGAAACGAACGAAAGATAATGAACGTAATGAAAGCTAAAGAACGAACGAATGAAAATAATGAACGGGAGGAACATAGTGATAACGTATGGAACGGGATCCTTGTCACTCGACCTCAGTAATCATGGCTGTGTGCCATGAAGAGGGTACAGTGTGACCGGATCCAGATAGAAGTAAAAGACAGAGAATGAATAGAAGTTAAAGATAAAGAATGAATGAGACAAGAAGATAATAATGAGGTTATCTATGTGTATGTACGTATGATGCGTGATTGCATGTATGTAAGAACGATTTTAAAGAAAGAAAGTATGTTTTATTATAAAACTAGAACTCACTCAGCAACGCTGACTTTGATGTGTTTTCAGTTGGCAGGTATGTTGCTGAGGATGGCACGGGTGACTACGCAGTTCCGTTGAGGTTGACATCCATATTTTGACATGTCATTGTATTTTGAGATGAAAACGAATATTGTAATGTTATGAAATGACATGTTTTTAGTTATAAATGAAAGTTTTAAATTCCGCTGCAAGATAAATGTACGTTTTAAAATGTTTTATGCGCGATGAATGACCAACTGTGAGGTGCCCAGGAACGGGGCCTTACATTTTAGCTACAGCTCTCTCTTTTATATGATTTTCACATAAAATCTAAAGATCTTCATCTCCAAACAAAAATACATTCATCGGATCAAACAGTTTACTCTCCTGATCACCTTTAATCCTTATCACTGCTCCCGTAGGTTGGACTTCATCGGCTTCATCTTGATTCTGCTCTTCAGTTCCAGCCTGGTCTCCCCCTTAATCTTCATCTTCTTTGGCTTTCTCAGATGCTTCTTGTGCAGCTCTAGCCTTTTTCACTACATCATCATCTTTGTCAGTCTCTTCTTTAGCATGTGCACTGGTTTGAAGTAATTGCTTTTTCAAATCCTGGACATCCATTCCTATCTTGTCAGCTTGAATCACTTTATTTGTAAGCTCCTTGACCTCAGCTCTCACCCCCCAAGCATTGTTAGCCACTCTTATGATTAGACTGGCTTCAGTCCTTGTTTCAGCTCCAGCTCCCGCTTTTATATGATTTTCACATAAAATCTTAAGGTCTTCATCTCCAAACAAAAATACCTCCATCTGATCAAACAGTCTAATCTACTGATCACCTTTAATCCTTATCACTGCTTCCCTGGTATTATTGTCGTAAAACCATTTGATGAAATCTTTTAGCATCGGGGGAAGTGGATTGGGCACACATACTTGGTTTATAGTTTTTACAGGTTTTAATTTCAACACTATCTTTCCTTTGCCTGTGGCCCAATCCAAGTCTTTCTTAGACCTCCTTCTCGCAGGCTTCATGTAACCGAGAGCTTCAAAATTGTCATTTAGCTCTTTCTTTATCTCTTTCTCTAGCATCATAGCCTTTTCACTTGCATTGGCGTCTATCAATGGAATCTCATCCAACCTTCTCAAATCCCACCTAGGAAAGGTCTTAAATGCATTCATCTTATTCAAATAGTAAATCTTTCCACCTCTCCTCTTAATCATGAACAGTTTGAGCTCAGTATTGTATTTCCAGCTTATAATCTTCTTGTCAGCATCCTTCTTACCGGCCTCTTGAATGTTTTGGAACATGGGAGTTATCTCCTTTAGTTCCTTCTCTTTTTCAAACCAATCTTCCTTAGCTAACTCAATCACGTCTCCTTCTGTCGACCCTCTTTGAGCCACATACGTTACGGGCCTCTCATCCTTCTCATAATACTTAGGCTCTGAACTGTAGTCGGTAAGCTGCTCATCATCCTCTTCTTCTTAATCAACTGGCCTTATATCAGGCTCTTTACCTTTTTCTTTATTACCCTTATCCACATGCACTTCCTCTCCAATCAGATCCTTAGCAACATCAAACCTCAAATTGAATTCAGCCTTAGATATTTTGAGTCCACCAACATCCACCTCTTTCTCTACACCACTGGCTCCAGCACCTACATCAACATCACCAGCACCTTCACCCATATCATCAACACCAGCTTCACTTACGTCAACATCAAACACTATATCTATAGCTCCACTCAGGCCCTCTCCTGCCATTAATGATCCTCCAACACTCAAGAACTCATACTTTGAGGTATCAGTAAGATCTTTCAACTCAGCTTCAGATCATTGATTTAGCTGGCCGGCCACTGCTTTTAATTCGTTTAGCTCTTTATATACTGTTTTTATTAATTCATGTTGATCCAACACAATTTTCTTCAAACGTTCAATAACCACATCCTTTGCCTTCTCCCTAATCTCTTGATTTATCATCTTTATCTTGATCATGCTCACCTCATTTGCCACAGAAGCACTGACATTCCTGATCACATATTGATCCAGCTCAGACCTAGCATCTTTCCTACCAGGTTGTTCTGAGAAACGCCTGCTGGTTATGCTTTGTTCTCCTTTCAAACATGTTTGCAGGTTCACTTTGCTCAGCCCTTCTTTTACTCCTCTTTTCTTTCTGTATTCTCACCTCCTCAGCCACCTCATCAATTTCTTCTTTAAAATCATACTCCTTTTCCTTTGCATACCTCTTCCTCTTCTTTATTGCTTCTTCTCTCTTCAATGGCTAATGCGTGCTATACTTTAAATCAGGTCTTAGTGGTCAAACGTCATGGAAGAACTTGTTATGAGTTGCTCCAGCAACGTAAACCCAATTTAGAGTATCTGGAAGAATTTGGCGCTCCCTTCATGCTGCTAAAAAAACCAGACTGGGAAGTCCTGCGAGAAGGCAGAAGAATGTATCTTTCTTGGATATAGTATACCAGACAAAACGGTTTATAATAACTCAACTGGTCAGGTAGAAGTGTGGTGCAATGTTGATGTACAAGGATACACCACCCCCTACGGGAAAAAGACCTTCCTTTTTCTTCAACTATGATGGATTTTTTAAATCCTTCAATCTACCTCCTTCCCATTCTGATGATGTGTTAGCCACTCAAATGATGTACAATGTTCTGAACACTCCTACTCGAGACTCGACATCCTCGGCTCCATTAGAAGGTACCACTAGCTCTTCAGGGGGAGAACTAGAGATAAGTGATTCCTCTGATGATGAAGAAACTAAACCTGAAAACGTGAACCAGGAGGAACATGTTCCCACAGCTGCAAGTACACCTGAAGCTGATCATGAAATAACTGGAACTTCAGAACCCAGTCCTTCAACAGCCACAGAAACTAAACCTGTAAATCCAAACCTGGATGAAAAAGTAGCAGTTCCCACCACTCCCGGAACTAGGATTAATGTGAATCATCCACTGGATAACTTCATCGGGGATATTCTCTCGGGAGTTCAGACAAGAATCAGCTCTACTCAACTGATTATGCTACGGTCATAGAGAAAGGGTACATACACGATGGGGCATATCAATGTTTTATGTCTCAAGTTGAGCCCAAGTATGTAAGCGAGGCCTTAAAGGATGAGGCATGGGTAGCTGCCATGCAAGAAGAACTCCTATAGTTCAAGAAGTTAGGTGTCCGGACACTTGTCGACAGACCAAAAGGTGCAAAAGTGATTGGCACTAAGTGTGTTCTTCGGTGTAAGAAGGATGACCAAGGGGTCATAATCAGAAACAAGGCCAGGCTGGTTGTTCAAGGGTTCAGGCAAGTCGAAGGAGTTGACTACAATGAAGTGTTTGCACCAGTGGCAAGGATGGAAGCAATTAGAATCTTCCTAGCCTATGCATCCTTTATGCATATCAAAGTTTATCAATTGGATGTGAAAAGTTCATTTCTTCATGGTGAGATCTATGAAACAGTTTACATCAGTCAACCCAAAGGGTTCGAGGTCCTTATCACCAGGATAGAGTTTATAAACTAGACAAGGCATTGTACGGGCTCTATCAAGCCCCTCGAGCCTGGTATGAGAAACTCTCTACTCATCTGCTGAAACATCAATTTTGTAGGGGTGTAACTGACTGCATGTTGTTCATCAAGGAAAAAGATGGTGATTTACTAATGGTGTAGATATACGTGGATGACATAATCATCGGTCCCAAGAAAAAAACACTATGTAAAGAATTCAAATCAGTGATGAAAGCTGATTTTAAAATGAGTGCCATGGGAGAGATGAAGTTCTTTCTTGGTTCACAGGTTGATCAGACACCAAATGCAATCTTCCTGCATCAGACCAAAATATGTTGGAGATATCCTTAGTCGGTTCGACATGGAGAATGCAACGGTTGCAACTACTCCACTTACCACGAACCATGATGTGGCACCCGACGAAAATGGTGATTTGGTTGATGCCACTATGTATTGAGGAATGATCGGATCTCTCATGTACCTCACAGCTTCTCATCCTGATACACGTGTCTCTGTTCCAGATACCAGGCAAAACCAAAAGTAAATCATATGATTGGGGTAAAAAGGATCTTTCGTTATCTGAAGGGTAATCCAACGCTTGGGTTGTGGTTGCAAGATGAATTACAAGTCAACAGCGTATAGTGACTCAGATTATGGTGGTTGGAAGATCAATTACAAGTCAACGTCTGCGGGATGTAAGTACGATTAGTCACCTGGCAAGCAGAGGTCTGTTGCTCTGTCAACATGTGAAGTTGAATACGTTGCTGCTGCAAGTTGCAGTTAATAAATCATCCGGATTCAACAGCAAATGCGAGACTACTGTTTTAAATTTTGTTGATAATTCTGCTGCTATTGCTGTCACCAAAAATCCGGTCCAACACCCCAAAGCTAAACACATCGGAATTAAATATCACTTTATACATGACTGTTTTGAAAAACAATTAATTGATGTTGTTAAAAATTAACACGGATTTCCAACGCGCCGATCTTTATACAAAAGCATTTGATAAACCTAGATTTCATTATCTATTACAGGTTAATCGCGTTAAAAAGAAAGATTCCACACGAATCAAGTTCATAGTCCGTTTCTATGTTTTATTTTTTAGTTTCATTTTTCTTAATTTTAGTTTTTCTGTCTTTAAAAATTCATAAACACAAAAAGATTTTCGGTTTAAATTTTAGGGGGAGAATAGTTTTAGTTTCAGTAGTTAGTATTTATTACTTAAAAAAATGGGGGCGGGCAGACAAGCTGAAAAGCAATGACATCAAATTGGTGAAATCGATTCAAGATAATGGAAAATGATAGTACACAGGCATCAAATTGTTTGGGACACCAAAAGATTTAAAATGTTCTAAAATATTATATTCAAAGTTACAGAAATTTATAAATCTAAGAAGTCAAAGGCTAATGTGTTGAAAAACGATAGCAAGCTAGTCTGCTACTGTGGTTACACAGAGAAAGTTGATCTAGGGGTTGCTAATCCACTATATGATGTGTCGGTAGATTCAACACAATAGACTAGTAGACTTCCAATAAGGGGTGAAGAGCAAAATGAACGCCACAAATGTGTGCGGACGAACATAAAAATGAGCAAAATGCAAGAAAAATGTGAAACGCAATCAAGCTAATGACTGATGTTGTTGGTGCGTTATATGTAAAATAAAATTGCTCTAACAAGAAGATAGGTTGTGTGCCTCTATGTTGTGCGATGGCACTGACCTGAGGACAAGCACAATCTAAATATTCTAGAATTCATTGTTGTTTGCGCCTCTCTGCTATGCGATGGCACTGACCTGAGGCTTGGCATCTCTTTGAAATCTCTTAGAATAGTTTCTTCTTGTCAAAAACCCATAGACCACTCCAAATTCTCCTGAGGAAAGTTGATTACCATATAAGTGTGGGATCCACAAATGCTTGTTGAATTAATAAACCTAAATAATCAATAATGCATGTCAAAAATCTGTGTATGGATTTAGGTGGACAAATATACTGACAATCATCATGGCAGCATTCCTCGATGGTCAAAATCAATGTGTACTACATAATAGCACTAGCATGATCTCCTGTTAGTGCTCCTGACTCTCAGATGAATGAAAATCTATAATTGGTAAATATAACGTTCTCTGTATCTACGTATATGTAAAAGGTCCCTAATGATTATGTTTATGCCTGTATGATTCCATAAGAATCATTCTAGATAAGATGAGAATGCCTGAAGCTGTTCTGCTCAGGGGGAGAAATCGTTTAAGGAAACTTAAAATGTTTTCAACCCACCTCAAATGAAAAATACAAAAAGATAGTCTTAATTTAGTTTGGTTAAAGTTTTCTTAGCTTTAGTTATGTTTGTATCGAGTCGATGTCGGACTATGTAACAAGAGGAAATCTGTGAATGTCACAAACTGAACCGAACGTTATCTGATAAAATTTTGTTTCTGAAATGGTAAAAGGATCACGTCTAAGGTGAACACAAGGTATTCATGTAAAATGATCATGTCTGAGGTGATCAAACGGTTTTCAAGTAAAAGGATCACGTTTGAGGTGATCAAACAATTTTGATTAAAGGATCACGTGTGTGGTGATCAAAAGTTTTCAATTAAAAGGATCATGTCTGAGATGATCAATGGTCATAATGTTATATATCAAATTTATGTTTTTGAAAGGTTGGGAAAGGTGAAGTGAAACTCATAAGTATGAGCCAATCGCACGATTGGATCATAAGTATGGACCAATCGCACGATTGGACCATAAGTATGAACCCATCGCACGAATGGACCATGAGTATGAGCCAATCACCCGATTGGACCATGAGTATGGGACAAAGTATACAATTGGATCACAAGTATGAACCAATCGTATGACTGGCTGAAGAAGTCTAAGTCAGTCATACGACTGAACCTCAGTCGCACGAATGAATCATGCATATTGGTCCAATCGCACGACTGAAATACAAACCAATATAAAAAGGAATTCAGTCGGTAGTAACCATCCACATGATTTCAAAAAGCTCTCACAAACCGCCGATTACCATACCCACCTTTTTCAAAATTTTCTCCTTGATTGCCATTGATATTGAAAAGATGCCCAATAAAAACATCAAATTGATCCAAAATATTCCGAAACTCTTAACACAAGAACAGAGGCAAAAAACCTAAAATAGAACACTTAAATAAACCTAAATGTGCATTTAAAAGATAATAAGTGTAAAATCGAGTCCTTGCACGTCTAATAAATCTAATCTTGAAGTGTAAATGACTGATTTGACAAAGATTCAAAATTTTTGGACTCGAATAGAGGGTATGCGAAAGGACATACGGATGAACTTCAGTCGCATGATAGAGCCAGACGCACGATTCAATTGCACGATTGAATCATTTGGTGACTCAGTCGCACGATTGACTCAACCGCATGTCATGACATATGACTAAGTCCAGTCGAAGGCTCAATCGCACGACTGAGTTCAGTCGCATGGTTCAATCGTACGATTGATCCAGTTGGGTAAAATCTGTTCTAACTCAAATGTTCTCTCTTGTGAACAGATCTAACAAGTTTGTTACATGTATTGCAGCAAAATGGCTGATAGATGGACGATGAGCACAAAGCACAATATTCGTGCTCATCTCGACTCTACTTCTCGGAACGCTTTAGAGGTCGCTAGGATCATTGCTTTTCTTCGACGATCGAGGATCTACAGAGCCATTTTTACTCCGTGCAAACCTTATCGCTCATTGCAGTAGACATTCTGGGAGAATGCTGTTGTAGATTGCTTAGTAGAGTCACACCGCATCCGAAGTTCTATCTTCGGCCAAGACATTGACATTAGGGAAGACGACTTCCGGAGGGTCTTGGACTTGGGTGAGGATGGAGACTACACAACCAAGCTACATCCGCTGAGTGTTCGGGGATGTTTCTTGAGGACCAAGTACACCGGAAACATCAATGTCGGCGTGCTAAACAAGAGTAACATGTGCCCACAGTTCAAGTATCTGGCACATGTGATCCTCAAGTGCATTGCCTCCCGGCATGGAGGATTTGACGAGATGAGTGATCAAATCCAGAATGCATTTGTTGCACTGGTACTGAACCATCCATTCAGTTTCTCGAGAAATTTCTTCACTTACCTGACGGAGAACATAGAGGCAAAAGGGAAGGAGGGCTTCTGTATGTACCTAAGGTCTATCCAGATGATTATTGACAAGAAGCTTCCTCAGTTTCCCAAAGAGAAGGATGATGTGGTGTCTCTAGAGGTAATGGACGACACCACACTTGGGAGGATGAAGGTGTACCGGGGCAAGCAGGTGAAGCCCCCGACTAGGAGGTTATTTGGCCATCTGGCCAACGTCGACTACGTGGCACCAGCACAAAAGAAGTGGCGCCACGATGACAGTGATTCAGACATTCAGCCTATCATGGTTCAAGACAATGACGACGACGATGATGATGACCAAGATCATAGTCAGGGTGGTGGAGACGACAACTTTAGTCAAACACGAGCCATGAACATGTCTACTATTACTTCACCACCTCAGCACAGTGGTGCATCAGCACCTGGTGGATCTGAGAAATCTGCTATTCACCAGGACTTTTTGATTGATAAAGAAGATGAGTCTGATGATGAGCCTCTCACAAGGAGAGTGGGTAGCAGGGTGGTTGCGACAGAGAAGGGAAAGGAGGTGGTTGGAGGATGACAGGTTGATTCTGAGGGTGGTCATGCTGATGTCACAGACCCATTATACACACCTGATCAACCGATGAGCTCAAGGGGAGCCCAGATGGCTAAGGGTTGTAGGGGGAAATGAATGGCCCAACCATATGGCAAGAAGGGCAAGAGGCAAAGGTTTGCACTTATCAGCTCTTTTACCACCACTGCCACTGCCACCACCACTGCCACAGCCACCACCACTGCCACAACCACCACCACAGCCACTGACACTACCACTACCATACCATCTACCACACATATATCCACATCCACCCTCCCACTATGCCCAAAATAGTTCCACCACCAGCTATTCCCACTCCTACTCCCATCTACACCACATCCACCATTGCACCTTCTACTCCCCAAGCGGGCACATCTTCACAGTTCCCTCCTCCACAGAGCTCTACTCTACCCACCGTGGGGTTAGAGGAACAGTTGGCCAGCCTAAACCGATTAGTACTCACGCTGTTGGCAACCGATGATATAAGGGCCAACCAGCTAAACCAACTGATGGCAGTAAATGCAGCACAGGGCAAGCAAATTGCCCAACTTACTGAGATGAACAAAGCTCATGAGAGAGCTTTATTTCAAGCTCACAATGCCCTTCAAGCTCAAAACGAGCTGGTGCTTGCATCTGCCAAGAGGATTGATGAGTTGGAGAAGCAGAATAAGAAGATGATGTTGAGGATGAAGGGTATGAAGAGTGAGCCTCTAAAGATAAAGGGTGATGGAGATGATGATAGAGACGATGATGATGATGATTCGAGTGATGATGAATCAGATGAAAAAGGAGACGAGGAGGAAGCTGGAGGAAGTGGGAAGGACAAGAAGGGGGATGATGATGAGGATGATCAAGCACGTAATGCAACTGCATCAGCCTCTACACCATCAACAAGGGAGAGGCGCACCAAGAGGAACCAAGATCAAGGAGCCTCTTCCTCAGCTCCTCAAGCTGAAGAGACAAAGGATGAAGGGAAAAGTAGTGCTTAAATGTATATGTCCTTGAAATTTTTGTACTTGAAATGTTTATTACATTAATGTAATTTATGAAAATTTATGTTTAATGTCTTTGATAAATGATTAATGTATGCTATGTTGATTGTGTAATCGAACAGATACAACTCAACACACTGATGGCTATGATATTGCTCCCCTTCAGCAAATCAAGACTCAACTCACTATGATTCTTGATTTGCAAGGGATAGTTAGACGGTGTGTGAGTTACACTCTAGAGGAGGGAGAAATCATCCACGACCTGACTGATGAGCAGCTCGCAGATATGTTCAGACTAAATCCAGACAAGTTTGTCAAATATGCTACTGAGGTTGACGTTGTTAGTGACGAGGAGCTACAAGGCGTGGATGAGATCGAGATCGAAGATGTCACATCAGAGTATTATCCAGAGTACACTGACCCTGAGGGTAATGTTATCCCCGACTTGGGTAAAACATTTGGAAGTGATACTTTTGAAACACTTGATGACAAAGAGAAAGAGAAAGAAAAAGAGGAAGGTAAAGCCCAAGCTATAGACGCTGATGTTGATATAAAGAAGGCTGAATGGGCAGCTTGTTTGAAAGAGATGAGAGCCCAACGTGAACCTCCAAAGCCAAACGCCTACACCAAACTATACAAGGTTAAGAGACATCAGAAGGTGTCAGGAAAAATATCAGTTAGGCTTATTTTAAAGATCTGGAGGTGTACGCTGTAAAGTGGGAGAAGGGGATTGAATATTTTAGATACCCACATGATTTGAAGACTCTTCGCGGTTTTTAGCTAAACAGGTTGGCCTATTTAGACCTTTTGTATGCCAACCCGAGGAAGATGTCAGGCTGGTTTAAGATGGCACTAAAGAGAGAATACCACACCAGATGGGTAAACTTTATACCTCAACAACCTAAGAGGTTCGTTCATAAGACTGAAGTTGACCCTGTCACTGGGAAGCCGAAGGTAGTGCTGAAGTGGAGTTCCCCACGCATGATGTCTAAGATCCCATTGGGGGAGATGCCTCAGGACTTCACTCCACATTTAAAATAGTGGTATTACGACTGGAGGATGGTGGAAGCGGTCATAGTGTTGAATTTAGAGGATAAAATAGAGACTATCAGGGTATTTAAACCAATGTGGCTCACTAACTTGTCTATTGAGGATGTATATACATTGTACAAATGGCCATTATTCTATGACACGCAGGATATTGCACAACCTCTCCTATTCCAACATGTGATACGACTCTGCTTTGCATTCGAGATACACACAGGAGTCACAAAAGAGGAGAAGTACAAGAAATTACAAGAATATGTGAAGAAGGTTAGACAATAGGATAAACTAGGTCTGTTAGGTCCCTTAAAAGATTAACATTTAGTCTTTATTGTTTAGTGTCTATTTTGTAGTTTATGCTAGTATAGGGACTAGTTATGTAATTTTAGTTCCTTAGTTCTAGTATAAATAGCTTAGACGTAGTATAGATTGAGAAGTTGTATGTTTTTATGATAACTGCTCTCTATCATTTGTAATCGTCTTTGCTATCAATGAAATATGAATTTTGTTGATTTTGCATGATTTGGTTACAATAGATTGTATTTTGCTTTGAATTGTTCATATAATTGATACAGATTGCTCTAATTGATCCTATAAATTGGTATCAGAGCTTTCGGTTGAGTGTTTTTGAGGTTCTGTCGAAGATAGAAACTTAAAAATCCACTGAAATCTGTAATCAATTGACAATTCAAGTGAAATATTGTGAATCGAAGCTGTGTTTCATCATCAGAAACATGTTTTGAATCACAATTTGCAGTTTATCTCATAAAAATCGAGTGAATTAGTGAAAAACAGTTCGAATATGTGTTCTTGAGTGTTCGACCTAAAAACTCTGAAATTCATCGAAATTTGTTGATAATTACTGAAATTGAGGTTATAGGATTGATTATCAGTATAATCATGAACTAATTGTGAAATTTCAGCTCAATTCATCAACAATTGAAGGATTTTGATATTTCTGAGATCGTTACATTCATATGAAGCTGATGAATGTGTCGTATTAGGGCTGAAAAACACTGAAATTTGCCCAAGTGTTTGGTCGTTTGAGAACTGTTGGACTTTTCTCAACTGTTTCAGTCGTTTTACCCTAGCCGTATAACCACTGTGGACTTATAATCACTGTACTTGGTTAGACACATCACCACTGAGTAGCCGTATAACCACTGTTAGTCGTATAACTACTGTTGGTAGTTTCAGCTTGTGGTCGTATAACTACTGTTGGTAGTTTCAGCATTGTGTTGGAAATTTTTCTGAGGCAATCCCTTAGACTCATCAGCTGTTGGACTTATCACCACTGTTGGACGTTTCACTGTTGGACTTATTACCACTGTTGGACGTTTCACTGCTGGTCGTATCATCACTGTTGGGCGTTTGACTACTGTTTCGGACTTTTCAGCCTTAACACTTAGAAATTTTTCATAAAATTTCAAAAATCCAAAAATATTTTTTTCTTTCTTTTCTTAATTCAAAAGTTTAGAAAAACAACAAAAATATAAAAATGGCTAAATCAGAAGATTCTGAAAATAGAGTTCCAAAACTTAAAAACAGAGCTGATTTTAAAAATTAGTCTCTTAGGCTGAAACATCATTTGAATTCCATAGACACTGATCTGTGGAAATCAATTAAAAAGGGTCCATACATTCCTGTGACTACTGATGGTCCAGACAGAGGATTTGTGTATTCTAAAGATTCACAAGAGCCTTATCCAGAAGATAATCTTCATGGTGATGATTTAAAAAAGGTAAAGAATGACATCAAAGCATATTCTCTCATGTGTAAAGGACTACCACTGGAAGTTCTTTCAAGGCTTGAAAACTATCAGACTGGATATACAATGTATAAAGCCTTGAAGATTATATGTGAAGGAGGGAAAGAGATTCAAGATCTGAAAAAGCAAAAACTGAAAAGGCAATTGGAACTTTTTGAGCACATCTCAGGAGAAACAATAAACAAAATGATGAACAGGTTTGTGCAATTAACTACAGAGATGTCTACTTTGGGAATCAAGAATGATCTTGAGGACTTAAACAATAGACTTTTGAATGCACTACCATCTTCTTGGAAACAAACTGTCACTTTATTAAAACATACTGAGAAGTTTCTAATGGATCTTGATCTGCTCATTGCTAAAATTGAATCTATAGAAATTGATGAGAGCTCAAGAAATAATGATAGACATGCATCAACAACTCAGTATAAGTATGTTGCTTCACCAGCAAATACTGTTGAGAATGCATTTCTGGCTAAAGACCAATCCACTCCTGAAGATGAAGGTGATCTATTTGTGGGAGCAAGATTCTTCACCAGTACACCTGCTTACTCCACTCAACCACAACCACAGTCTTTACCTAAAGCTCAAATGCCAAAACCTTCAACTGAGATGCCATCCTCCTCAAACTCTCCCAATCCAAGTAAAGTGAAAGATGTGATCAACATTCTTTTACAAGATGAAGAGTCAAAAACTGCTTTCACTGCTTTCATGGCAAGCTTTCAAGCTTATCAAGGCAGTCATCTGACTCAAGTGGAGCTAGTTCTACAGGATTTGTTTGAAATGGATCCAGATGATGTAGAAGAAATGGATCTTAATTGGCAGATGGTCATGATAGCTTACAGAACTCAAAAGCATGCTTACACTAACAGAAATTACAAACCCAGTGCAAACAAAACTGTTGGGTTTGATAAATCAAAATGAAGATGCTTTAACTGTAACAGCTATGGTCATTTTTCAAGAGAATGTAAAGCTCCAAGAAACCAAGGAGGAAATACTCAAGACAGCTCAAATGGTCAAAAGTATCAACAACAGGCAAACAAGACTTTTCAGAAGCCATACCAAAGTCTACCAATGCCAGAACCCAAAGAAGAGAAGAACAGGAGGAAACTAAGAAGGCACTGGTTGTAAACATCAAAGATGGTTATGACTGGAATGCATATGCAGAGCAATTTACTGCTGATCTCACTGCTAATCTGGCACTAGTTGCTGAAGTTGATGATGAAGACTGGTCTGAATTTAAAGATCCTAAATATGATGAATCAGATCAAGAAGAAGAGTATGATTGGAGCGACAAATCAGACCCAAAAGATACCACTGAAGAAGTTGCTCTTATGGCTCAATCAGAACAGCCAAAGGTTGTTAATTCTTCTGATACTGAATCTTCACACTCATATCCTGAAATACCAGTAGAAGTGAGAGAGAAAATGTGCACAAAAGCATGTTTTGAACTAGTTGAACACTACAGAACATATTCATTTAAAATTTGTGACAAGCTCAAACAAGAAGAATCAAAACACAATAAGCTAAAATCAGATCACAAAATTGCTGATGAAAAGATCATGTCTCTTCAAGCTTCATGGAACAAAACCATTAAAGAACTTGAACTTGTCAAACAACAACTTGAAGAGATGAACAAAACACTTGAAAAAGAAAAATTGGCACATGCAGCAACTCAAATAGATTTAGCCAAAGTCAAAAGCTTAAAGAAAATTGTTGAGCAACTGGTGAATGCAAGAAATGACAAAGACAAAACAGGACTAGGATTCACACATGAACCTATGCCTGAATCAATCTCAAAAACATTAACAGAAAATTTCAATACTCATGATCATTCACCGGAAAACAAAGCTAAACTGAAAGAATTTCAAGATCAAAATAACTTTAAAAAGAAAAATGTTGAAGTTTATGAAGAAACTGACTTAGACAAGATCAAAAATGGTCATCCAACTAAAGTCAAATCATATGAACCTCAACAAAAGCAAAAGAAGCTGTTTGTACCAAAAGGTGAAACTGTTATTGAACAAAGTGAACAAATGAGTGAAAAATTTCCTGAATTCAATAACAAACTCAAAGGAAAATGTGAAGAAGCTAAAACAGATAATAATGTTTCTGATGATTCAAGTTCTAATGAACTAACTGAAATTCAAGAGTGTCAAAAGGAATCTTCTCAAGATTCAACTAAACTTCAAAGCAAGAAAACTTCATCATGATTGAGAAATCAAAGACGAAGAAAAGCTGCAAAAGCAAAGAAAACTGAATCAATTAATCAGTCATAGAACAATACTCAAATTAAACCTGTGAAGTTTGTGTCTGCTGGAACTTTTGACTTGAACACAAACACAAAAATAACACCTACACCTAAGATCAAATCTAACTCTGATCTGAGAACAAGTCCAGATCATAAGACTTCCGCTGTGTATAAAAGATTTGAATCAAAGGAGTCAAAGAATTTGGTTCAAGTTCAAAAGAAAAATCCCAAAGATCAAAAGACCAAATTTACACCAATTAAACAACAAATTAAATTGCCTAACCCAAAATTCAAACAAGAATCAAATGTTGCTTCAACATCAAGGGTTAACAAAATGTTGTTTAAACATTCTGAAAAGTATTGTGATATCTGTGACATGTACAATTATGACATTTCAGAATGTTACTTTAACAAGTATTGCTACATATGTGATATGACAAATCACACCACAGCTGAGTGTTATTTTAACAAGTACCGTGCCTTGTGTGATGAAAGAAATCACAATACCAATGATTGTTACTTCAGGAAGAACTCTTCAAGGAAGGAATTCAATAATCAAGGCTTTGTAAATCCACAATTTATAAGAAATCAAAATATTGGATTTAAATTTTCACAACAACAACCTTCCTTGGGTTTGAGATCTTTCAGAAGAAATAATTCTAATTTTGTCAAATCACAGCAATACCATCAAGAAAAGTTTATTCCTCGATCTGTGAGAATAAACCAAGGAACATTCTCAAATGATTCATACAAGAGTTCAAGATTTCTTGATAATGCTTTGAAATCAAAATCTTAAAGAGATAATCAGTTGGTTTCTCAAAAAGGATTTGAATATGTTAAAATTCAAAAGAAACCAGATGTCAACAAACTTCATTTCAAACAATTTACAATTGTTGACAAGTTTGGCAAGCCCAAGACCATCTCGGCTTGGGTTACTAACTCACCTTAAATGTTTGTGACTGCAGGTACGCCCGCGGAGACCAATCAACTCATGGTATGTTGACAGTGGGTGTAGCCGGCATATGACAGGCAATCAAGCCTTGTTGCAAGACTTTAAGTTAAAGGATGGTACTCATGTTGCTTTTGGAGGTGATGCAGGTGGAAAGATAACAGGAGAGGGAACAGTGTCCAATGGGATTATCAGTTTTGATAAAGTCAACTTTTGCTCACAGTTGAACTTTAATCTTCTAAGTGTATCCTAAATTTGTGACAAATCTTATTCTGTTCTTTTTGAAGAATCTCACTGTTATGTCTTGAAACCAGGTTTTCAGATTAGCAATGACTGGGTGATAGTTATAGCTGCTAGAGACAGAGATGTATACAAATTGGATATGTCTCAAGTGGATCCTGCAACTGAAACTACTTGCCTGATTGCTAAAGCCTCAAATGATGAAAGCCAGCTTTGGCATAGACGTCTTGGTCATTCCAACTTCAAAAACATGAACAAGCTTGTAGCAGGAAATCATGTTATTGGACTTCCTTCCAAGAAGTTTTCAACAACTGATCATTGCTCAGCATGTCTGAAGGGAAAACAACATAGAGCGTCTTATAAGTCCAAACTAATAAACTCAAACACCAAACCACTCCAGATGTTACATATGGACCTTTTTGGACCAACTAACGTTAGGAGTATTGGTCGAAAATCATATTGTTTAGTCATCATAGATGATTATTCAAGATTTTCATGGGTTTTCTTTCTTTAAGCTAAATCTGAAACTGCCGATCTTCTAAAGAATTTATTAATAAAGTTGAAAATCAGCTTGGTCAAAAAGTAAAAATAATAAGAAGTGATAATGGAACAAAAATCTAACATTGAGAAGTGATAATGGAACTGTGCTAACATTGATTTGTTTTGTGCAGAAAAAGGGATAGTTCACCAGTTCAGTGCTCCCAGAACTCCACAACAAAATGGAGTTGCTGAAAGGAAGAACCAAACTTTGATTGAAGCTGCCCGTTCTATGTTAGCAGATGCTAAACTTCCAATCACTTTCTGGGATGAAGCAATATCCACAGCATGTTTTGTTCAGAACAGAATCTTGCTTGTTAAAGATAAAAAGAAAACTCCATATGAGTTGATGTTTGACAGGAAACCAAACATAAACTTTTTAAAATCATTTGGTTGTCCAGTTATGATTCTTAACTCATGTGATCATTTAGGAAAATTTGAAGAAAAAGCTGATAATGGATTTTTCGTTGGATATTCATCTGTTTCAAAAGCCTATCGAGTGTATAACTCTAGGACAAACACTATTAATGAAACATTCAACGTTAAATTTTTGGAAAATTCTTTTCCATCAGTTTCAAATGGTCCTGCATGGTTATTTGATTTGGATTCTTTGTCAATCTCATTTCAGTCTAACTTGTTTAATCAATCTGATGATTTTTCAGGTAAGAAGAACTCAAGAGGAGATCTTGGATCTTTCAGTGATGATTCAGATTCTGATGATTCAGATGATGCTCGTCCAGATTATCCATTTTTTTCATTTGTCAAGGATTCAACAATCCATTTCCATGACAATGTTCCTGTTTCTTCAGCTTCAGATCATTCAGTTTCAGCAGATCAAGAAGAATCACAACCTTTTCCTAATGATGGTACAGAAATTGGACATCCTGAGTCTGGCACATCTTTTATCTCTGGAGATGCAATTGATCATAGTAACTTTGATTACTTTCTCAATTCACCGACTCAAGTACCAAATTTCACTCCACATTCTTCTACCTTATTGCAACAGCTCTCCAATCTGAACCAAACAAATCTTGATGTTACTGTTCAAGGAAATGAGATTCCGATATCTCGTATCCACCGGAACCATCCAACATCACAGATTATTGGTCCTCTGAATGAAAGAACTACTAGGAGTAAATCTGAACATGCAAATGTTTGTTTATACTCGTGTTTCCTTTCTCAGACTGTTCCCAAAAATGTCACCGAGTCATTACAGGACAATGGTTGGATTGAAGCTATGCAGGAGGAACTTCTACAATTTCTAAAACAAGAAGTGTGGGTGTTGGTGGAATTACCTGAAGGAGAAAATGCCATAGGCACCAAATGGTTGTTCAGAAATAAAACTGATGATCGTGGCATTGTAATCAGAAACAAAGCAAGACTCCTTGCATAAGGATATACACAGGAAGAAGGAATTGACTATGATGAAGTATTTGCTTTAGTTGCAAGACTCGAATCTATTCGTGTTTTCCTGGCTTATGCATCATTCATGAAATTCAAGGTGTATCAAATGGACGTAAAAGGTGCATTTCTGTATGGTCCAATCACTGATGATGTGTATGTGAAGCAACCTCCGGGCTTTGAGGATGCAGAATTTCCACATCGTGTGTATAAGCTTAGCAAAGCTTTATATGGCCTACATCAAGCTCCTAGAATTTGGTATGAGACATTATCTCAACACTTGATCCAACATGGATATACAAGAGGGAAAATCGATCCAACTTTACTCATAAAGAAGGATAATGATGATCTCTTATGTGTGCAAGTGTATGTAGATGATATCATATTTGGTTCTACAAGTCCAACTTTGTGCAACGAATTTGAAGAGATCATGAAATCTCGGTTTCAAATGAGTTCTATGGGAGAAATCAATTTCTTTCTTGGATTGCAAGTTCAACAATCTACAGATGGTATTTTTATCAATCAAGAGAAGTTCGTTGATAAACTCTTGAAGAAATTCAAACTGCATGATTGTCAATCCATAAGAACTCCAGCTGACGTAAACACCAAGATTGAACCTGATCCTAAAGGAAAATCAGTAGACCAAACTTTATACAGATCTATGATTGGTTCTTTGATGTATCTTACTGCATCACGACCAGACATAATGTATGCTGTTTGTGTCTGTGCAAGGTATCAATCAGACCCGAAAGAATCTCACTTAATTGCTGTCAAAAGAATATTCAGGTATCTCAAAGGTAAACCAGCCTTAGGGCTTTGGTATCCTTACGAGGGTAATTTTGAGTTACATGGATACACAGATAGTGATTATGGTGGATGTTGTCAAGACAGAAAATCTACAACGGGTGGTTATCAGTTTCTTGGACCCAGATTAGTTTCATGGCAATGTAAGAAACAAACAAATGTTTCTGTCTCAACTGCAGAAGCTGAGTACATAGCTGCATCAGCAGGATGTTCTCAAATCCTTTGGTTGCAAAACCAACTGCTAGATTATGGGTTCAATTTTCTTAAAACAGCCATTTACATTGATAACACTGCTGCTATGTTCATTACAGCTAATCCAGTTCAACACTCAAAAACAAAACATATCAAAATTCGATATCATTTTCTAAGAGATAATTCTGAAAAAGGTTTAATCATTTTGATTCAAATAGCAACTGAAAAACAGTTGGCAGACCTATTTACTAAAGCTTTTCTACCAGGAAGGTTTGAGTATTTAGTGGAGTCAATTGGCCTTATTAACCATGTGTAAACCTGGTTACAAATTTGAATCTTTTCATGATCAAATACTTTCCTAAATCTGATATTTTCATAGGGATATCTTTTCATAGTTATTTGCCTGATTGTTTATGTGTGTGTGCTTTCTTGTATAGAAAAACAAATACAAAATTAGAAAACTCAAAAAATCAAATAGAAAATTATAAATCAAAAATCCAAAAATAGAGTGCTTTTCATTTTTCATTCATTATTTTAGGAATGAATCTGTGTTTGCCTTATGTGAGAAATGATAGTACATTAGTAAGATCAGTTACATACTTCACTCGCTAATAAAGTCTGACATGATTAGGAATTGTTGTGTAGACACTATCATGCTAGTATACTGAACAAGTAAATTCTTGTGATTACCCACATCCTTATGCTTGTTTGTGTATTCATCTATGTACATTTGAGTGTATTAGCTTATCAGATTGACTGCTTGTTAAGCTACTCCTGCTCACACCTAATGGTAATGTGACTAATCATGAGATCTGTTACAAGCATCATTTACTTCTCTGTTATGAGTCATCATAGACCTGAAGTACTGAGATATCCTCTGTTGTAAGTCATTACAGACCTGGATATTCTCATTTGATGCAAAAGATGCCAATGTGCACAACCCATTCAAAAGGATGGTTAGAGTTGATCAAATGGTTATCCATGATCATTCTCTGTTAAATTAAGTAACATGAACTCTGATTATGCATATTTGTTAGGTAATAAGTTGAGAATATGTGCTTTCTTGCATGTCTTGATGATGGTTGATCCTCTTTGTCTTGGTATGAGTCACATCTTGTCATATACCTCTACCATACTCATCCAAGAATTAAAAAGTAAGTGAGCTGATAGTTTATGTCAAAAACACTCATTTGCTGTCCTTAGATCTTGTGTCTCCTTTGCTGTGATATCACTGACCTGGAACACACTTGATCAGGATTTAATCATTGTCTATGACTATCCACATAATTTTTTATTTTAATGTTCTGATCTTATCTAATATGATCTCACTGCAATCTATGATTCTATTGTAAATATTAGATTTTCATTCTGCTTTAATTTTGATTTTATGCATGTTTTCTTGTATGCAGGCAATATAACAATGTTAAGTATGATATTCTTATGATCTATTAATAAACTTCTAAGTTTTGTGAAACTTAAAAGTTTAGGGGGAGTAATAAACCAATAAGAATATTCTCAAAAAACCAAAATAAAAATGATCATGTTGAATTGAACGGATGATGCTTTAATTTCAAAGTATGTGTGTGTTTATCAAATGATAAAATGATCTCATAATTTTTAGCAAGGAAAAGCTTCTTTGAAAAGTTTAAATCAAGACAGATGTTGAAATATTTGGTTGTTCATTTTGAAACTAAGATGAAGGGTCAAACTTGTAAAAAGTTCTAATTTGAGGTTAAAAATGAAAATTTGAATCTTTGAGGGTCAAAAGTGTAAATTTGAAACTTTGAGGGTCAAAAGTGTAAATTTAAAATTTTGAGGGTCAAAATGTAAACATATGCAATATTGTTTGAATATTAGTATGAAATATTACTAATTTGTTTAAACAGTGTGCAGGTGGAAGATTTGAAAATTCCAAGTACAAAAATGCACAAACAGTTGTTATATGTCTGATTAGTTGATGTGTGGACATTTCAGATTTATTATGCTACTAATAGTGCTTATGCTACTGAAACAGTGCTTATGCTACTGAAACAGTGCTTATGCGACCAACAGTGCTTATGCTACTAACAGTTCTCATAAGTCTGAAACAGTTCTCATACGGCTAGACTAATGTGTCTAACAGTGCTAATACGACTAGACTCACAAGGCTGTATAGTGCTCATATGTCTCAATACTTAGTGAAATTTTTGACCTAATGAGTCTGAACGATCCTAAAACGACCAACAGTGCTCATAAGTCTAAAATTTTTATACTTAGTATAAATAGAACACTTGTGATATTCATTTTATTCTCAATTCAAAAACCCTCATAAAACCCTCTGAACTCTCGAACTCTCGAACTTTCTTCGACCAAAACCCTCATTCATCGATTGAATCCACTTCGAACAAAAATTTCAGATTATTGATAGTATTCTTGTGATTGTGAATGTAAGTGAATGAATCATATTCAACTGATTTCATTTTAAATGAAACTTTTTGATGGTCGTTCGATCCCTGTACGGTCGTATGAACCCTAACACTTACAAAATCACAGATTATTCTTCAAATCGAAAAAAAATGTAAAAAATTGATGATTGAATCTTGTTCATCTTATGATTTCGATCATGTTGTTAGGTTAAACTTGTGTTAATCTGATATTTGATTGAAATTTCGATTAATGGTCTCTGATGAACATTCTCAATGAAGAAGATGAACAGATTCATAAATTTTTAATAAAATAAAACAAAAATTCAAAATAAAATTAAATTGATAAAAAATCATCACATCAGGAACTTAAGAGTGATTAATAAACTGATTTAAGATAACATGAACAGAAGTGTTAAACTGTTAATCAAAATCAATCTTGAAAATTCATCTTGTATTAAAACTAAGTGTTTACACTTAAAATTAAAATTCAGGTTATTTTTAAAATTCAAAATCATGTTAACACATCAGTTTATAATATCTTAAATCATCATAATTTTAAACTCAAAATAAAACATTTGCTTCAAAATACACAGTGTCTAACATCATTGTTTTTAAATTTTGCAGATGGCAGAATTGAAGTTTGTACCTAAGCATAACATTGCTGCATTTTTGAATGAGGATTTCTTTGCAGATTGAAGAATGAAGAGAGAAGATTGAAGATAAAAGAAGAAGTCAAAGGATGCAGAGAAGATAAGATGAAGACAAAGACAAGATTGAAGATAAAAGAAGAAAAGAAAGGATAGAGCTGAACTGAAGACTGAAGACAATGTAAATCTTAGGGGGAGTATTGTTAGGTCCCTTAAAAGATTAACATTTAGTCTTTATTGTTTAGTGTCTATTTTGTAGTTTATGCTAGTATAGGTACTAGTTATGTAATTTTAGTTCCTTAGTTCTAGTATAAATAGCTTAGACGTAGTATAGATTGAGAAGTTGTATGTTTTTATGATAACTGCTCTCTATCATTTGTAATCGTCTTTGCTATCAATGAAATATGAATTTTGTTGATTTTGCATGATTTGATTACAATAGATTGTATTTTGCTTTGAATTGTTCATATAATTGATACAGATTGCTCTAATTGATCCTATAAAGGTCCAAGGGGGAGTTTGTTGTTACATTGTCCTAGTTTATGTTCTTCAATGTAAATGTCTTTCATTTCTTACACATATGTAATGAAAATGTTTAATGAAATATGATGTGATTTTTGATGTTTAATTATCTTTGTTTATATCATATTCGTATTGTAATTGGTATTACTTATATTTATAAACATTATATATAGGTTTGAGGTTGTTGTATATAGTTCTGAGTCATTAATGATTCAGAAGTGTGTTCAACTTAGTTAAGTGGTTATTCATGCTAATGGGCCATAGTTACGGACCATACGCACAAATGAACCATACTTATAGACCAGTCGCATGACTGAACCAAGAGACTGGATCAGTCGTATGACTGAGACCTAAGATTGACCCAGTCGCACGACTAAACCTTCAGTCGCACGTATGAGTCAGACGCATGAGTCAGTCGCACGACTGAACCATGCTAATGGTTTAGTCGTACGAATGGACACTGAAAACCTATAAATACCACATAATTCATGGAAAAAGAGAACACTTCGAATACTATCATACCTTAGACGTCCAGAGCGTCAAAGTTCGTCCATCAAAGTTTAATCGTTCTTAACGTTTGTTTTATCGTTAGAAGGGGTTGTTCTTTCTCACTGATTGGATCGTCAATCAAATAGAATTCCACGCTATTTGATCTGGTCTCATTCAGAATCCATTAGTACTTCGTACAAAAACGGTACTAACAAGCTTTCTTACTTCTTCCACTTTTGACTCATAGGTTATCCCAAATACTTCATCAGCATCATAACGTGATTGATCAAAAATATCGTATTGATCATCAAGTCATCAGTTTGTGCCTTTTCCACCATCTCCTCAATTGAGGTTTCAACCTTCATAGGACTATCTTTTATCATAGGTTCATCAACCTAGTATCCTCCTTCAATTTCTCCTTCTTCCAAATCAATAATGTCAATCATCTGCTTTAATTGTGCCTCAGCCTTTTCATGCTCCTCAAGAAATTTAGCTATTGCAGCCAAACTCCTTGGATCATCTTTTTGCTTTCCTTTTTCTTGAGTAGGTGTGTACATAAGGTCTGGATAAGGATGACCTAGATGTTTCAGCTATGGTTGGTGTCGGTTCTTCGGCTTTTTTTTAGCAGCTTCTTCTTTTTCTTTCAGTACCTCATTTAGTTTTCTGATGAGCTCTTTTTGCTCTTTAGAAAGGGTGACTGCAGGAATAATCTGCAGACTCAACTCTCTCTCCAAAGGTAATGGAGATTGAGGAATCACTACTATGTGTTCTACTGGAGGTCTTCGGCCCCATACAAACTCCCAAAATTCATCATCAATCATAAAATCTCCAGTAGAGTAGCTGTCAAGCTCTTTAATGAGATCTCCATGCTCAAAGTATTGCTCAGTGGTTTCTTCAGGTTGCTCACTAGAATAGACAACTATGGTTAGACTTGGCTCTGTCTCTATTTCTATTTCTGGTTCATCTTCTTTTTGTTCTTGCTCATCACCTTTAGTTTCTTGCTCCTCAGCCAACTCCTCCTTTTTCTTGATTAATATCTCCAGTTCTAATACCCATTTTAGTAAGGTCTTATTTTCGTTGCTGAGATCAGTGATCAGATCAGATTGGCTTTCAATTATGCTTTCCCATTCTTCCATGGCAAGAGTCTATACGGTTAAAGTATTAACATGCCCACTAATTTCTTCCTTAGCTTGGTGGGGGGCAGCTTTGAGATCATCAATTTCTTTGTCTTTTTTTGCTTTTCAGCCTCATGTATTTCTTTTAGTTCTTTGATCTCTAATTCTTTCTCATCCAGCTCTTGAATTTTGTCTTGAATAATTCCAGATCTTCTATTCGACACCTTTTCCATCCTTTGCACTTTCAACAGAAGCTCGGTAATCATTGATCTTTCTCATCAAGTTGATTTATTCCTGATTCAGCATAGCATTCAGAATGCCCCGCTTCTGATTAAACTTGTCTTACTGGCATTCTCATAGTGTGACCCTGCTCATCAGGAGATGATTCAGAGTCATCTCAAGAGCTGGTAGATTCACCAGACTCTACAAAATCAGTAGTTATTGGAGAAGTGTGAAGTATGGAAAAGTGAGCTGGAGACATGTGTGGAGACTGAATAGGTGATGGAATAAATAGAGAAGCCATTTTAGCTTCTCGAACAGAGGGTCCTAAGTGAAGATCACCACCTATATCAACATGTGGTGACACAGGCCTTTGTTCCTCCATTTCCTCTTCAGCATGCTCATCAACATGTTACTGATCTAAGTAGCTTGTTTTTCTTCTTCTAGAGCTTGTGCATCAGCTTGAGCTATATCTTCTTGTTCTTCTTGTTGATGGATCTGCTCTAACATCCAAGGAATTAATGGAAAGAAGGTCCCACCGTAGAAATTTCTAGGATCCCTCTTCTTTATGTAAATGTAGGACTTGGCATTGTAATGAGGAATGTTCATTATAGGTCCTACAGGTGTTAGTTGGAGAAATTCTTCATTGATGAGGCATTGAAGGAATCTTGGGTATATAAGGAACATATTCCTTCTTTCATCTTGAATGTTTGACACCAGGCCATTAAATACATAAGTAGACATGTGGAATGTCTTGTTAGTGCATAGAGCACAAATAGTAGAAGATGTAGTCATAGAGATATCATTTGATCCTGTCTTTCTTTTGGACAGACAGTCCTGGAATAGATGGATCAAGAATCCGCATTGCAGATCTACCAACCATTTGACAATCTTCTTTCCTTCATCTCCTCCTTCATAACCAATGTTGGCAAAGAAGGTCATGATTCTCTCGTCTTCTAGTTCTTGAGGAGTGTTGGCATCATCACCAAACTCTAGACACTATCTCACAGTTTGTTCAGTGATGGAAAGGGTGTGATCAGTAGAAATTCTACCAGATAGAGTCTTGACACCATCAATCTCTCCAAATTCAGTTGTTTTTTAAAATGATCTTATGAAGTTCTCATAAATGAAAGGTCTTATTATGATAACATGCTCAACCCTGTTAGTGGATATGAATCGGATCATGTCTCTGAGTCCTTCTACTTCAGGGACTTCAGGGTCAAGAAACCCACTAATATTATGCACCTTACTCTAAGTGAGGTTTTCCATTATCTTCTGCACAAGATGCATATGAGTTAGTTTTGACATTAAATCATCAATTACACTGATGAAATCAAGCTGATTATTTCAACTTTTACTTTGGTTAGTCAAAATTCAAGAATCAAGGGTTGTTTCATAGAAATTTGACCTAACTTGATTTTGAAAAGTATGAATTATTTTATTGTGAATTATCTTTTATCTTGATGTTTATTTTCTATTCAAAATCCCTTTTTACATTCAAACATAAGTTTTGAAGTCAACATTTTAATATTGATGATCCCCTGTTCATACGACAATCTTAGGGTTTTGAAATTCACTTGTTTGTGTTAATTTTCATGATCATTTGTGTCATTGAACTCGAAAATGTCTATCAACCCTTGGTTTGTGGTTGATTTTGAGACTATTTCTTTGTTTTAGCGTTTCTGAGTTCATAATGTGTTCGACGGGTACATCGTTGATTTTGCTGAAAATCACCTTGTTTCGATACTATGATGGTTGAGAATCAAAATAGAGGTACTATGATGTCTGAAGAACATAGAAATCAAAATGTTGTTAATGATTTTGATGATGGATGAAGAATAGTAGGAAGGTTTTCGCTCGTCGTACTATAGTGTCTCTCAAATTTGAAAAGTATTAAATGAACTTTAACGATCTATTTAAATAGTCTTTTTAATGTCCTTTTGAAATTATACAAGTGTTAAAACAAGTGCAGTCGACTACTGTAGCAAATATGGAAGATTAAAACAGTTAGCATTTGTTTACTGTAGCACATGCGGAAGAGTAAAATCTTGTCAGCATTTGTTTACTGTAGCAAATGTGGAGGCATTAAGTTCAGACACTTGAACACTGTTGCAAATGTGGATGTTTTAAGTTTACATACGTTTTTGCGCTATAGCAAATGTGAATTTTATTACTTTGTCTTGGCATTTGTACACTCTAGCAAATGCTAAAAAACATTTGTTGTTCCGTAATTACTTCAACAAATACGGATGAGCAACCATGTTGTCCGCATTTCTTGAACTTCAAACATGACTATAGAAGAGTATGAGCATACTTCTAATTTGTGATGATACAAATACACAACCAAGTTTAAGTGTTTATTTCAGCCATATTTGAGAAATACGTCTATGGAAAACAAATACGGATGAACAACTTTGTCCGCTTTACTTTACATACTTGAAAACTTTGTTGTAGATATTTGTAGTTAGACTAATGCAGCAGAGTTAACATATCTGCATTACATTCACTTTTTTTCATGAATTAAAACTATTACCCGTGAAGATCAAGTGTAGGTCGGACTCACCTTAGTTAGTTTGTTTGTTTTGCTTTATTTGTAATAGGACTTATGTTAGTTTGTTTATTGTAGGTAAATAGTAGTTAGTTTGGGTTTAGTAGTAGTTTCCTATGACCCAGCGAAACTAAGAGCGAAACTATAGTTTCGCTCGTAGTCAGCTGACTTAGGTCACCTGGCGAAACTGTGTTTCACAGGCAGGTGAATCTAAGGCATTGGTCAGGTCAGTTTCGCTACCCAGCAAAACTGTTAGCAAAACTATGATTATTATATATATGAAACTTTGTAATCTTTTGGGACAAGTTTTTGCAAAACCCTAATTCGAGAATATACTTTTGCATTACTGTTCTTATTGTATTTTTGGGTTGGAATTATCATTTCTCATCATTAAGCCTTGTTTGTTTGATTCTTCTTTGGTTGATATGATTCTATTTTGAAACTCTTTGACAGATTATTGTTCAGATTGTTGTTTTAGTGGTATTTGATTTTGATTTGTCATCATTAGCACTGTTTTTTGATCATCAATGGACCAACAATATGGTATCAGAGCCTTAGTGCTCTTGATTTGTTGATTTGTTGATTATTAAAAGGGTTTTTGATAAATCACTGTTTCATTCATTTCAGATCATTAGAATGTGTTTTTGGATTGAAAACCTTTCCAAAAAAATTTGCATAGGAAACTATCCTAATCATCCAATCACCAATTCATAGTGATTTGGGTGATTTCAGATTGATTTATAGTTCGAACAGCCTTTCTGTTGCTTCCAGCGAAACTAGCTCTTCATCCAGCGAAACTAGCTCTTCATCCAGCAAAACTAGTTTTGATTCCAGCAAAACTATCATCTTCTGTGATTTACTGAATTTTCTATGGATTCCAGCAAATCTACATAGTTTGAAAGAAAGTTCACCTTACTTGTTCAATCTAACAAGCAAAAGTGCTTGCGAAATTGTCCTAGGATGAAAGTTCTACTAGTTTTAGTGAAACGGTGAAAGACTAGAAGCTTTATAGTAGCTCTTAAGCGAAACTGCTATGCATTTGCTGAGCAAAACTACGAGCGGAATTGCCAGCGAATTTCCCAGCGAATCTACTGAAGTTCAGCGAATCTATTCCTCACTTGGAAAATGATAGCAACCAACATTCCCATCTCTAATTTGGAGAGTGTTGCACCAAATAGGCCATCGAGGCTTCTCAATGGAGATAATTTTGAGGATTGGAAGCGATGCTTGAAGGCCTTTTTCTTTTATACGGATCATAATCAATGGGAATCTATAATGAAAGGTCCACACACTCCAACGGTGATAGTCGGTGAACAGAATAGGGTGAACACTGACTCCTCAACCTTTTTTGAAAGGGATATTAAGCTAATTGATCATGATTAGAAAGCTTTCAGGGCTTTGACCTTATGCTTATCAGAAGACATATACAACCGTTTTGCTGAGCACAAAAGTGCAAAGTCTCCGTGTGATGCCTTATGTGAATTCTATGATTGAAATGAAGATCTAAAAAAGGACAAGAAAGCCCAAGATGAGAAGGAGTTTAATTCATTTGTCAGACATAAGAATGAAAGCCTTACAGATCTTATGAATCGATTTTTGTTAGTCTCGAGCACTCTAAAGAAGTATGATGAGCAATTGGGTAATTATGAGCAGATGACGAAACTCTTAGACTCCCTTCCACCCCAATGGAGCTTACAAGTGCGGATGTTGAAGCAGGAAGGAAACTTTGCTGATTATTATCTCATGGATGTAATCAACAAACTGAAATCTTTTGACGTGGATTTAAGGAGAAGGGAATACAATCAATCCTTCATGCCAGCCACAGTATATCCATAAAATGTTGCATTGATCTCATCCACTGCTAACTCGACTATATATGGTGCATCTTATGGTGGATCTACATGAATTGGTATGTCAGACAAGGCAAGTGGTGGATCTACAAGTGTTGGTTCAAGTTCAATGACATCTATCACCACTGAAATTCCTTCTGATACCATGGCACTGATTGGAATGTTTGGTCATAGTTATGAAGCCTTAGTTGCTGGAGAGCTCAAGGGTAAGGGGATGACGGTTGAGGACATGTATCAGGTAGATCCTGATGATTTAGAGGAAACTGATATTCAATGGCAAATGGCAATTCTCACAATGCGTGCCAGAAGATTTATTGAGCATACTGGAAGAAGGAACTTTGACAATCATAACCAAAATTCTAAGCTTGGTTTTGATAAGTCAAAGTTGAGATACTTTAATTGCAAATAGTTAGGGCATTTTAAAAGAGAATGCCCATCTCCAATCGTCACTGAACCTGGAACGTCTAAAATTTCAACATTTATCCCGATTCCTGAAAAGGAAGAAGCCAAGTAAAAGAAAGAAACAGCCTTGATTTCCAACTTTGACTGGAGTGCAGAGATTACAGAAACAGAGGAAGAGATCAATCATGCGTTAGTATCTGAGGTAGTGAGGAAAGAGGAGGAGTCAGTGGAAGAGTTTTATCCTTTCAGTGAATTTAAGAATAAGGTTATGGAAGAAGATTGTGATGGTAGTGTCAAGCAACAAGGCACAGATGAAGAAATGGAGGAGTTAAAGAATAGAAGAATTATAAAGCTGAAGAATGTGGAAAACAAGAGCAGGTTGATAAGAGGGAAGTTAAGCTGAAGGTTCAGAGAGTAAGCAAGGAAGTAGAGAAGCAGGAGGAAGAAGAAATAAAGAAGAACACCCTAGTCTGTTAATACAAAAAGGCCCTAGTTGCTGAGAAAGTGGTCATGGACGTTCCTTATTAGGTAATTCAAGATATGTGTTCTTCTCTACGTAAAATTAGATTATTTGGAGTTTATAAAGCAAATAGGTTATTATTAGAAAATGAAAAGGAGCTAAAACAAATAAATAAGGAACTTAAAATAAATTAGTCTAAATATTTTATCCAATTGAATGAGGCTTTAAAAGAAAATGAGCATTTAAAGAGAAATCTTTTGGAAAGAAATGTTGAAATAGAGTCATCAACTGAACATGTAGCTCCTGTTGAGTTTGAAACAATCAAATTAAAAACCAAGCTTGAAAATGGACAATATCTGGGATGAAACATGAGGATGTTTGCAAGAAGCAAAGGGGGGCTAGACTTAAGACAGGGTTGGGATTTGATGAAACCACTCATGTTTATCTCCTCCAAGTACTTATTGTTATTCACCTATGCCTACACCTTATCCAATAAATGACTTGATTCAGAATGATACCCAGCAGTTTGCATGCAGGTCTAGAAGGAGAGAATCATAAGGAGATACGAGAGGATTAAGGTTACAATAGCAGTAGTGGTTTGGGCAGCTCTAGTCATAGCTTTTGTGATTCCAAAAAGTCTTTGAAAGACACTAGCTTAAGTAGTTTTGCATCCCAACAGTCTGTTTCAGACAACAGCTTTTGTAGTTCTAGTTCTAGTCCATCTTATTCATCATCAGATGTTCTTTCTCATTTCCAAATGTTATCAATGCTTGTGTTAATGAAAATGGTGAATGTTCAAAGGAAGCTTCAGTGAGACTTACAGACTCAAATTGTTTTGAAAAGTTCCTCTCTTATCCTATTCCATCTCTTTACCCAATTCGGATTTCTAAACCGAAAGAAACAGGAACATCTTCCTCAAAAATTAAAATCATCAATGTAAATGAATCAGAATTTGCCATAACTATGGTCTCAAAAGAAAATGTAAGAGAGTCATATGATACACGCAGCAATTCTGATTCACACATGACTGATTTTGAGAAAGTAGTGCAATTGATCATAATCCTGTTCCTAACTGCAAAAACAAGGGTTTGAAATCCTATTTCTTTAAATATGGAAAGGATGATCATGTAACTAAATCATGTCCTAAATATGTTGAAAAAATGTACATAATCGTTCTTTTGGAAGTAGATTAAATCACTTGGTAAATAATTTATTTTGAAAAAATTCTTATGATTCAAAACCCAAGTTAGTCAAAACTTGGATTCCTATTTCCAAAACCTAACGATCATTGTATTCTAATGCAAGGATCATTCAAGAAAAGCTGTCAATAGCTTATGGCATGTTGATAGCGAATATTCCAGGCATATGATTAGGTTAAAGGACCTTTTCACTAACTATAGGATAATAAATGGAGGATATGTTGCATTTTCTCGAGACAAGAAAGTTGGAAATATCATTGGTCAGGGAGAAGTTTCAAATGGTTCATTGACTCTGGAGAAAGTGAACTACGTTCCAGAACTGGCATTCAACTTATTGAGTGTATCACAGATATGTGATAAAGACATTCCAGTATTGTTTATTTTAAATGAATGCTTGTTCCCGAAACCCTAGTTCACTGTTCTAGAGAATTTAATAATTACGCGAGCTCCAAGGAGGAATGATACATACCTGTTGGATATGTGATCAACAGAATCTACCTCAACTGCGATATGTCTTCAGTCAAAGGCTTCATCATCGGAATCTTGTTTGTGGCATAGACGTTTAGGACATTTTAACTTTAAAATCATAAATAAGTTGGTTAAAAACAATCTTGTCAGGGGCTACCACTCAAAGATTTTTCAGTGGTAGAAAAGTGCATGGCTTGTGCTAAAGGAAAGCAGCATAAAAAGCCACACGGGCTTAAGCTTGAAAATACCATTTCACATCCCCTTTTATTGTTACATACTGACTTATTTGGTCCCATAAGGGTTAGATCTATAGCTAAGAAATCTTATTGTTTGGTTTCTACATATGATTTTTCTAGATATTCTTGGGTGAGATTCGTGGCAAATAAACGTGACACTGCAGAGGAGTTACAAAAGCTGATCCTGTCAATTAAAACCATCATCAAACGAAAGGTTATGGCTATCAGAAGCGACAATGGAACCGAATTTAGAAACCACATCTTTGACTCATTCTATGCAAGCAAGGGCATTATGAGACAGTTTCGTGCTGCGAGGACACCTCAACAAAATGGTGTTGCTGAAAGAAAGAACCGGACGCTTATCGAAGCAGCAAGAACTATGTTGATGGAGTCAAACATTCCAATCATTTTCTTGGCGGAAGCAGTTAATTGTGCATCTTATGTACTTAACAGGGTGCTTATCGTAAAAGACAAGATGAAGACTCCATATGAGCTTCTTTATAAATGGAAACCCTTAATTAACTTCTTTCGTACATTTGGTTGCTCATGTACTTTGCTGAATAGACAAGCACAAAAGTCAAAGTGTGGTGTTGTTTCTGACGAATGTTTCTTTGTTGGCTACTCTTCCTCACAAAAGGCATATCCTTTGTACAATAAAAGAATGCGAATTGTGTAGGAATCCTTCTATATTGATTGGCAAGAGTCAAATTCACCAAACATGGTGTCAGACCCAGAATGGTTTTATGACTTTTACATTGTCTTCAAATCTTTCAATCTTCCAATCGTTGATGATTATGTTGCTCCTCAAACTAGTGTGTAAATCATTCCTCCACCTTAACCACAACAACAGCCACAACCACCCCTACAACCCGAACCTCAACCACAACCACTAATTGACCCTCCTACTCCATTTGATATCCCACCCACACCTCCACGACAACCAATTTCTCAATCTCAGCTATCTTCCTCTTCCTAACCATCCGAAACTGACACTTCAACTCAATCAAACCCATTAACTCTTAACACCAATTTCAAAACCCTAAAAGACCACCCACACGACTACATTATTGGTTCCATTACTGATGGTGTGAGGACATGAAGTCAATTTGGATTGATAAATGAATATCTCTATGCATGTTTCTTATCTCAAGTTGTACCTAAATCATAGCAGCACTTCAGGACCCAAGTTAGGTCGAATCTATGCAAATGGAGCTTCAACAATTCGGGAAACTGAAGGTTTGGCAACAGGTCGATCTTCCTCTAAATAAGTTTCCCATAAGGACTAAATGGGTTTTCCAGAACAAACAAGGTGATCGAGGCGTTATTATCAGGAACAAATCTAGGCTGGTTGTTCAGGGATTTGCTAAAGAGGAAGGTATTGATTATACTGAAGTGTTTTCTCTGATTTCTTGCATTAAAGCTATCAGAATCTTTCTTGCTCACGCCACTCATACGAACTTTAAGGTCTTTCAAATGGACGTGAAATATGTATTTCTCTATAGAAACATTGATGAGGAGATATATGTTTCTCAGCCTCCAGGTTTCAAGGATCCAAATTTTCCAAATATAGTGTATAAGCTTGATAAATCCTTATGGGTTACATCAAGCACCTCACATCTCGTATGAAACAATGACACAATATCTAATCAGCAAAAGCTTCTCTCGTGGTACCATAGATATGACACTATTCAAGAAAGAAGTCGATGGTGAAATGCTGATTGTTCAAGTGTACGTTGATAACATCGTTGGTCAAACAATGAGAATCTGTGTAGAGAGTTCTTGTTAGACCCTAAAAAGATCATACATGCCTATTCAAGAGGTGGATGGTTGTTCTGCTGGTTTCTCCCCAAGTCTAAGAAGAAATACACATAAAGAAGATCCTGCATAAGAAGAAAAATACATGTGTCGGCTATCCGCATTTGTTAATGCGGAAGACCAAGAACAAATGCTGACAAGTATTTGTTCATCCGCATTAACTAATGCGGACAGCCGATGAAATGCAGACAAGGCATTTGTTCATCCGCATTAACTAATGCGGATGACCAGCAACAAATGCGGCCAAGTGTTTGCTCATCCGCATTGACTAATGCTGATGACCAAACACAAATGCGGCTAATAGAAGACCAATGCTGATGAAGAATTACTCATGCGCATTAGTCAATGCGGATGACAAAGAACAAATGGTGCTGAAGACTTAGACTAAGGGTAGTTTAGTCATTTTGTACAGGCTGTAAGTCAGCCTATAAATAGAATTGAAACCTCGTATGTGAGGGTGACTTTTTGTGTGTGTGTTTACACAACTTTTAAGAATAGACAATTAGAATATACTTTGTTTCTCTCCCATGTTAGCTATCTTGTTACTGTAGCTTGCTAAACCCTAGCATTTAGTCTGTAACATATCATCTAATTAAAACAAGAGTGCATTTATGAGTATATCAAGAGTTCTACGTTCATTGATTGATTGATTCTGCCTTTAAATCATTGACTCAATCTTCATATTTGATTCTTGTTGATTCATATCAATAGAGAATATCATTCTCAAAAAAACACCCAGTCAATTGGTATCAGAGCGTTGGCTCTCGGTTATTACTCAGATCTGCTCAGATCTAGGTTTAACCCGATTGATCTGTTGATTGAGTTGTTGTTTAGAGATTTCAAACATCTCTTCTCAGCATTCCAACCGACTACTCACTGATATACTCCACTGGTACTGTTCACCCAAAGATCTCCTCTTCGAACAAACAATTTAGGTTGCACAGTCACTAAATGTAAGGGACAAAACATTTGGATTACAATATCGTTGTTGGTCGCGTGCAACAATGTCGCGAGAAGCTGCATGCATGCATGCGAAAGAAGGCCAACTCGCATGCATGCGAAAATGTCATGCGAAAGAGGTATAACTCGCATGCATGCGAGATCTTGATGCGAGAACCTCATGCGAGAATACCATGCGAAATGTGGATGGCAACTACATGCATGCGTATCATATGCATGCGACAATTAGGCAGGAAGCATATTCATGCGAAATAGTTGTGTGCATGCGATAATTCGATGGTAGCTACATGCATGCGACAAAATCTGAATAGCAAGTATATATATGCATGTGTGTGCATGCAAAATGGGTGTGCCATTTACTTCCAAAACCGAGAGCTACACATTAAGTGTGTGTGTTTTATTTTCGCTCTATTGAGCAGATCACGTTTGTGATTTTCCACCTTCGGGTGAGATCGATTTGTATCGATTATCATTGTAATCATTCGACACATGATATATACATTTGAATTACAATGATTCTGTGCTTAATTTCTTGTTCTCTCGGTTGATTCAATTAGAGTACGCACCCATCCTCGCGTGATTATCAATTGCAACTATTAAACGAAGTGAGTTCGATCGGATTCTGGACTTTACATTTGGTATCAGAGCAAGGTGTTGCTCTTGATACAACGGATCATTATTCCGCGATCTTCCGTTCGAGGACATTAAACAAGTTGAAAATTTATCCCGTTTCATCAAAGTTCAATCCGAAACCGAGACACACACACACAATTTCATATTATTTGATTCAAATTGTATGAGTTAGTGAAGAAATTGAAGACAAATGAGATTCAAAAGCGATGATCGGTATGAAGTTATTGATACGCACACCAAGTGTTTGTGGAAATTCTCAAGTGACAAAACGATATCATAATCCAAGGGGGAGATTGTAAGGGACAAAACATTTGTATTACAATGTCATTGTTGGTCGCGTCCAACAAAGTCGCGAGAAGCTTCATGCATGCATGCGAAAGAAGGCCAACTCGCATGCATGCGAAAATGTCATGCGAAAGAGGTATAACACGCATGCATGCGAGATCTTGATGCGAGAACCTCATGCGAGAATACCATGCGAAATGTGGATGGCAACTACATGCATGCGTATCACATGCATGCGACAATTAGGCGGGAAGCATATTCATGCGAAATAGTTGTGTGCATGCGACAATTCGATGGCAACTACATGCATGCGACAAAATCTGAATAGCAAGTATATATATGCATGTGTGCGTGCAAAATGGGTGTGCCATTTACTTCCAAAACCGAGAGCTACACATTAAGTGTGTGTGTTTTATTTTCGGTCAATTGAGCAGATCACGTTTGTGATTTTCCACCTTCGGGTGAGATCGATCTTGTATCGATTATCATTGTAATCATTCGACACATGATACATACATTTGAATTACAATGATTTTGTGCTTAATTTCTTGTTCTCTCGGTTGATTCAATTAGAGTACGCACCCGTCTTCGCGTGATTATCAAGTGCAACTATTAAATGAAGTGAGTTCGATCGGATTCTGGACTTTACACTAAAAACAGAAAATCAAAAGCTGAAAAGTACATATTCTCAGCAGATTTATTGTTACAGGACTAAGTTCAGACTTGTTGGACTATTTGGACTAATTAACCATAAAATCACTTAAATCCATATCTAAACAAGTTAAAACTAACAATTAACTATGGATTCACATAATTATTCTGAACTTGGGCATGCCTCAAAACCACCCATGCTCAAACATAAATCTGAATTTAAACAACGGAAAATCAGATTCATGAACTAAATTACAGGTGTTGATCCTGATTATTTGATCTCAATATGTAAAGGCCCACACATTCCAGTTACACTAATCTGCAGATCAAGCTGCACTGTACAAGACCTCAAGAATTCCTTTTGAAGATCTTACTCTTGATGATGATGATAACAAGAAGATCAAGATTGACCTCAAAGCTTACCCCATACTTGCTCAAGCACTTAAAATGGATGTGCTTAAAAGATTGGGAAAGTATGGCACTGCAAAAGCTGTATGGGATGCACTGCAAATCATGTGTGAAGGAAGCAGTGAAGTGGCTGAAATCAACAAAGAGAAGCTTGTGAACCAGTATGCGACATTTCATCATTCCAAAGGGGAGTCCATTTCTAAATAGTTGCATAGATTTGCACCTGGTTAATGATTTAGAGATCATGGGTGTTACTTACAAGTCAAAGGATTTAACAAGAAGATGTTACATAATCTTCCTGAAAATTGGAAACAAAATGTAACTATGCTAAAGAATACTCTTAATTTGGAGAGCACCACCCTGGATATCATGATAGCAAAGAAAGAAACTTTGGAACTGGATGAAAGGAGCAGAAATCTGGGAGGACCCAGAGTAGTTGAAGCATACATGTTTCCCATAGATAATCACTCTGTGGAAAATGCCTTCATCTGAGGAGGATGATTTCATCTCCTCAAGGGATCAAACTAAAGCAACTGGATTCACTACAGCCCCACCATCCAACAGACAATCAACATCTTCCCCATCAACATCAACAAGTCAAGCATTAGGATTCTCTGCATCTCCTACTCCTGATGATAAAAATCTGAAGAACAAAAGGCGACTTACAATGCATTTGTTGCCAGCTTTGAAGCCTATTTGGGTGGAAGACTTACATTTGCACATCTGATCCAAGAAGATCTGGAAGAAATGGATCCAGATGATGTGGAGGAAATGGACTAGCAATGGCAAATGGCCATGATTGCTATGAGAGAAAAGAAGTTTTTCAGAAAAGGGAAAAAACTTCATCTTAATGAAAACACCAAGCTTGGATATGACAAATCAAAAGTGAAATGCTTCAATTGTGGTATGACTGGCCACTTCTCTAGAGAATGCAATGCTCCCAGAAGAAACTACAACACTTAAACGCCTTCTCAGAGCCAGTCATCATCACAACCATCTTCAAACTTTCACTCCAACAGTCATCAATAACAGCTTCATCATCATCAACAATCACATCAGACTCAACCCCAATGACCAATCAAGCTTATGGACGCAATCAGTCATCAGCAAATGCTCTTGTTATTAGGCAGGATGGAGTGTGTGACTGGAGCATGTATGCTTAGGAAGTAAAGCCTCAATTTCAAAATCATGCACTCATGGCTCACATTAATGATGGACCTTCTCCCATGCCTACTGAGGTAAAATCTAACCTTTGTAGTGATAAATGCATAAATGAACTGCAAGGGTATAGAGAGCATAATCATAAACTGGCTGATAAAATTAAAGAAGAAAAGGTGATGTCAGAGATGCTTAAGAGAGAAATAAAAAGCTTTGAAATCAAAATTAAATTTCTCATCTCTGACATTGAGAAATTGCATGTTGAAAAGTACACTCTTGCAGCTGAGAATGAGCAACTGACTGAAAAATTAGCTCAATCTAAAACTGAACAAAATCTTACTGAACTGAAACTAGAAAAGTTTCAACAGTCATCAGTAAAGCTGCAAGAGATGCTTGATTCTCAAAAGGATCCCAAAGACATGTCTGGTATTGGATACAACTGTTGTCCACCACCATACAATGGCAACTACACTGTCATGCCTGATTCTGTCACACTCAAACAGGAAAATTAACCTAACACTATTGAACCTAAAACAATAGTAAAACAAGTCACCAATCCTCAAAATAAACCTAGTGTTTACATTGAAAAAAATGAGGATAAAATCAAGTTAGGTCACCCAGTTAAAATCAAGGAGTGTTCAGACAAGATAGTGAGTGTGATCAAAACAGATAGCCCAATCAAGGCTATTGTTCCTTTTGTGAAAAATCATTCCTGCAATTTCCAAGGAAAGGAAAATAAAAGCTAATAAGGTGAATATACCTACTAAAAGTAGATCTGATAGTGAGATAAACTCTCCTAAAAATTCAAGCAAATCAGACACTAATTCACCATCCATCAAAAGAAAAGTTTCTCAGGTCACAAAAACTAAAACTAACTCAGACCCTCAAACTTCAAAATCAAAGCAAGGGGTTGGCTTTGATATTTTCAATAAAGAGCATCTGAATCAATTTGAAAGAGAGATTAGGCAGAAATCAAAAACAATGATCAGCCTCAGAAAAGCAAAATCAGTAGTATTATGAAACAAACTACCAACAAGGTTGATCAGGATTTGTCATCAAAATCAAGGAATGAATCTAATTCTAAATCTGCCAAAGATACAAAATCCGCAACACCAGGACCTGTAGCTAGAAACAAACACATGTATTGTGATGTGTGTGAGTGGTCTAATCACAAAACAGATAAATGATTTTACAATCAATACTGTTCAATCTGTGATATGAACCATCACTCCACCAAGAACTGTTATTTCAACAAATATTGTTCTGTCTACAACATGACAAATCACAATACATCTGATTGTTTCTTTAAACAAAAGGGATTGAGAATACCTCAGGATAAGCCTATATCTCCAATCATGTCTGAGAAACATAAGATCAATGGTCGTCCTCATCACAGAGTCTCTAAGTCTGATGATGATGTGAAAAATCTGAGAACTTCTAACAGAATCAAAAGAAATAAAAATCAAGCAGTCAAACAAACTAATGATTTTTATAATTTCTGAAAAGAAACAGGGATCAAAGGTTTGAATACTCATCTGACTCTTTAGTTGAAATAATAAACCATTCGAGTTTCAGAAACAAATCAAGCATGATTCCATCATCAAAGCACCAGTTTAGAGGAAAATACCAACAGGTTACTATCATGGATAGAAACGGTAAGCCCAAGACCATCATGGCTTGGGTTTCACACTCTAATTAGTTCTTTCTGTGCTTGTAGGGACATTCATACAGGTCCAACAGTTTATGGTATGTGGACAGTGGATACTCCCGACACATGACTGGAGATCGTTCCCTCTTTCATGATTTTAAGCACATTCAAGGAACTACTGTCGCATTTGGAGGAGATTCACAAGGTGGTAGAATTACAGGTGAAGGATCTGTGACAAGTGGAATGCTGAGCTTTCACAAAGTGAACTACTGCGAACAACTGAACTTCTGCGAACAACTGAACTTCAATCTTCTCAGCGTGTCTCAGATCTGTGACAAGAAATATTCCACTCACTTCACTGACACTCATTGCTCCATTTTGTGACCATGATTTCAAATTCCTGAAGAATGGGTTGTCTTGAAAACACCGAGGAAGAATAACACCTACGTCATTAACCTTAATTCTGCATCACCAAAAGAAGAAACATGTCTTCTATCAAAAGCATCTTTGATGAATCACAACTTTGGCACAGACGATTGGGACACATAAATTTCAAAAACATGAACAGACTGGTCAAGGGAAATCATGTTATTGGATTACCTCAAAAGGAATTCCACTTCATTGACCACTATTCAGCGTGTCTCAAAGGAAAACAACACATGTCGTTGCACAAGCTAAAGTTGGTGAACACCAACAATTCTACATTAAAGCTACTTCATATGGATCTTTTTGGTCCAACTCATGTTATAAGTATAGGAAAGAAGCAATATTGTTTGGTGATCATAGATGACTTTTCTAGATTCATATGGGTCTTCTTCCTACTTCATAAAAATGAAGCATCACAATTAATAAAAGATTTTATCACCAAAATTGAAAATCAAATTGATTTTAAAGTCAAAACAATCAGGAGTGATAATGGGATAGAATTTAAAAATGAAGATATGAGTTCGTTTTGTACAACCAAAGGCATAGCTCATCAAAATGGAGTAACTGAAAGAAGAAATAAAACACTAATTGAAGCAGCACGTACTATGCTAGCAGATGCTAAACTGCCAATCACCTTTTGGGCAGAAGCAGTTAACACATCGTGCTTTGTACAAAATAGAACTTTGATCGTCAAAGAAAGTAATAAGACACCTTATGAACTAATTTTTCAAAGAAATCCATTCATTGGATTTTTCATATCATTTGGCTGTCCTGTCTCGGTATTAAACACCCGTGACCATTTGGGAAAGTTTTCATCCAAGTCTGATGAAGGACTCTTTGTAGGTTATTCTTCTATTTCAAAGGCTTACAGAGTGTTTAATCCTAGATTAAACATTATTGATGAATCAACAAATGTTCAATTCAAGGAACATTCATTTCCCAAATCAACTAATGGTCCTGATTGGTTGTTTGATATTGACTCATTTACTAAATCTTTTGACCAATTTCACATGTCTAATGCAGGAAACCTACAATCAGTTGTACCTTCATTGTTAGTAGAAAGAATGAGTGACTTTCCAATGATTCCCCCAACATCTACTGAGCAACTTGATGAAGAGGTTCCACTACAAGCTGATCCTATCAGACATACTGTTCAACATCAAAATGCTTCAATTGAGGATGGTCCTTGTACAATACCCTCTCCATTAGAGATGCCATCCATTGAAGTCCGAAACCAAGAAGTTAGAACTCAAACTCATGTCATCCCTCCGGTAGACACTGAAAAGAACTTCAAATGATGGAAGTAATCAAATCCTTGCTGACACTGAAGCAGGAACCGGAACAAATTTTGATTACTTTCATAGCTCCCCAACAGTATAAGAAGAAGCTGCCTCGCACCAAGATGAACTGAATGTCTCCAATCTTGTTGTAACCATTGCTGGTGACTCAATTCCAACCACACGAATACACAAAGATCATCCAGTTGACAACATCATTGGTGAACTAAATGAACGGGTGACAAGGAGCAAGTCAAGCATAGCTAACATCTGCTTGTTCTCATGCTTTCGGTGTCAAACAGTACCCAAAAATATCATAGTGGATTGTAAGGCCCCGTCCCCGGGCACCTCACAGTTGGTCATTCATCGCTCATAAAACGTATATTCAAATAAAACGATGCAGCGGAAATATTCAAAAGAGACATCTCATTTCGTCATAAAAGCTTTTACAACGTATTACATCGTTATCATTTACAAAATGGTCATAGACAGTGACCACTAGTATAGAAACATTAAAACTAAATTTAAAGAAGATTCCTTAAGTAATCCCGTTTATCGGGATCCTCAAGGAACACTTGCATGCAACATAAGGCGTGGCAGCATTATCAAAAGAATGCCATCCAAAAGAGCTGAGTAGCCGCCACGTGCCATCCTCAGCAACAATGCCTGTCAACTGGAAACACATAAAAAGTCAGCGTTGCTGAGTGAGTTCTAGATTTATAATAAATACACTTTGTCTTCGTTAAAATCATTCTTTACCTTCACGCGATCATTCATCATACGTATGCATAGAAAATATCTTTATTATCTCTTTCGTTTGTTTATTCACTCGTTCTTTATAACTTTGCTTGCACATTGGATATTATTTGTACCAATACCATAGGCTACACCCCAAACGGTCTTAGCTACTGGGCCGAAGTCAATTCATAGACAGCTAAGCGTGGTGCCACAGTACTGGGCCGAAGTCAACAAGTGAACAGCAAGCGTATGCCACAGTGCTGGGCCGAAGTCTATGGAGAGACAGCTAAACGTGGTGCCACAGTACTAGAGGTAAGCGGTAGAGGTACCATACGTATGGTCAATCACAAAGAAGGACCCGTTTTCCCTATCCAATGCTTGCAAGACTTATTTCATTTGTTCATTAATGCATGTATTCGTCATCATATTTCTCTTTCATTCATTCATTAATACATGCATTCATCATCATGTTCCTCTTTCGTTATCTTTCACTTTATATTACATAATACTTCGTTCATTCATTATCATAATTCGTAAAGTTTTGGGAAAGATATATGTACCATATCATAAGGAACATACACATGTCATTCATACATCATCATGCAAGGTGTCATACATACATAGCCTACATCAACAGTCATCTACAGGTACTTACGAAAACTTCTATGTCAGGACTTACTACTACACTTTCCCCCGAAAGCTAGAATTCAACTACGCATCTCTTCGAGTTCAACAGCCCTAATTATCCCTCATAAACCTTGGAGAATCATACTAGGACATCATTCAAACACATGCAAGTCCACAATCGTACCTTAAACATACTGCACATGATTACACCCAAGTAGGTCAAACATACACATTTCAAGAACGGCTTTATATGTGTTCCAGCCCCAAAATCGTTTGGAAATGTGTAAATGAGGGGTCCTAGAACTCACCTGTACTTTATGAGTAGCTTCTTAATCATGCTTTATAAGAGCGGGTTGCACTACACCACCTTCAGATAAGTTAACACTCAAAGGAGTTAATTTCTGCCTAATTTCGCCGCTAGATTCGCTGCTAGATTCGCTGCTAGATTCCCTGCTAGATTCGCTACACGATCAGCAGTTTCGCTGCTAATTTCACCCGAAATTTCGCTGCTAGTTTCGTCAGCAGTTTCGCTGGTAGGTTCGCTGGCAGGTTCACTGCCAGTTTCGCCCAACTTTCGTTGGATAACATTGTCGGCAAAATTACCTGCGAAATTATAGTTTCGCTGGAATACTCATAGTTTCGCTGGAAGAATACATAATTTCGCTGGATGAACCTCCAGTTTCGTAGAACGGGCTGAAAACTACGAACCAACCCATTTTTAACCCAAAACTTCAATCTTTTACACCCAAACCTTGGTTTATCATCCATGAATCTATATCTAAGCTTTTTACATGTTTTCTTACATAAAAACATGAGTTTTTGGACGATTCTTGCCACTTTCAAAAACGCAAAACTAGAATCCGGGTTTACATCAAAAGGAACGATTAAACGATGTTTCTTACCTGGATTATTGGTCTTTTCTTGTTGTTAGGATGCCCACGAACACCGATCTTCAATCCCTTGATCAACCGAGCCTCGAATCACAACTTTCTCTCTCTATACTCTCTCTCTAGAAGTTGGGTGTTGAGTGCAAATGAGAGTTGCTCAAGCTGATCCGTCTATATATATACCAGGCATTCCCGGGACCCTAAACTCGTCAAGCTCATAACCTGAATAGCTAACTCGGCCTAACCCTCATAGCCATCTTATTTTCATTAAATGGTCTTGTCTAAGCCCATTATTATTTTTTGGCTTGCTTAGAAAATTTTCCGGGTGTTACAAGTCCACCCCCTTATATAGGTTTCGTCCCCAAAACCTGTTATTCCTCAAACAGATGAGGGTAATGCTGTCTCATCTCTTCTTCTATCTCCCATGTGGAATCAGATCCCTTCCTGTGCCTCCACTGTACACGTACAAGAGGAACCACTTTATTTCTCAGCCTCATCTCTTTTCTATCGATGATTGCCACTGGTTGCTCCACATAATTGAGACGTTCATCTACTTCAATATCCTCCAGTTGAACAATCATGTCTTCGTCTGCCAAACACTTTCTCAGATGAGATACGTGGAATGTTGGGTGGATTTGTAACACCCTCAATCTCATAACAATATAATATAATAAGGAGGGTGCTACCAGTTGGGTTATTATAACAATTCAGAGACTACAAACACAGCGGAACTTTACATATATTAAAAACTGTTTACATCGTTAACTATATTTACAAAACTTTATCCGATATTTTCAAAACTTAGTTAACTTCAAGTACTTCATTCCCAAAAACCCAACATTTATGGCCAGTATCATACACCAAAACCGGAAGCTAACTCTGTGGGGGACCATCACGAGCACCTCTATTACTACCTGTCATGCATTAGAAAACAAACACAAAATCAGATAAACTGGTGAGTTCTAACATACACCACATTTCAATGGTAACAATTCCTCAACTGTTATCACACCAATTGATCCATACACACATTCATCAGTCCATTTATTTATCCCAGTATTGATATGCATATCGAATACCCACAGGGTATTTATGGACATCTTATTATCAATTTTAATTTGGTGGATGAAACCTCCACCTCGCGCGTTGACGGGTCAAACCTCCGTCTAGAATTTGGTGGGTGAAACCTCCACCTCGCGCGTTGACGGGTCAAACCTCCGTCTATAAATGGCGTTGACTGGTCAAACCTCCGTCTATAATTTGGTGGGTCAAACCTCCACCTCGCCATTAACCACAATTTACCACATTCGACTCATATTGACATCTTTATTTATTTATATGCATGCCAGTGCCCGATTTTGTCAAACAATATTTGTCAAACCATATTAACACATAAAAAGGGCAATTAGAACTCACCTTAATGTTTCCAACAAGTGTTTACCAATCCAAATATGCTAGGCAGCTAAAACTTCTCTCTCAAGGCAAATCTAAAATAACAATCTTAACTTAGTCAAATTTCCCCTAGCTGACCACTTCACACGACTAAGGCTATGCGACTGGACTCATTCGTGCGACTGAACAAGCGACTGAGTTTAGTCGTACGAATGGACCATATGACAGAGGTGCGAATGAGCTATAACAGGGTTTGTGCGAATGACCTCCATTCGTGCGATTGATGGATGCGATTGAACTTCAGTCGCACGTTTGAACAATGCGATTGACTCAGTCGCACGAATGGGTCATGCGACTAGGCTCATTCGCTTCAAACGGATCAGCAGTTGTGTTCTTGACGTATTTGATCCAAAAACTCGAGTTTTAACCGTTCCGATTATACCATATTCATAACAGAACCTGTACACTTCATTTACAACCGTTTCGGGTCCTTATTTCACCAAATTTCACAAAAACTAGGGCCCGAACCTTCACTTTTCAGTTTAATAGAAAGATTTAACAAAACCCAGATTAAAACATGTTTTTGGATCAATTTCAACCACCTACACAGCTTCACATAATCAAGAATTGATCCGCACCAAGCAAAACTTACCAAAACGGAGCTAATTTACTCAATATAGCAAGAGGAGGGGTGTTGGGGTTCAAAAGGGACGAGAGGGTGAGAATATAGCAGATAAAATCTGCATCTAACACCCTTAACCGCCTTACTTATGCTACATGCCAATTTTTAGCCGACTTTCTCAATCGTACGACTGGACCCATTCGCATGGCTCAATCGTACGATTGAACCCATACGCCCTTCATTCGTGCGATTGGGCCTTATTCGTACGCATGGCATGCGACTGAACACTAATCCTAATAAATAAATAATTATAAACTTTTTGGATGTTACAAGTCTACCCACCTTATTTAGGGTTTCGTCCTAGAAACCTGACTAAAACAAATGAGGGTAGTTCCGTTTCATCTCTTCTTCTGGTTCCCAGGTTGACTCAGATCCTTGGCGATGTGCCCACTGCACTCGGACTAAGCCAATGCTTTTGTTTCTAAGTTTCTTCTCTTTACGATCCGTAATGGCCACAGGTTGTTCAACATAATTGAGCTTCTCATCAATCTCAATATCATCTAATGGTACATATTGAGTTTCATTAGCTAAACACTTCCGTAACTGAGAGACGTGGAAGGTTGGATGAATAGCACTTAATTCTTCTGGCAAGTCCAACTTATACGCCACGTACCCTACTTTTCTCCACTATTTGGAAAGGTCCAATAAAACGTGGACTTAACTTGCCCCTCTTTCTAAATCGAATAATGCCTTTCCATGGAGAAACTTTTAATAAGACGAAATCCCCAACTTTAAATTCCAATGGTTTTCTTCTACGATCTGCATACGATTTCTGCCTGCTTTTTTGCTTCTCTAATACGATTTCTGACTATTTCAAACTTTGACATTGTTGCTTCAACTATTTCACTATTCTCCAATTCACGTTGCCCCATATCTCCCCAATATAGTGGAGTTCTGCACTTTCTTCCGTACAACATCTCAAACGGGGACATTTGAAGAGTAGCTTGATAACTGTTGTTGTAAGCAAATTCAGCTAAAGGGAGATGACTATCCTAGCTCCCTCCAAAATCAATACTACACGCCCGTAGCATATCCTCCAATGTCTGAACAGTTCTTTCACTTTGACCATCTGTTTGGGGATGATAGGCTGTACTAAAGTAAAGTCTAGTTCCCATGGCTTCGTGAAATTTTCTCCAATATCTAGAGGTAAATCTGGCATCTCTGTCAGACGTGATGCTTTTCGGAACTCCATGTAATCTAACTATTTCTTTAGTAAAAACATCAGCTAGCTTTTCCACCGAATATGTTTCCCGTATTGGTAGAAATAAAGCACTCTTGGTTAGCTGATCTACCACTACCCAAATAGTATCATAACCTTTTGGTGTACGGGGCAACTTTGTTATGAAATCCATAGTCAGATCATCCCACTTCCAAACTGGAATAGCTAATGGCTGCAATAATCCATAAGGTTTTTGATGTTCAGCTTTTACTTGGGCACAAGTCAAACATTTATTTACATACTGCATCACATTAAATTTCATCCCTGGCCACCAATAATCTTGCTTCAAATCTTGGTACATCTTAGTCATGCCTGGATGAATGGAATACCTAGATTTGTGAGCCTCATCTAGTATCATATCACGTAAAGCCAACGGAACCCACATTCGACCAAATCTAATTTTTACACCATGGCTATTTTCTTCTAAATATTTTTCTTGACCAACCATTCTTTCTTTCTTAATATTTCCTTCTTTTAACGCTTCCAGTTGGGCTTCTTTCAACTGTTGCATGAGATCAGGAGTAATCACAAGTTTATACGCTTTAACCTTAATCGGTTCATACTTCTCTTTTTTGCTCAATGCATCAGCAACCACATTTGCTTTCCCGGGGTGATACAAGATTTCACAATCATAATCTTTGATTAACTCCAACCATCGCCTCTGTCTCATATTCAAATATTTTTGTTCAAAGAAATACTTCAGGCTCTTATGATCAGTAAAGATGGTACACCTCACTCCATATAAGTAGTGTCGCCATATTTTAAGAGCAAAAACTACAGCTGCTAATTCTAAATTGTGGGTTGGGTAATTGACTTCATGGGTCTTCAACTGTCTCGAAGCATAAGCAATAACTCTCCCACGTTGCATTAATACACACCCCAATCCTTGATATGATGCATCAGAATATATTACTAAATCATCTACACCTTCTTGTATTGCTAATACTGGGGCTTGCATCAATCGATTCTTCAATTCCTGAAAAGCAGCTTCCTGTTCCTTATTCCATTCATACTTACCATCCTTTCGAGTTAACTTCGTCAATGGAGAAGCAATTTTAGCAAAATCCTGAATGAATCTCCTATAGTATCCTGCCAGTCGTAAGAAACTGCGAATTTCTGAAGGACTTTTAGGAGTTCCCCAGTTCAACACAGCTTCAATCTTTGCAGGGTCCACCAATATTCCATCCGCATTCACTACGTGACCCAAAAATTGCACTTCTCTTACCCAAAATTCACATTTCGGGAATTTTGCATACAACTTATTCTTTCTTAAAGTTTCCAATACTTCTCGAATGTGACAAGCATGATCTCCTTCATTTTTAGAATAGATCAAAATATCATCTATAAACACAATTACCGATTTATCCAGCATCGGTCTACATACTCTATTCATCAAATCCATGAAGGCGACAGGAGCATTCGTTAACCCAAACGACATCACCAAAAATTCATAATGCCCGTATCGCGTACGAAAAGCTGTCATTGGTATATCTTCTTCTCTTACCTTCAACTGATGATGCCCGGATCTAAGATCTATCTTTGAGAACCAATTAGCACCTTGGAGTTGATCAAACAAATCATCTATACGAGGTAATGGGTATTTATTCTTGACAGTCAGCTTGTTTAGTTCTCTGTAATCTATGCACATCCTCAAACTGCCATCCTTCTTCTTTACAAATAAAACAGGGGCACCCCACGGCAAAGAGCTGGGTCGGATAAAACCCTTGTCTAATAATTCCTGTAATTGATTCAGGAGTTCCTTTAATTCAGACGGTGCAAGTCTATAAGGGGTCTTAGCGACAGGTTTTGCCTCAGGTATTAAATCAATTCTAAACTCAATTTCTCTATCAGGAGGTATACCCGGTAGATCCTCTGGAAATACATCGGGGAAATTACAAACTACTGGAACATCTTCTAATTTCTTCGTCTCCTTAACAGTATCAACTACATATGCTAAGAATAACTCACAACCCCTATTCAATAATTTCTCAGCCTTAATCATAGATATGACTTTCACCCCACTATCATGATCATCACCAAAAACCGTTACCGAATTACCATCTGGTGCTCGCAACACAATTATCTTTCTTCTGCATATTATCTGGGCCTCAAACGTAGATAACCAGTCCATTCCCAATACTACATCAAAACCTCCTAATTTCATCATAGGTAGCCTAGCAGGAAATTTTGCACCTTCTAATTCGATAAAACAATCATCTATTACCTCACTGACAACTATAAATTCATCAGAAGCAGTTTCTACTGAAAAGGCAACATCTAGTTTTGATGGTTTAACTTTTATTAAAGCATGGAATTTTATTGATATGAAACTTCTATTAGCCCCTGAATCAAATAAAACTCTAGCAGGTACATCATTAACAAGAAACGTACCCGACACAACATCTGGTAATGCCTTAGCCTCCTCTGTAGTCATTGTAAAGGCTCTCCCCACAGTACCGCTACTACCACTCACGCTGACTTTACTCGGTCCTCCCACTGCACGAATAGGAACCGGTCCAGGTCTAAGCTTTAGACATTCAGATTTCATATGTCCCATCTCCCCACATCCATAACACCGGAGTTCTGGACATCTGGAAACAAAATGTCCAGGTTTCCCGCATTTACAACATGCTGGGTGATTCAGTCTACATTCCCTTCTATGAACCTTCCCACATCTATTACACCGAGGAGGGGGACCTACAAAACCCCTAGCATTAAACTTTCTTTTCTACGGCCCACTCTGTCCATACATAGGCCCAGAACTCAATAAAGTTTCCTGACGACTAACCACTTCTTCTTTCACCGCAGGTTTCTCGGACTCAGCAACTTCCTCATACATGTCCGCAGCCAAATTTACCGTGGCTTGGTAAGTAGAAGGAGAATTAGACTTTACCAACATTCTCACCTTAGGAGGTAATCCCTGAACATACCTAGTAATCCTCTTTGTCTCAGGAGTTACTAAGTGAGGTACCAAACGAGCCATTTATTCAAATCTGGAAGTATACTCTTTGTGACTTAAACTGCCTGCCTGAAATTGCAAAAACTTGATCTCAATTCTGTCCATCTTGCCTTTCGGACAAAACTTTTCTATCACCAATTCTTTAAAAATTTCCCACCTCATCTGACTTACGTCGGCCTCACCCATGGCATGTTCCACTGTATCCCACCAGTACAAAGCTTCTGCTTGAAAAGAATGCACTGCAAAGCCCACCTTCTGATCTTCCTTACATCTACTAAGTTTAAACGCCGCTTCCAACTCTCGTAACCATTTGTAAGTTACTACTACATCCTTCTGGCCTTCAAACTTAGGCGGGTCACATTCCTTAAAATGCTTATATGATATTGGTTTCTCCACTACAGGCTCAACAATAACAGGTGGAGGAGTTGGTTGGGAAGATGATTCACCACCTTTCCTAAGGTCACTCAACATTTCAGGTAAGGTAGTACGCAGCACTCGGGCGACTTCATCACCTAGAGCCGCCTTAAGTTCATCACCAGAGATCCTAGCTTCAAGTCTAGAATTTGTATTACTGGTTTCCTCCATCTACGATCAGAAATAAACCATAATCAAATAATGAGTGATACCAGGATGTTGCATATAATGTAAATTGCTCATAACATTGGCCAGGTGTTATCAATTATTTACTTATTCACACCATCCCGCCTCTTCTCATTACCCTTTCACAGTTTATTTCTAACCCTATCTAAACCACAGAATCACACATACACATAATACTAATCTTTAAATTCAACAATCACTTTCATTCAACACTTGACTGAATTATTACCAACAATTAAATACTCATTCACACAATACTTCACCCCACTTCCGGTTGAAGATACTGGCACTTCCCACATTTTCAGTTAAAGTTTGAAATAATTAAGTGTTCAAATCTCTTTAACCTAGGCTCTGATACCAACTTGTAACACCCTCAATCTCATAACAATATAATATAATAAGGAGGGTGCTACCAGTTGGGTTATTATAACAATTCAGAGACTACAAACACAGCGGAACTTTACATATATTAAAAACTGTTTACATCGTTAACAATATTTACAAAACTTTATCCGATATTTCAAAACTTAGTTAACTTCAAGTACTTCATTCCCAAAAACCCAACATTTGTGGCCAGTATCATACACCATAACCGGAAGCTAACTCTGTAGGGGACCATCACAAGCACCTCAATTACTACCTGTCATGCATTAGAAAACAAACACAAAATCAGATAAACTGGTGAGTTCTAACATACACCACATTTCAATGGTAACAATTCGTCAACTGTTATCACACCAATTGATCCACACACACATTCATCAGTCCATTTATTTATCCCAGTATTGATATGCATATCGAATACCCACAGGGTATTTATGGACATCTTATTATCAATTTTAATTTGGTGGGTGAAACCTCCACCTCGCGCTTTGACTGGTCAAACCTCCGTCTAGAATTTGGTGGGTGAAACCTCCACCTCGCGCGTTGACGGGTCAAACCTCCGTCTATAATTTGGTGGGTCAAACCTCCACCTCGCCATTAACCACAATTTGCCACATTCGACTCATATTCACATCTTTATTTATTTATATGCATGCCAGTGCCCGATTTTGTCAAACAACATTCGTCAAACGATATTAACACATAAAAAGGGCAATTAGAACTCACCTTAATGTTTCCAACAAGTGTTTACCAATCCAAATATGCTAGGCAGCTAAAACTTCTCTCTCAAGGCAAATCTAAAATAATAATCTTAACTTAGTCAAATTTCCCCTAGCTGACCACTTCAGACGACTAAGGCTATGCGACTGGACTCATTCGTGCGACTGAACAAGCGACTGAGTTTAGTCGTACGAATGGACCATACGACAGAGGTGCGAATGAGCTATAACAGGGTTTGTGCGAATGACCTCCATTCGTGCGATTGATGCATGCGATTGAACTTCAGTCGCACGTTTAAACAATGCGATTGACTCAGTCGCACGAATGGGTCATGCGACTAGGCTCATTCGCTTGAAACGGATCAGCAGTTGTGTTCTTGACGTACACTTCATTTACAACCGTTTCGGGTCCTTATTTCACCAAATTTCACAAAAACTAGGGCCCGAACCTTCACTTTTCAGTTTAATAGAAAGATTTAACAAAACCCAGATTAAAAACATGTTTTTGGATCAATTTCAACCACCTACACAGCTTCACATAATCAAGAATTGATCCGCACCAAGCAAAACATACCAAAACGGAGCTAATTTACTCAATATAGCTAGAGCAGGGGTGTTGGGGTTCAAAAGGGACGAGACGGTGAGAATATAGCAGATAAAATCTGCATCTAACACCCTTAACCGCCTTACTTATGCTACATGCCAATTTTTAGCCGACTTTCTCAATCGTACGACTGGACCCATTCGCATGGCTCAATCGTACGATTGAACCCATACGCCCTTCATTCGTGCGATTGGGCCTCATTCGTACGCATGGCGTGCGACTGAACACTAATCCTAATAAATAAATAATTATCAAACTTTTTGGATGTTACAGGATTCCACTTAATTCATCTGGTAAATCCAACCTATAGGCCACCTCTCCTACTCGAGCAATTATTCAGAAGGGGCCTATGTACCTGGGGCTCAACTTGCCCCGCTTTCTGAACCGAATGATACCCTTCCAAGTTGAGACCTTCAACATAACCCGGTCACCCACCTGGAACTCAATCGGCCTGCGTCGTCTATCGGTATACGACTTCTGTCTGTCTTTAGCTTCCTTCATGTAGGTCTTAATCTTTTCAAGCTTTTCAGTCGTATCCTCGATCACTTCGACGCTCCTGAATTCCTTCTTACCAATATCACCCCAACAAGCGGATGTCCTGCATCTCCTACCATACATCATTTCATGAGGTGGCATGCCAATACTGGCATGATAGCTGTTGTTGTACGAGAATTCAGCTAATGGCAGGTGGTCGTCCCAACTTCCTCCAAAATCGATCACGCACTCCCGAAGCATGTCTTCGAGTGTCTGGATCGTCCTCTCAGACTGACCGTCCGTCTGAGGGTGATAAGCCGTGCTGATATGTAGTCTCGTCCCCATCGCATCATGGAATCTCCTTCAAAACTTCGATGTAAGACGGGTGTCACGATCCGACACGATGGACACCGGCACTCCATGACGAGCTACGATTTCTTTGATGAATAGATCCGCCAATCTTTCAGATGAATACGTCTCACAAATCGGTAAGAAGTGGGCGCTCTTCGTTAAGCGATCAATTATCACCCATATAGCATCATACCCTTTCGGGGTACGTGGTAACTTCGTGATAAAATCCATGATGATGTGCTCCCACTTCCACTCGGGTATATCCAACGGTTTGATCTTCCCGTAGGGTTTCTAGTGTTCTGCCTTTACTTGTAAGCAATTCAGGCACTTACTCACATGCTCCACCACATCACGCTTCATACCCGACCACCAATAATCTTTCATCATGTCGTGGTACATCTTGGTAGCACCGGGATGAATGGAGTATCGAGCCTTGTGAGCTTCGTCCATAATCTTCACTCGTAGATCCCAAGACGAGGAATCCACATTCATCCAAACCGGGTCCTAACACCAAATGTGTTTTCACCCAACCCCACGACCAGACCTCTCATTCTCTTGTAGTTAAGATGATCTTCCTTCACTGCCTCATCTTGAAACTCTTTAACTCGCTTCATCACATCTGTGGTCATAATCAGCTGTTACGCCTTCACCCGTATCGGCTCAGGCCTCTCCTTTCGGCTAAGGGCATCCGCCACCACATTGGCTTTGCCCGGATGGTAATGAATCTCACAATCAGATCTTTTATAAGCTCCAACCACCACCTCTGCCTCATATTTAAGTCCTTCTGCTCAAAGAAGTACTTGAGACTCTTGTGGTCGGTGAAGATGGTGCACTTCGTCCCGTAGAGATAGTGCCTCTAAATCTTTAATGCAAAGACCACAGCTGATAGCTCCAAGTCATGAGTAGGATAGTTAACCTCATGAACTTTCAACTGTCGGGATGCATAGGCTATAACCTTTCCTCTTTGCGTTAACACACAACCCAACCCCGAGTAGGAAGCGTCAGAATAAACCACCAAGTCTTCACTTCCATCGGGTAATGCCAATACAGGAGCTTGGGTCAACCTTGCCTTCAATTCTTCAAATGTCTTCTCTTGAGCTTGACCCCATACAAACTTTACATCTTTCCGGGTCAACTTGGTCAGTGGAGAAGCAATCTTGGAGAAGTCTTGAGTGAATCTTCTGTAATAGCCCGCCAAACCCAAGAAACTGCGGATCTCAGATGGCGTCTTCGGAGACTTCCATTGCATCACCGCTTCCACCTTTGCCGGATCGACCACAATCCCCTCCGGATTAACCACGTGTCCCAAGAATTGGACTTCACGCAACCAGAATGCGTAGTTGGAGAACTTGGTGTACAGTTTCTCCCTTCTCAATGTTTCCAATACTTCTCGAATGTGACCGGCATGCTCTATTTTGCTCCTTGAATAGATCAGGATATCATCAATGAACACAATCACTGATTTATCCAACATCGGCCGACACACTCGGTTCATCAGGTCCATAAAAGCAGCTGGCGCATTAGTCAAACCAAAAGACATAACGAGGAACTAGTAGTGACCATAGCGCGTATGAAAAGCCGTTTTATGGATATCCTGTTCCTTCACTTTTAGCCGATGGTAGCCCGATCGAAGATCTATTCGTGAAAACCAACTGGCGCCTTGAAGCTGGTCAAACCAATTATCAATTCTCGGCAAGGGTATCTGTTCTTCGCTGTCAACTTATTCAGCTCGCGGTAATCGATACACATCCTCACACTACCGTCTTTCTTCTTTAGAAACAGGACCGGAGCACCCTAAGGTGAGATACTTGGTCTTATAAAACCCCTATTTAGCAGCCCTTGCAACTGCTCCATCAACTCTTTCATTTCAGTCGGAGCCAGTCGATACGGTGCTTTGGCGACAGGTTGAGCACCCGGTATCAGGTAAATCTGGAACTCGATCTCTCGGTCAGGTGGCAATCCCGATAAGTCTTCTGGGAACACGTCTGGAAAATCACACACACAACCGGAACATCGGATAGTTGTGGTGTTGGCGTTTCCACATCCTTGACATAACATAAGTAGGCGCTGCACCCACGCCTCATACACTTTCCCGCCACAACCATTGAGATCATTTTCGGAATTGTAGTAACCCGATCGCCATAAACCGTCACTAAACTACCGTCGGGCGTTGTCAAATGAATCAACTTCTTGCGACGCACAATGTTCGCCTCGAAGTCCGCCAATCAATCCATCCCAAGAAACAAATCGAAACCACCTAATGTCATCGCAAAGGGTCTAACCGGAAATGTATGGCCCTCTAATTCCACATCACACCCTCTATCACCTCAGAAATCCTGACAGACTTACCTATGATGGTTTCTATGTCAAAGAGCTTATCAATACTGCTACTCCTATTGGGCAACTTAGCATAGAAAAACTACAGAAACAAAACTCTTTCTAGCTCCGAAATCAAACAACACGGAAGACAGAGTTTGATTTACTAGATACATACCTGTCATGATATCGGGGCCCGTCCTAGCCTGCTCCGGCATTATCGTGAAGACCCTGCGCCCTCTGCCCTTGGCTTCTTGCAATCCTTGCTTATGTGACCCCTGTCGCTGCAGTTGTAGCACCGTACCACCCCACACTCTCTAGCCATATAACCGTGCTTCCCACATCAGAAACAGGTATTGGTTCCCTATCTACATTCCCCGAGGTGTTCTTTGGCACACTTACCACACTTCCTCGTCCTAGCACCAGACGAAGCTGCACGTCGGTCCTCCGTCCTTGTAACCTTTTTGTTGAGGGTGGCACTGTCACGTCCAACCCTCTTTCCGAGCCGGTTCTTTTCGTCACTATTCTTCGTGCTTTCTTTAATGGCAGTCGTCTCCTTCACCGCCCTAATTACCTCAGTCATCATAGACTGCAGAATCGCCTGTAGGGCCTGTTGGACTCCCTCAACAACAGCCTCTTTCATGGCGATCCTCAAGATAATGCCATCATCGCTGCCCTCCAGGTGAGGGGTCTCAGACTCTTCGAGTGTCATTTCAGCCGCCCTAGCCATGCTTCTCGTGACACGCGGTTCAGCTCCACGTTCACCATAACCCTTATCTAGAAAAACCTTAGAAGATCTACCGCTAGCCATCCATTGACACACACTGAAAGATTCAAACACCAACACGGTCATTCAAGGGAATAGCTCAGTCTATGTCAAGTATAGTAAGTCCCTAATGACAGTGGCCAGTTGTGATTAGCCACTTACTTCACTCTTAGCATTACCTGTCTTGACTACATTAGTGTCCAAATCTAACAGTACACACAAGCCACATTACATGCACACATAATACCGGTTAGCTTTAAGAAAAATACCTGATGGCACACAGCTACTCAGATTGGCATTCCTTTCCTTTCCGTCCCATTTTCAGTTTAAGTTAAGGTTTATTTTGAAAATTTACCCGTTTCACTTAAACTTTGGCTCTGATACCAACTTGTAAGGCCCCGTCCCCGGGCACCTCACAGTTGGTCATTCATCACTCATAAAACGTATATTCAAATAAAACGATGTAGCGGAAACATTCAAAAGAGACATATCATTTCATCATAAAAGATTTTACAACGTATTACATCGTTATCATTTACAAAAAGGTCATAGGCAGTGACCTCTAGTATAGAAACATTAAAACTAAATTTAAAGAAGATTCCTTAAGTAATCTCGTTTATCGGGATCCTCAAGGAACACTTGCATGCAACATAAGGCGTGGCAGCATTATCAAAAGAATGCCATCCAAAAGCTGAGTAGCCACCTCGTGCCATCCTCAGCAACACTACCTGTCAACTGGAAACACATAAAAAGTCAGCGTTGCTGAGTGAGTTCTAGTTTTTATAATAAACATACTTTGTCTTCGTTAAAATCATTCTTTACCTTCACACGATCATTCATCATACGTACGCATAGATAATATCTTTATTTTCTCTTTCATTTGTTTATTCATTCATTCTTTATAACTTTGCTTGCACATTGTGTCACACCCCAACCTTGACGGCGGAATCGTCGAGGTGTGAGGGATAAGATTGTTCACAGCCACATAACGCTATGTTTAAATGTAAATATTAAATTAATAGTTTCAACATGAATTACAAACATAAGTCTCAATCACGAAATACATCCAAACAAATATCAAAACATGACATAACATTTCATTTATTTATCTAGGTCCACGTCCTAGTTTTATTGCAAGCTTCAAAAGACCACTTTAAACTTGGGGGTCACCTGAAACATGATAAAAATAAAAGGTCAACTAAAAATAGTTGGTGAGTTTCCAATGTTTTCATACATAATAAGAAAAGATTATAAGTTGCAATTCATGTCATAGGTTATAAGCTAGTAAGGTTATAGAACACATATCTTCACAATCAAACCTCGACTTGATTACAAGTATATAAGATTGGCTAAGTGTATTTGGTTCCCTAGTGCACAAGCATACGGCTCCTAGGAGTCGGCAATACATCGACTTTAGCACCAAATAGGCTTGTCAGGCCCAAAGATCTAAGACGTCGCCAGGCTAGCAATAGTTAATGATTGTAACAAACTATGTATCTCATATAATCATACAAATAACCATGACAAGATATAAAGACGAATTGCAAGTGCTTTACAAGTCTCAAATGTTTATAAGTGTGTAATATATAAGTATCATGTTTCACCCCAAAATGGTGTGAAATAAAGTAAAAGGGGGCAAGGAAAACTCACTTGTCAAATAAGTATATAATGACGATTAATAAGAATAATAGTAGGCGTCGTTCCAACATGAATCGTTACAAGGCACCTAAATATGTAAATATATATTCACAAGGTTAAAGTCTTAATAATGAGCTTTAATGTTTTAACGTGAACTAGAGTTTCAATTGGAATTGTGAGGTTCGTCGAGTAATTAAATTTATAAAGTAATTATTCGCGTTTCGATCCATTAGGAGAATTTTCATATATGTGTTTTAGTATTTTAAGAATGAATTTTAAGTATAAAAATTGATAAGGTTTAATATATATAAAACTTTACGATTATTTAAGATTAATTGGAATAACGTTTTGATTGATAACGAATTATTAATCTAACCTTTAGTTAATATATTTTATAAGAGAATAGTCTTTTAGAATGATTTATGAAATTATAAAATATATAATTTCTACAAACTTTTATTATTTATTATTTAAGACAAATAATTATTTATTATTTGAAACAATAATAATTAATAACCAAAACATGAAAATACTCCAATTGTAATGTTTTGTTAAGATAAACAAATTTTAATGTCTATTTTATAAGTTATTTAACTAGTTTTATTATTTGTTTTAATAAAATAAAATCCAATATTAATATATTTTAAGAAATAAATTTGCAGAAATTGGTTTGATGTAAAGAAAATATTTAAAGTTTATAAAACTGGTTTCAAAAATTTTTAGAATTTTTTATACAATTTTTAGGGGCCAAAAAGGCCTTAAAAAAAATAATGGGGGTTACCGGGTTCGAACCCGGGACCTCCACTGTGAGGTGCGATGTGTGTAACCGGTGAACCAAAGGCCGTGGCCACGGCATGTTTTGGTTCCCAAATCTTAAAAGCAGTGTTAAAAATAAATCCCCAATCCGGATGAACCCTAGGTTCGTTCGGATTCAAATCGAAGGCCAATTCGTCGTTGTTAACACTGAGGATCATGGGGCTTTTATTCCCCATGGTTTAACGAATGTAATTGTGTTGTTACTTACCTGTATTGAGTTCGATTTTATGAGGAGAGTCTCAAGAACAAGCCGTGGCAGGGGAGTCGATCGAAGGAGATGAAATAGGCAGTGAAAATCCAATTAATCTCGTATGCAGCTTCGTATGGTGATGAGGAATGAAAGCCCTCAATCCAAATCGATTAAGAATGCTCGTACAGTGGGTTAGATTGAGTTGCAGGTTCATGATGAGGATGATGATCGATGGAGTGTTTTCAATTGTTTTGAACCAATTGAAGTCACAGGAGTGTTATAATAGATCTTAAGTGTGTTAGTGCGATCTGAATTTGATTATTAAAGTTCAATATGCGATCTGAGCTCTGTAAAAGTTGTCGACATCGCGTGGAGAGGAACAGAGACGAATTGTAGTCTGATTTTCGAATTAAACTATAGTACGCGTTCGAATTTTGCACATGAGGCTGTCAGGGTGTTTCTTTTGATTTAAAATGGAGTAAATCGGCTGCTGCGGGCTCGCCGGAGCCGATGGCCGGCGGCGAGAACTCCGGCGGGGGAAAAGGGGTGTTTGAAATAATTACAGAAATGGTCCTTGGACTTTCGAATCTATCATTTTATGTAATAACCTTTTATTTAAAGTTTTCAAAATATCAAAACACCCCCCTGCACTTTAAATTCTAAGTTTTATTATTATTATTATTTATTATTATTATTATTATTATTAATTATTATTATTATTAATCTTATCATTACCATTGACATTATATTATTATTACTATTATGATTAGTTATTATTATTATTATTCTTTTGTAATTAACTATTATTATTATTATTATTTCATTATTATTATTATTATTATTATTATTATCATTATTATTATTATTAATTTATTATTTATTATTAGCAAAACTAACTTTATATTAATTCAGAATTACAAGATGTTACAGTCTCCCCAACTTGAAAGAATTTCGTCCCGAAATTAAAAATGAAACTATGCGAATAGATACGGGTATTTCTTCTTCATGTGCTCCTCACGTTCCCAAGTAAATTCAGCGCCACGCTTATTCTCCCAACGAACCTTGACGATTGGGGTTGTGGTAGTTCTAGTCTTCTTCATAATGCGATCCATAACTTCAACGGGTTTCTCGACAAAGTGTAATGACTCGTCGATCTGGATGTCATCCAACGGAACATGCAGACCTTCGTCAGCCAGACACTTCCTCAAATTCGAAACATGGAATACAGGATGAATTCCACTAAGGTCGGAAGGTAATTCCAGTTTGTAAGCCACTTTCCCAATCCTTTTCAGAATCTTGAAAGGTCCTACAAATCTTGGAGCCAGTTTACCCTTTCTTCCAAAGCGAACAACACCCTTCCACGGTGAAACCTTAAGAAGAACCATCTCCCCAACTTGGAATTCCAATGGCTTACGTCGCTTATCAGCATAGCTCTTTTGTCGACTTCTTGCCACTTCAAGGTTCCTTCGTATGATAGAAACTTTATCGGTCGTCTCTTGTATGAGTTCAGGACCAGTGATGAGGTTTTCACCAATGTCGGTCCAGCAGATCGGTGAACGACATTTTCGACCGTAAAGTGCTTCGAATGGTGCCATCTTGATACTCGAGTGATAACTGTTGTTATACGAAAATTCCGCAAGTGATAGATGCGTATCCCAATCACCACCAAAGTCAAGGACACACAGGCGTAGCAAATCCTCCAGGGTTTGGATCGTCCGCTCGGTTTGACCATCAGTTTGAGGATGGTAAGCCGTGCTTAGATCTAGTTGTGTACCCAAGAGTTCTTGCATAGACGTCCAAAAATGCGAAGTGAAACGGGCGTCACGGTCGGATATGATGTGAAGAGGCACCCCATGACGACTTACAATTTCATCAACGTATATACGAGCCAATCTTGACGTCTTGTAAGTGTCACGTATGGGTATAAAATGTGCCGATTTGGTCAATCGGTCAATGATCACCCATATGCTATCATGTCCTCGAGAGGTTCGGGGTAGTTTTGTTATGAAGTCCATGGATATGTGTTCCCACTTCCACATAGGAATCTCGGGTTGTTCAAGTAACCCACTTGGACGTTGATGTTCGGCTTTAACCTTCGTACATGTGAGGCACTTAGCTACATAAGTCGCTATGTCTTTCTTCATCCCAGGCCACCAATATTGACCACGCAGGTCCATGTACATTTTATCGGAGCCAGGATGAATAGAATAACGAGTTTGATGAGCTTCGTCCATGACAAGGGTACGAAGATTATCACGATTTGGAACCCAAATTCGATTCGCGAAGTACATCAACCCATTAGGTTTCATCTCCAGTTGCGTTAAAAGGTTATGCTCCAGTTCATCCTTCATTCTTCCTTCTTGTTGAGTCATTTGTTGAGCCTCCAAGATACTAGACTCGATGTCACTATCTATTCTCAAATTTTGTAGCAGTACGGTAGCCTTGTTGACATCTAGTCGAATTTCAGTATCGAATCTTCTCAAAGCATCAAACCACTGTCGTCGATCGCGAATCTCTTGAAACGAGGTCATCTTGTTATGGACTTTACGACTTAGTGCATCGGCTACGACATTTGCCTTCCCAGGGTGGTAACGAATGTCACAGTCATAATCATTAATCAACTCAACCCAACGATGTTGTCTCATATTGAGATCTTTTTGAGTAAAAACGTGTTGAAGGCTTTTGTGATCGGTGTAGACTATACATTTCGTACCATAAAGGTAATGCCTCCAAATTTTCAAGGCAAAAACAACAGCACCAAGCTCGAGATCGTGGGTTGTGTAATTCACCTCGTGAACCTTCAATTGTCTTGATGCATATGCTATGACCTTTCCTCGTTGCATAAGAACGCAACCAAGGCCTTGTTTTGATGCATCACAATATACGGTGAAATCCTCGTTTCCATCGGGTAGGGTCAAGATAGGGGCATTGCACAGTTTGTGCTTTAATGCCTCAAAAGCTTCTTCTTGTTCGGGCCCCCACTCGAATGGTTTATTCTTTTGTGTCAAGGAAGTGAGTGGCTTCGCGATCTTTGAAAAGTTGGCGATGAATCGCCGGTAATAACCAGCAAGACCAAGGAAAGAACGAATCTCGGTCGGAGTCGTGGGAGCACACCAATTCTTCACAGCTTCCACCTTTGCAGGGTCAACGTGAATTCCTTGGCTATTCACCACGTGTCCTAGAAATTGAACTTCCTCGAGCCAGAAATCACACTTAGAGAACTTCGCGTACAGTTGTTCCTTCTTCAACAGACCGAGGATTTGACGGAGATGAAGTTCATGATCGGAAAGGGACTTGGAATAAATGAGAATGTCGTCGATGAAAACGATGACAAATTTGTCTAGGTATGGCTTGCACACCCGGTTCATAAGATCCATGAAGACCGCAGGAGCATTTGTTAAGCCGAAAGGCATAACCGTAAACTCGTAGTGTCCATAACGAGTACGAAACGCGGTCTTTGGGATGTCATCGTCATGGACTCGTAATTGATGATATCCAGAACGTAGATCAATCTTCGAGAATATAGCAGCTCCTTGAAGTTGATCGAACAGGTCGTCGATACGAGGAAGGGGATACCGGTTCTTGATGGTCAACTTGTTGAGCTCCCGGTAATCGATACACATACGGAATGACCCATCTTTCTTCTTTACAAATAAGACAGGTGCACCCCAAGGAGAAGAACTAGGGCGAATGAAACCTTTATCAGTCAATTCTTGAAGTTGACTAGAGAGTTCTTGCATTTCCGATGGTGCAAGCCGATATGGTGACTTAGCCACGGGGTTTGCTCCCGGTATCAAGTCAATTTTAAACTCAACTTCACGTACGGGAGGTAAACCGCTAAGGTCATCGGGAAATACTTCAGGAAAGTCTCGTACGATAGGGACATCCTTAAGTTCTTTCCCTTTGACTTTTGTGTTGACCACGTAAGCTAAGAAGGCCATATATTTCTTGGTTAAGCACTTTCGGGCTTGAGTGCAAGACATGAGTCTAAGTCTTTGGGATGGTTTCTCGCCGAACACTTTCAAAGTACCCTCAGATGGTAACGGTATACGGATACACTTCTCAAAGCAAACGATCTCGGCATGGTGTTTGGCTAACCAATCCATACCAATGATGACGTCGAAGCTTCCAAGTTCCATAGGAATAAGATCAATGGAGAATTCGTGTTCGTTAAGGCTTATGATGCAATCACGTATTATGGCGTCAACGACAATAGATTTCCCATCGGCGACTTCGACCGTGTAGGGTCTTTTCCGATTAATACGTGGTTTAGCAAGTACGGGTTCGAATTCTAACGACACGAAACTCTTATCCGCACCCGAATCAAATAATACAGATGCATAATGATCATTCACAAGATACATACCTATTTGGTAAAAATTTTATTATTGAATACGTTGAATACAAAGATAGAAAACATCAATAGTACATGAAATGATTTAAACAGGATTCAACGTCGTACCATTCACAACGTCATTGCTGACTTGTGCTTGGTTAGCGTTGATATTGAAAGCACGTCCTCGGGCTGGTGGCACATTACCCACAGGGCGAGGGCATTGTGGGCGGAAATGACCAGGTTCTCCACAATTGTAGCAAACACGGCTTGTGACCATGGCTGTGTTGTTAGGAGCACGGTGACAAGTCGCCACCCAGTGACCATATTTACCACATAAGGTACAGATACGGCATGGTTGATTCCCCGGATGATGATACCTACACGTGTTGCACATGGGTTGCGGACCAGCATAGGCTCTAGCCCCAGGCACTTGTGCCACAGGTGCAGTGGTAGGTACAAGTTGTTTTTGGGGTTGTTTGGTTGCAGCCACAGCATAGTTGCGTGCCGGTGTAAACTTGCGCTTCTTCTTGTTGTTGTTGTTGTTGGATGGTTCAGCTTTGGTCTCCTTAATGTCCTCACTAGCCATCTTTTCCACCTTCTTTGCACCTTTCACAGACATGGTGCCTGCTCGAATATGGTTCTCGGTGAGTTGAGCGGTGATAGTAATGGCTTCTTCTAAAGTTGTGGGTCGGCTACCCACTACAGCATCTTGAATTTTGGGCGGTACACCCTTAATGAATTTCTCGATGTTGCGGGGAACGGTATCGACCATGTGAGGCAATAATAAACTCAACTCATGATGCCTAGTTGAGTAGGCCAAATGATCACCATCGTTTTGCTTCAAATTCCAGAATTCTTCTTCCAGCTTTTGTAATTCACTTCTCGGGCAGAATTTCGCGATGGCGATGTTCTTGAACTCATCCCAAGAGAGTGCCAAAATAGCATCAGCTCCTCGGTTTCTCTTCTCGCTATTCCACCAGGTAAGTGCTCTTTGTTGGAGCATACTAGTGGCATAACGGACTTTGAGTGCCTCGGGACACTCACAATTGGCGAAAGTGTTCTCCATGCCTTCGAACCACTCAAGAAGACCAGTGGCTCCTTCCTTGCCACTAAAGTTGGTGGGTTTGCACGAGTTGAAGTGTTTGAAGGTGCAAGTACGATCGTTCCCATTTCGGCTGTTGCTATTTTCTCCTTGAGCACCGTTGTTGTTTCCATTGGTGTTGTTGCTATTAGCCATCATGGTGCTAGTAAGTTCAGCAACCATGGTTGGGAGCACAGCAGCCATTTGTTTGGCGATCATTGCTGCCAGCTTGCGGTTGGAGTTTCCACGTTTTGCAAGTTGTCGGGACATGCTGGACATACAAAAAGGAGCTAGTTACGGGAGTGAGGATAACAAAGAATATTAGTTTAGACAAAGGTAGGCTAAAGGTTGTAAGGTACACGGAATGATTCCATTTGATAACGCATTATCATTTGGAACCGTGGACACGTCAAGGTAAGTTGACTCATTTGCCTTAGAGATTTGTGTATTTTGACCATAGTTTATCACTCATCCCAGAAATCCCCAGGTAAGCGTAACGGGCCCCTCAATGAGATTTATACGAATACGCTTGCCTTAGCCCGAAGGCTTTTTGCCAGGAAATCCAGAATACAGGTGTCTATGTGTCACACAATATTTCTTAGGTTCATGAAATCAAAACCTTGATGAGATTTATGTAGATTAGACATAACGTCTAAAGATCCAAGTCATAAGCATAAGTATACGATTCCACGTGTCGTCGAGAATAAGATTAAGAAGTTTCATGTTCGGGGAGAGTCTACGAGTCAAATGTAAGTTTTGGGAGACATGTAGAAATGTTTAGGCAATCCTATGCTAAGGCATCAAATTGCACATAAGGGAACATAGCATCATGTAGCATGCAAACCATATACTTTAAAAGATAGAAATATAATTCTATAAGGTTCATGCATATGCTATAGTCTAGGTCACCATTTCTAATAACCTAATTCCCTATAGTTACGGGCTCTGATACCAATCTGTCACACCCCAACCTTGACGGCGGAATCGTCGAGGTGTGAGGGATAAGATTGTTCACAGCCACATAACGCTATGTTTAAATGTAAATAATTAAATTAATAGTTTCAACATGAATTACAAACATAAGTCTCAATCACGAAATACATCCAAACAAATATCAAAACATGACATAACATTTCATTTATTTATCTAGGTCCACGTCCTAGTTTTATTGCAAGCTTCAAAAGACCACTTTAAACTTGGGGGTCACCTGAAACATGATAAAAATAAAAGGTCAACTAAAAATAGTTGGTGAGTTTCCAATGTTTTCATACATAATAAGAAAAGATTATAAGTTGCAATTCATGTCATAGGTTATAAGCTAGTAAGGTTATAGAACACATATCTTCACAATCAAACCTCGACTTGATTACAAGTATATAAGATTGGCTAAGTGTATTTGGTTCCCTAGTGCACAAGCATACGGCTCCTAGGAGTCGGCAATACATCGACTTTAGCACCAAATAGGCTTGTCAGGCCCAAAGATCTAAGACGTCGCCAGGCTAGCAATAGTTAATGATTGTAACAAACTATGTATCTCATATAATCACTTACAACATACAAATAACCATGACAAGATATAAAGACGAATTGCAAGTGCTTTACAAGTCTCAAATGTTTATAAGTGTGTAATATATAAGTATCATGTTTCACCCCAAAATGGTGTGAAATAAAGTAAAAGGGGGCAAGGAAAACTCACTTGTCAAATAAGTATATAATGACGATTAATAAGAATAATAGTAGGCGTCGTTCCAACGTGAATCGTTATAAGGCACCTAAATATGTAAATATATATTCACAAGGTTAAAGTCTTAATAATGAGCTTTAATGTTTTAACGTGAACTAGAGTTTCAATTGGAATTGTGAGGTTCGTCGAGTAATTAAATTTATAAAGTAATTATTCGCGTTTCGATCCATTAGGAGAATTTTCATATATGTGTTTTAGTATTTTAAGAATGAATTTTAAGTATAAAAATTGATAAGGTTTAATATATATAAAACTTTACGATTATTTAAGATTAATTGGAATAACGTTTTGATTGATAACGAATTATTAATCTAACCTTTAGTTAATATATTTTATAAGAGAATAGTCTTTTAGAATGATTTATGAAATTATAAAATATATAATTTCTACAAACTTTTATTATTTATTATTTAAGATAAATAATTATTTATTATTTGAAACAATAATAATTAATAACCAAAACATGAAAATACTCCAATTGTAATGTTTTGTTAAGATAAACAACTTTTAATGTCTATTTTATAAGTTATTTAACTAGTTTTATTATTTGTTTTAATAAAATAAAATCCAATATTAATATATTTTAAGAAATAAATTTGCAGAAATTGGTTTGATGTAAAGAAAATATTTAAAGTTTATAAAACTGGTTTCAAAAATTTTTAGAATTTTTTATACAATTTTTAGGGGCCAAAAAGGCCTTAAAAAAATAATGGGGGTTACCGGGTTCGAACCCGGGACCTCCACTGTGAGGTGCGATGTGTGTAACCGGTGAACCAAAGGCCGTGGCCGCGGCATGTTTTGGTTCCCAAATCTTAAAAGCAGTGTTAAAAATAAATCCCCAATCCGGATGAACCCTAGGTTCGTTTGGATTCAAATCGAAGGCCAATTCGTCGTTGTTAACACTGAGGATCATGGGGCTTTTATTCCCCATGGTTTAACGAATGTAATTGTGTTGTTACTTACCTGTATTGAGTTCGATTTTATGAGGAGAGTCTCAAGAACAAGCCGCGGCAGGGGAGTCGATCGAAGGAGATGAAATAGGCAGTGAAAATCCAATTAATCTCGTATGCAGCTTCGTATGGTGATGAGGAATGAAAGCCCTCAATCCAAATCGATTAAGAATGCTCGTACAGTGGGTTAGATTGAGTTGCAGGTTCGCGATGAGGATGATGATCGATGGAGTGTTTTCAATTGTTTTGAACCAAATTGAAGTCACAGGAGTGTTATAATAGATCTTAAGTGTGTTAGTGCGATCTGAATTTGATTATTAAAGTTCAATGTGCGATCTGAGCTCTGTAAAAGTTGTCGACATCGCGTGGAGAGGAACAGAGACGAATTGTAGTCTGATTTTCGAATTAAACTATAGTCACGCGTTCGAATTTTGCACATGAGGCTGTCAGGGTGTTTCTTTTGATTTAAAATGGAGTAAATCGGCCGCTGCGGGCTCGCCGGAGCCGATGGCCGGCGGCGAGAACTCCGGCGGGGGAAAAGGGGTGTTTGAAATAATTACAGAAATGGTCCTTGGACTTTCGAATCTATCATTTTATGTAATAACCTTTTATTTAAAGTTTTCAAAATATCAAAACACCCCCCTGCACTTTAAATTCTAAGTTTTATTATTATTATTATTATTATTATTATTATTATTATTATTATTATTAATATTATTATTATTAATCTTATCATTACCATTGACATTATATTATTATTACTATTATGATTAGTTATTATTATTATTATTCTTTTGTAATTAACTATTATTATTATTATTATTTTCATTATTATTATTATTATTATTATTATTATCATTATTATTATTATTAATTTATTATTTATTATTAGCAAAACTAACTTTATATTAATTCAGAATTACAAGATGTTACACATTGGATATCATTTGTACCAATACCATAGGCTACACCCCAAACGGTCTTAGCTACTGGGCCGAAGTCAATCCATAGACAGCTAAGCGTGGTGCCACAGTACTGGGCCAAAGTCAACAAGTCAACAGCAAGCGTATGCCACAGTGCTGGACCGGAGTCTATGGAGAGACAGCTAAACGTGGTGCCACAGTACTAAAGGTAAGCGGTAGAGGTACCATACGTATGGTTAATCATAAAGAAGGACCCGTTTTCCCTATCCAATGCTTGCAAGACTTATTTCATTTGTTCATTAATGCATGTATTCGTCATCATATTTCTCTTTCATTCATTCATTAATACATGCATTCATCATCGTGTTCCTCTTTCGTTATCTTTCATTTACGTTACATAACACTTCATTCATTCATTATCATAATTTGTAAAGTTTTGGGAAAGATATACATACCATATCATAAGGAATATACACATGTCATTCATACATCATCATGTAAGGTGTCATACATACATAGCCTACATCAGCAGTCATCTACAGGTACTTACGAAAACTTCCATGTCAGGACATACTGCTGCACTTTCCCCTGAAAGCCAGAATTCAACTATGCATCTCTTTGAGTTCAACAGCCCTGATTATCCCTCCTAAACCTTGGAGAATCATACTAGGACATCATACAAACACATGCAAGTCTACAATCTTACCTTAAACATACTGCACATGATTACACCCAAATGGGTCAAACATACACATTTCAAGAACGGGTTTATATGTGTTCCAGCCCCAAAATCGTTTGGAAATGAGTAAATGAGGGGTCCTAGAACTCACCTGTACTTTATGAGTAGCTTCTCAATCAAGCTTTATAAGAGAAGGTTGCACTACACCACCTGCAGATAAGTTAACACTCAAAGGAGTTAATTTCTGCCTAATTTATTCGCTGCTAGATTCGCTACATGATCAGCAGTTTCGCTGCTAATTTCACCCGAAATTTCGCTGCTTGTTTCACCAGCAGTTTTGCTGGTAGGTTCGCTGGCAAGTTCACTGCCAGTTTCACCCAACTCTCGTTAGATAACATTGTTGGCGAAATTACCTGCAAAATTAAGTTTCGCTGGAATACCCATAGTTTCGCTGGAAGAATACATAATTCGCTGGATGAACCTCCAGTTTCGCAGAACTGGCTGAAAACTACGAACCAACCCATTTTTAACCCAAAACTTCAATCTTTTACACCCAAACCTTGGTTTATCATCCATGAAGCTATATCTAAGCTTTTTACAAGTTTTCTTACATAAAAACGTGAGTTTTTGGACGATTCTTGCCACTTTCAAAAACCCCAAAACTAGAATCCGGGTTTACATCAAAAGGAATGATTAAACGATGTTTCTTACCTGGATTCTTGGTCTTTTCTTGTTGTTAGGATGCCCACGAACTCCGATCTTCAATCCCTTGATCAACCGAGCCTCGAATCACCACTTTCTCTCTCTACACACTCTCTCTAGAAGTTGGGTGTTGAGTGCAAATGAGAGCTGCTCAAGCTGATCCGTCTATATATATACCAGGCGTTCCCGGGACCCTAAACTCGTCAAGCTCATAACCCGAAGAGCTAACTCGGCCTAACACTCATAGCCATCTTATTTTCATTAAATGGTATTGTCTAAGCCCATTATTATTATTTGGCTTGCTTAGAAAATTTTCCGGGTGTTACAAGGATCTTCAAGACAACAGTTGGATTGAAGCAATGCAGGAAGAGTTGTTGCAATTTAAGAAACAAGAAGTATGGCATCTGCTAGATCTTCCCGAAGGACAATACCCTATCTGTACCAGGTGGCTATACAGAAACAAAACTGATGACTGAGGAATTGTCATTAGAAACAAAGCAAGACTAGTAGCTCAAGGATACACACAAGAAGAAGGAACTGATTATGATGAAGTATTTGCCCCTGTAGCCGGACTAGAAGCCATAATAATCTTTCTTGCATATTCAGCATCCATGAAATTCACTATTTATCAAATGGATGTGATATGTCCATTTCTATATGGAAAGATTGCTGAAGAGGTCTACGTAAGTCAACCTCCTGGATTTGAAGACCCAGATTTTCCCCACAGGGTGTACAAGGTAGACAAACCCTTGTATGGTCTTCATCAAGCTCCAAGGAAGTCGTATGAGACACTTTCATCATTCCTTCTTGACAATGGTTATGAAAGAGGAAAGATTGATCAGACCCTTTTCAGAAAAAGAAAAGGAAAGGACATGTTGCTTGTACAGATATATGTGGATGATATCATTTTTGGCTCAACAAACAAGACTCTATGTAAAGACTTTGAAGATCACATGCATTCAAAATTCCAAATGAGTGCTATGGGAGAACTCACTTTCTTTCTGGGAGTACAAGTCCAACAGACAGCAGACGGAATCTTCATTAATCAATCAAAATATATGGAAACAATGGTGAAGAAATTCAAGTTTGCTGACTGTCAGTCCATCAGAACTCCTGTGGATACTAAAGTGAAGATTGGACCTGATCCTGAAGGCAAATCAGTGGATCAGACACACTATCGTTCCATGATAGGTTCACTAATGTATCTAATAGCCAGTAGGCCTGACATTATGTTTGGTGTTTGTGTGTGTGCCAGATATCAAGCAGATCCCAAGGAATCTCATGTCAATGCAGTCAACACTACAAATAAAATGACATATAGTGGCATAAATGCTTAGTGGCATTTAGTTTTTGTGCCACTAAATTTTTGTTTTAGTGGCACTTTTCATATGCATATTTTTTGACATGTACTCATCCTCCTATTCTAACCTTACACATTGCAGTTGACCATCAAATCCCCCAAATCCCACCACCCATCGACCCTCAAATCCCCCAAATCCCCCAAATCCCACCACTGATCGGCCGACCCTCCTCCTTACAACCACCACCGATCGACCAACCGCTCACCACCAGCGCTCAATCGATCGACCGCTCACCACCACCGCTTAATCGATCGACCGCCCACCACCACCACTCAATCGATCGACCGCCCACCACCACCTCCACGCAGTCGACGCCATCTGAGGTTTCAAGCAGAGGTAACAGAGACACGTTTTCTACGTGTTTCAGTGATAGAAATGACGGAGTTGCTGAGGTTATTTTGTGAATTGTCTTCTAAAACACTGTTCATGAATTACGGTTTTCAACATTTTCAATATTTTCTATATTGTTTATATCGGTGATTCTTCTAATCTGTTCGTGAATATAAGTTATTTTTGGTTGATTAATGGCAAACAGGTTGAGGCGTCGACCAATCCGGTGGCGGATCAACAGATGCCAGTGTATAACCTTCCGACGAAGATACTCTGCCTTGTGGTTAACATTCAGTTGAGGGTACGATTGTTAAACAATTTAAAATTTATGTTGATTTTGTGTTATGTTAATTGGTTTAATTGTTTTGTTATGGATGTGTTCGTGTAGGCAGAACTGGATATAGATCAGGTCTTTGCACAGATCACTCTAATGCCTGAACAGAATGTGAGTATTGTGAACTTGATGTGTTCAGTTACTACGCTTATCTAGGGTTTTATGAACAATTTTTGATGACAAAAAGATGAAAATGCAGTTAAGAACGAGCCAGCATGGTCATGAAGTTTGCCTAATACATGGTCATGAATCGGGTTGTAATTGCTGTGAGTAATGTAATATTCTTTGATGTTCTTTGGTTATATAAATGTATGTGTGTGTGCATGTGCCGTAAGTCATTGTATACATTTTAACATTATTATTAAGTTACTGCCATATTTAACAAAGAAACATGTTGAGTTTATGTTACTTGAGCTTGTATAGCGACAAGCAAATCAGAAGCTAATGGAGTAATGGTACTGTTACCTTAACTAATAAAATTGTTAAGAACTGATGCATTTATGTGCAACTAATTGCAGGTCATGTTCCCAAGTTTCATGGAGTTATATCTGCCAATATAGAAGCAGGTTAGGTGCTTAAAATGGCAAGCTAAGCTTGCAGTTATCGTTTCTTTCATTCTTTTGTATTTGATAATCACGTTAGTAATTTACTTATAGCCATCCAAAACTCTGATTCCCACATTGTATGGAGCTTGTCTTTAATTAGGAATCCTTTTGGTTTATCAGTAGCTGGATGGTTTGTAGGTGGGTCTGCAATGAGCATGTCATTATAAGTGTATTGTACCTTGTTTACTCTTGGATTGTCCCAAGTGTAGTGTTTTTAGAAATGTGATTATGGTTGAGGTAAATTTATATCGTTATAAGCACTTGATCAGATCCTGAACTCATGAATCTGTGACATAAACAGCTTCTAAGTTTGCTTTTTATAAAGAGGCTGAAAGCCATGCAAATCTCTGATCCCCTTAAACTTGCTTTAGTTGCCATGTCAAATCCCACATTTAACGGTTTGTCTTTATGAATTTGTGTCATACATCCACCAAAGCTTTACAATTTTTTATTTATTTTCTGAAAAGTAATTGTTATTTGTCATTTATAACTTGTAAAATAGTTGATTACAACCATGGCGGTGAAAATATAGTTTAAAATGATTCTTTACATTTGCAGGAAATGGGAAAGCAGGGGACATCAGATAACAATCAAGCAAATAACTGTATGTGTTCCCAAGGTCAGTAGTGCTTGTTTGAAATTTATTTTATGGAAGTATGTTTACTGTGTTCCCAAAATCGAACATTGCAATCCCTCCCTACTATATATCGAGGTAACTCTTGGTTGTCACCTGAGAGACTTATTTGACCCGTTTATTACTATATGCATAGCTTTACTTGTTTGACCCGTTTATTACTATATGCATAGCTTTACTTGTTTGACCCGTTTATTACTATATGCATAGCTTTACTTGTTTGACCCGTTTATTACTACATGTACAATTTAACTTGTTTGACTCATTTATTATTTTATGTACACATAATATTGGGTCCTTTTATCTTATAGTTGCTCGTTCCTACTACTTTATATTAACATTTACTTTCATTACTTTATATTTTTTAGGTCCCTCGTGTTGGTTCTTCATCTAGTAATGAAAATCTTCAAGAAGTCATGATGATGAATGAAGAGTTGACAAAATGTGAAGTGTTGGTGCAGTAGAGATAACAACATTCATGGATTATTTGGAATAGAGTTGACGATTAGAAAAAATCATATTTATTTTGTTTGTAAACACTTGAAATACATTTGGAACTTATTATGTATTTGTTCGCTAACATTGGAACATGTTTTGGATTGAAACCATAATCTATGTTATGATCATGTAATTTTAAGTGTTTTTTATTTCCATTTTATCTTAAATTGTAATTTAAAAATGATTCAAAACCATCATTTATCTCTAACTAGAAATACATTTATTGTCACAATATTCGTGCCCACAAAAGCCTTTTTTTAAATTTATGGCAAAAACAATTATGCCACTAAATTGTTATAGATATTTTGTAATTAATATTATGGAAAAAATAAAAGTTTCACTAAAGATTTTCTCAAGATTGGGTGGCACATAAAAAAGTGTCACTAAATGGCTTTAGTGGCACTGCTTCTAGTGGCACTTTTTTTGTGTGCCACACAAAAATATAGGGGCCATTAGTGGCACTTTTTGTGTATTCTGTGACACTTTTTGTGTGTCACTGTATGATAGTTTTTTTGTAGTGCAAGAGGATATTCAGATATCTTAAGGGCAAGCCTGCTCTTGGACTATGGTATCCAAAGGAAGGATATTTCAATCTCTATGCATACACTGACAGTGATTATGGGGGATGTAACTTCAACAGGAAATCCACTTCTGGTGGTTGTCAATTTCTTGGTCCCAGAATGGTATCCTGGCAGTGCAAAAAGCAAACCAATGTTTCTGTCTCAACACCAGAAGCTGAGTATATAGCAGCATCTGCATGCTGTTCTCAAGTTCTCTAGATTCAAAACCAGACGCTTGATTATGGTTTTAACTTTTTCCACACTCCAATTGACATTGACAACACAACAGTAGTGTTTATAACTAATAATCCAGTTCAACACTCAAAAACAAAATATTGAAATTAGATATCACTTTTTGAGAGATTGTGCTGAAAAAGGATTAATCAAATTGATGCAAGTTCACACTGATAATCAATTAGCTGATTTATCCACTAAGGCATTTGATCCAACCAGATTTGAATTCTTAGTTCAATCAATTCGCATGATTAATCTTGAGTAAAATGAAAACAAACAAAAACATTCAAATATTTCAAAAATTATCAAAAAGAAATCAAAAGAAGTATATAGTTTATCTATGGGAAATGATATAATTATAGTCGTTATATCATTCACTGTGCTTATTTATAAAACTTAAATGACTGACATGACTTATCTGATATGTTGGTAGGCTCAAATTGGAAAACAAACCACATGCAGAGATAAATTAAAGCTTATACTCAACTGTGATGCTGTCATCTCATAGTATGTGTAAGTTTTGACTTATCCAAATGTATGTGTGTAGCAACCTAAACACCCCAAGTAATGATGACTTATGAATCTCTTTTACTCACATCAGTTCCTCCTTTTTTTGCTAAGCAAAGGCCTGGAAAAACAAGCACATAGTTGTCACACCCCCGCTTAGAGCGGAAACACGAGGATGCGACGGACGGGATCGTCATAACACTTGGTATAATTACAGAGACATATTACATGCAAAATCCTCGTGTCATGACGTCGCCCGACACAATGGTGACTTGTGTCGTGGTTAGTCAGTTCCACGACTATCATAGTCTTCATAATTCTAAAAATCCATATACACAGTGTTCAGATATAACAGTAAATGATATACAATACAAATGCAGTCTATTGAAATCCTGGGGGTCTCTGCTAAGGCATCAGCTCTAGCTATCCTCTTTGTTTATGATTACCTGAAAAGATATGCTCAAAAATGGTCAACATAATTGTTGGTGAGCTTCGCAGGTTTTATGTATTGATGATGATAACAGTAAGTTCAATAAGCGTTACCGCGACTACACTTATGTATAGGCGGTTTACCAGTTTTTAATAGCTACAGCCAAACCTAAACATTGGTTCCACATGGGAATTGATGGCTGAAAGGAAAACATTCCCAAGTTTAAATAGTTTATTAAGACGTAGCAAGATCCACACAGCACATACGTATAGTGTATAACCAAACCAGTCCTTAGGTCCCATTACCGGGATTAATGGTTATGTAAAAAGGTTTTCCATAGCATAATAAGTTTAATATGACGTAGCAAGATCCACACAGCGCATACGTTTAGGTTACAACCAAACCAATCCTTAGGTCCCAATTACCGGGATTAATGGTTGTAGTGGATGCTCGGCAAAGAAGAACCACAAAGTAGACCCACAAAGAAGAACCACACCGCCGAAAGCATCCAAGATCAATAGCATTCACAAGTAATCATCACACCACATATAGCATCAAAGTTATAGCGCATTATAATATAAAGCCACCAAATAACATACAAGGTAGCAACATAGCATAGAATCAAGAGTCATAATAACATCGTTCAATAAGAATAGCAATATAAGTTAACCATAAATGTTGAAGCAGACTTCCACTAGGGAAGGTGATTGAAAGTAAGTGAGCATTCTTTTCCCCCAAGTTTAAAATGTTTAAAAGTTATATAAGCGTAAAAAGGGGCCACGAAACTCACCTTGGATTGATGTAATGTATATGAACGAGAACTTCAACGAATTAGGCAAAGCACGATCAAACACGTTCAACCCTATTATTGATTGTAATTGAGTCTTTAATACGAATGAATATGTTTGGTAAGGTTTGAGTTGATTTGGTTTAACACGTGTCACACACGTAATTAGATATGTATATGTTACAATGTTTTTATAGATTTATATATGTATTAATAAGTAACTATCAATAAGTATTAAGTTTTACCAAATAATTATTTACATTTTGATTTTATTAGAAGGGTTTCATAAGTGTATTTATATATTTTTGGAATTAAATATAAAATGATGTGGTTTAAATATATAATTTATAATTATCCAAAGATAATTACAAATAAGGATAATCACAATTATAGTATTTTGATTAATAATAAGGTATTAATCTAGACTTTTAGTTAAAATATATTTTACAAGAAATACCCCACAATTTTATTTGTAAATAATTTGTGAATTTAAATAATATTCAAAGATAATATAGCGTTTATTTTATAGAAATAATTATTTATAATATTTATAAATAATATTTATATAATTTTCATGATTTTTGTGATTATTTCATAATTAAGCTTGATTTAGAATTTATTTTATAAAAATAAGTATTTTTTAATATTTTTAAATAATATTCTATAAAAATCTATTAAAGTTATTAAATGAAATAAATTACAGAAAATTATTTTATGATATTTAAAATAAGGGAAATTAATAAAATTTATTTTTATAATTTTTAGAAATTTTTCCATATTTTTAAATTAATTGTAAAGCCTTAAAAAAAATAAAACAATAAAAAGGGGTTGCCCCGGGTCGAACCCGGGACCCCAAGCACACAAACACACGTGAATAACCAGTGAGCCAAAGCCCTAATCCGCGACAGAACACGGTTTTAATTGTATTTACCCACTGTTTTTAGAATTTCCCCCAAACCCGAAGAACCCTAGTTTGATTTGATTCAAATTGAGCATGAAATCGATGTTAATAATGAAATTAATGTTAGGGGTTTTAATCCTTAAGTAAAAACGAGTGTGATGTTGCATTTAATTACCTGATTTGGTTCGATTTGATGACAAGAACAGCCAAGAACAAGTCGCGGGTTATTTTGAATCCGAATGATGATCAAACTCTGATGAAACTCGAATTAATTTTCCAGATAGCTTCAATTGATTATAATGGTTGAAAGCCCTCTCTTAATTTCAGTTTAGAAAGGCCAGAAGGTTGTGTTCGACTAAGTTGCAGGTTCGAAACAGAGATGAAATTGAATTGGGTGTTTGAATGTGTTTCAGATGCAATTGTAAGTGTAGACCGACTATGACTATTTATAACATCGTTTAGGTTGAATTAATTTGATTATCATAAGGTTTTTAGTGCGATTTGAATCTGTAAAGTAGCCGACATGAACACGAGGTGGTTAGATCGCACTCATCGATTTGTTTTTCGAATTATTGTGGGGTTTGGGTTCGAATCTTGCATGTAACGGTGTCGGGGGTTCTAATTTGGTTAAAACCGTGTAGAATTGGGGTGTTTTGGCCTCGCCGGAGGCTCGCCGGAGAGCCAGAGACGGTGGCCGGAATTACGGGGGCGGGGAGGGGCTGTTGTGTAATTTTTATAATTACACTTTCAGTCCCTGCGGTTTGGTTTTTATTATTTTATGTTTATAAACTTTATTTAAAGTTTCAAAAATTGCAAAATCTCCCCCTGAACTTTTAATATTATTATTATTTTTATTTTTATTATTATCATTATTATTATTATCATTATTATTATTATCCTTATTATTATTATTATTATTATGATTATTATTATAAATTTTGTAATTTTTGGAATTAGTACGTATTAAACGTAATTGTTTTATAAAAAATTACGGGATGTTACAGTCTCCCCTGCTTTAGGAAATTTCGTCCCGAAATTTTAATCATGAGGAGACTGAAACGAAAAGATATGGGTACTTGGATTTCATTTGGTCCTCACGTTCCCAGGTGAACTCTTGGTCATGTTTAGATTCCCAGCGGACCCCGACAATCGGTATTCGGCTGCGTTTGAGTTGTTTGATTTCCCGATCCGTAATTTCCAGAATATAGTTTCGTGGTAAGGTGATGTCTAGAATTCAAGATAACACTAACAATGATGAGAAATGTTAATCGTCGGAATTTAAGAATCCCAAACGTCATCATGTCATTTAAAATAAGAGGCTTTTAGTGATTGAAAAGTTAAACAGGAGATTCACGGGAATACAGAAGTTAAGTTTTGTCATGTATAAAGATAAAACACTTGGACACATGCCAACTTATGTCTTTTCCTTTAGGCTAAACCCATGTCTACAAGTTACGAAGGTTTATGAACCTTTATATTCACATTGTATTGAGGATAATAACGAGTCTTGTTATTCGAATTCAAGATAGAGTTTTAAATATTTCCAAGGTTAAGGATTCAAGATCGATTCAAGAAGTGATACAAACAATAAGAAAAGGTATTTGTAACCATGTTTTGCAAGTAACAAATTTCCAAATGCAGATTTGCATACGTGCTTTGTCAAACCCATAAGTACAGTCGAGAACATTCGTATGTCTAGGAGAACCTAATCACAAGTTGATAATGTCTTTATTTAGTAGAAAGATTGCTTACCATCACTCAATTACGCGTTGATGGTATCTCAAAATGAAAGTTGATAAGTAAGGAATAAATGGTTTCATTTGGCTAGATCGAATCAAATCATAAGGATAAAGAGAAAGAATTTGATTTAAGAATTTAAATGTTCCAAGCTCGGAATCGAAATTAATATAGAGCGATCGGGTCTTTGGCGAGCATAATTTGCCCCGACGACGAACGCACGTCCTCAGGCAGTATTTCCTTGATTCCCCTGGCCCAGATTACCAGCTATGGTCATCACTTGCTGTTGGTTATTTCCTTGTTGACCTGGTGCCCTATTCAGTCTGGGGCACATGTTTCGGTAGTGATCAGGACTTCCGCACTCATAACAAGCCCTGGCATTCCCGGCGGGGTTAACCGCGTTGACGGGTACTACCAGATTCGGCGCAGTTCTACAATCCTTCGCTAGGTGCCCCGAGCGCCTACAGTTCACACACGTCCTACACTGCATTGCTGGGTGATGATGAAGATTGCATCTGTTACATCTAGGGTATGGCCCAGCATATTCTTTCCTTCCTTGTGTTATAGCCACAAAATTTGGGGTTGTCTTGGCCTTCTTATCAAATCTTCCGGCATCAGACCGGCTCGTTTCCCCAACCTCCTTTCTCTTCTCTGCTCCCTTACCCAGCAGTCCAGTTCTCACCATTTCATCAGTAAGAGCGCCAGCCTTCAGAATTGCGCTCTGGATTGTAGGAGGAGCAGCTGTTGTTACCAGCGCTCGGATTTGAGGCGCAAGTCCCCAAATATACCTCTCGATCCTCTTGGATTCCGGGTTACCAAGTGCGGAACCAATCTTGCCAATTCGTGGAAACGATCGGTGTATGCTGCGTGCCCAGCTCCCACCATCGCATGATTCCAGAACTCTTGCTCAAGTTTCTGCCTTTCATTAAGAGGACAATATTCCTCGGAAATCAATGCTTTAAACTCATCCCAAGTCATCTGCATTGCTGACTCCCTTCCTCTAGCCTGAACCTGGGTATTCCACCAGGTTAACGCCTTGCCTTGAAGTGAACACGTGGCATATTTGATTCGTTGGCTGTCGAGACATTCACTAATATCGATTACTGCCTCCATCTTCTCGATCCATCTGGTCAAGGCTATCGCTCCGCCTTTCCCATCGAATTCGTGGGGTTTGCAAGCCACAAATTCTTTATATGAGCATCCCCATTTGGTATGGTTGACACCAGTTTCGTTTCCATTTGTTCTACCAATGTCAGTATCATCCACTACCCCTTGGTTATGTTGGCCATTGTTATTATGATCCCCGTGGAGAGGATGATTCAGCAGGGTGTCGCTTACTTGGGTTACGATGGTTGGAACCAGTGCAGCTAGCTGCTGAGCAATCATAGCAGCTATATCAGGATTGCTAGTTTCCTGGTTATTGCCAACTGGAGCACCACCAGCTCCTGATGGTCTACCCCTTCTCCTGTTTTGTGGGGCTTCAGCTTCTTGGTTTGTTCTACCGGTGACTCTATTAGGTGCCATCTTCTATTTACAGAAAGATATGAACTTTAGTTACCGTATGATTTTGCTTATCAAGTTTCTATAACCCATGCTTTGGTCCATTAAGATCATTACGTAGCCCAGTTTAAACACATTCTTAGTATACCGGTGATGTTTATATATAGGGTTCCCCGCAGCGTTCCCACCACATCAACGATATACCTTGAATGATACTTAAACTAGTTACATAACATCTTAATTTTCCTTAGCACCTACTTAAATATTAACATTTTGTATGGGTAGAGAGTATCATTACTCCTCTACATTCATGTATTCCACTTTCATTCTAAGCATTAATCAGTAGTTACTGAAATGCTAAGTGGAGGAATGTTTCATAAGGTCAATATCATGATTGGAAATACCATGAAGGCTTTAAGTAGGACAGGACTTGAGTATATGATAATGTTTGATTGCCTTAACAAGGACTTACTAGAATTATGACCCTAGCACCCTAGGGTATAGAATAGAAACTTGTGATACTCATGATCGTTACCTCATGATAAGATTAGCCAGACTTCTCATGCATGGTGAATTACAATTACGTGTGCACCCGTAATGGTAATTTACCTTGCATGGTCACCCTAGCTCCACTTACCCCAAGTTAACATCATAGTATTATCTAAATTCATCAAGCATAAATAATGTAATGTCCTTATGTCCATGAGCCAGTATTCCAATAATAGCATGTAATAGCAAATAAGCATATAAGCACATTAAGTCTAATGGTAACTGCATATCCGTCATACTTTCAGGATTTCAGTCATAACAATGATAGGGTCGGATTCAATATCCGAGATTGACGCTACGCGTGATCACCGAAGTTCCCTAATAATATGATGTTGTGTGCATACAAGCGTAAAGTTCTTAATATAAAAGCATCCCATGGAGAAAGACTGAGAGTAATAATGTCTTCCCCGGGATGTTCAGATAACACGTGTACATGTATAAAATTAGGTATGTAGGAACATACTTGTAGATTATTAGGTATATAGGAATATACCTGTATATTAAGTTCATAGACTTAATATATTTGACCCATTTGCCTTGTAGATCTGTGTATTGACCATAGTTTATCACTCATCCCAGAAATCCCCAGGTAAGCATACCAGGTCTCGTAATGAGATATATGCGATATGCTTGCCTTAGCCCGAGGGCCTTTTGCCAGGAAATCCAGAATACAGGTGTCTATGTGTCACACAAATCATGAAAAGACATTTAGGTAAAATCAAATGCACACAATCCCTAGCATGCATTCTATATGAAGGTTCTTAGGTTATAGTCTAGGTCGAATTCTCCACCTAAATCTCTATAACCAAGGCTCTGATACCAATCTGTCACACCCCCGCTTAGAGCGGAAACACGAGGATGCGACGGATGGGATCGTCATAACACTTGGTATAATTACAGAGACATATTACATGCAAAATCCTCGTGTCATGACGTCGCACGACACAAGTCACCATTGTGTCGGGCGACGTCATGACACGAGGATTTTGCATGTAATATGTCTCTGTAATTATACCAAGTGTTATGACGATCCCGTCCGTCGCATCCTCGTGTTTCCGCTCTAAGCGGGGGTGTGACAATAGTGCTGATGTCCTGGTCCATCATGATTCCCAATGAGGAACACATCCAACTTGGATGAAAGAAACAGAATAAAAAAATCATTCAAAATGAATGAAACAAAAGAATCCTAAGAGATCACCTTCCAAAGTGAAGTGAAAAGAATCCCAATATGGATCAAAAGTGATAAAAGGATCAAAAATAGAAGAATCCCAATGAGGATCAAGTAATATGAGATTTCTAAGTTTAAGTATCCTAGTCAAGTAAGATGTTGAAAGTTCTACCACACATTGATGGTTGACCTTGCCATGCTTTTGAGTGTGAGGTACATGTTGAATACCTAATCAACCCAAAAACATGATAAGATCATTCGCATGAGAATATTAACCAAGTATGAGTTTAAGAGAACAAAAATGCGTGCAATCAATATGTTCATGACCATGTCTGTATTACTAACAACTGCTTGCACTTGTGATAGGTAAGATTGATATGATCCCAAAGAAAGGTATAACTCAACTTCTTGTACAGTGAAGAAAGCAAAAATCACAAAAAGATTTTATTTTCAAAATTTTTCAAATCCTTAAAAGTTTCTATCTATTATGGATATAAAATTTAGGGGGAGTAATTTAAAATTTTGATCAAGTTTGTCCAGGTGTTTCCTTTCTTAAAATTAAAAAAAACAAAAACAATTTGCCAAATCTGAAAATCTGTCTGTGTTGTTGCAGAAGTTATACCATAGTATCTCAGTTCTTGCAGACATCTTGATGCACAAAAGACCAAGATCAGTCAACAATGGGAAACTTGATTCACCACTGATGAACAAGTCAATCCAAGCAAGAATTGATATCACAAAAATCAGTCAAAACTTCATAAGAATCAAGCAACAGACACATCTTCATAAAGGAAAATACATTGCTTCATAAAGCATCAGAGAAAATTCATCCAAAACCAACCAAAGCAAAAACATTAAGTTCAAAACCTAATGCGGGTAAGAGTATTGGTTAATGCGAGTGAAGGTAACCCAAGCATTCAACCAATGCGGGTAATGGTTCTGTGAACTGAAACACAAGTGAAAAAACTAATGCGGACAAAATCACTCTACCGCATTAGTCTCACCACCAAGTTTTAAGTATGCAAAACTAATGCAGACGAAATTTATGCTCATCCGCATTTGTTTTCCTCAAATGTATTTCTTTTGAAAAGATGAAATCAACACATAAACTTGGGTGTAAACTTGTGTCATCACAAAGTATGATATGTGATCACACTCTTCTGTCATTAAGCACAAGTGGAAGAAATGCAGACAGACTTTTACTCTACCGCATTTGATGAAAGTTGAAGAATTTGTTCTTCCGCATTTGTTACAGTGAAAAAATGCTAACAAGTATTTGTTCATCCGCATTTGTTACAGTGAACAAATGCTAACAAGTATTTGTTCATCCATATTTGCTACAGTGAACAAATGCTGACAAGTATTTGTTCATCCGCATTTGCTACAGTGAACAAATGCTGACAAGTATTTGTTCATCCGCATTTGCTACAGTGAACAAATGCTGACAGTATTTGTTCATCCGCATTTGCTACAGTGAACAAATGCTGACAAGTATTTGTTCTTCCGCATTTGCTACAGTGAACAAATGATGACCAGTATTTGTTCTTCTGCATTTGCTACAGTACACAAATAATGATGAACATTTCTTCAACCGCATTTGCCATAGTAAATTTAAAACTTGGGCACATATGTTTTAAGACTTATCAAATTTTGAAATCCATATTAAATTGACTATACAAACCAAAATCAAAGGGTCATTTAATACTTTTCAAATTGAGAGACTTAAAAGTGCGACGAGTGCCATTAAAGTTACTGTTCATCTTCATCATCTTCTTCATCTTCCAAACCTGTGTTCTAAGTTGGATTCATCACCATTTACTCATCTTCGATTCACTACAACAGTATTATCGAGGAAAAGGTGAAAATCCCAAAATGTTAATAACCCTAATTGTCGAACATTCACCCAAACCATGAACTTAGTAACCTAGGTCAAAAAAAAAAGAATCATGCAAAATCAATCAAATGTTCATGAACCATTGACAATTTCAACTGAAAGACACATGCTAATCATGAAGAAATCAACAAACAAAGGATTTTCATCAATTCTATTCGTCGTATGAATAGGGCATGTCAAAACTAAAATCTTGAAATCAAATGACAATTCAATGGTTGAAATGAGTTAAAATTGAGAGAGGATAATCAATACAAACATGAATAACTTATCAAATGAACATGCATCACTAAATCAGATTAGGTCAAATTCATATGAAACAGTATACATGAACACTCAATTTTGACCAAGAAATGTCAAAATGTGATAAACTTAGTCTGATTTATAATAACCTTCTGATATATAGTATTCATTATTCTAATTCATATGCCTGCAGGCAGGGTACAATGGCTAACCTCAAATGGAGCAAGCTCCATAATGTCAGTGGTTTTCTTGACCCTGATGTTGTTGAGGCAGAAGGATTAAGAGATATAATTCGATTCATTTTGACTACAAGAGTTGCTCATGCTATTACAGTTAGACCCATTGTCTATGAGAATTTCATTAGATCATTTTGGGGAACTGCTGAAGTAGTAGAAGTTGATGGTGTGAGGACCTTAACTGGAAGAATCACAGATGACCACACTCTTGCAATCATTGAGCAAACTGTGAGACAGTGTCTACAGTTTGGAGATGATGCTGATACTCCTTTAGAGCTTGAGGATGAAGAGATTATGGCCTTCTTTGCCAATATTGGTTATGAAGGTGGTTATGAAGGAAAGCAAATAGTGAAAGGATTGGTAGATTTGCAATGGAGGTTTCTGATTCATTTCTTCCAACATTACTTATCCAAGAGGAAGACTAGATGGAATGATATTCCAATGACTACATCCTCAGCCATATGTGCTGTGTGCACTAACCAACCTTTCAACATGTCTGCATACATCTTCAATGGATTGGTCTCAAATGTCCAATAGGGTAGAAGGCACATGTTCTTGATGTACCCCAGATTTATACAGTGCTTCATTAATAAAGCTTTCCCTGATCTTGCACCTATAGGACTAGTGATGGACATCCCTCACTACAATGCTAAGTCCTATCAGTACATCAAAAAGAGAGATCCAAGGAATTTCTACAGTGGTACATTCTTCCCTCTGCTGCCATGGATGTTGCAACAGATCAAACAAGGAGGAGTACAAGAACTAGAGGCTCCTGCTGATAAGCCTGCTCATGAAGAAGAACAAGCTGCCCCTAGTCAACAACATGTTGAGGAGCAAGCTACTAGTTCTGAGGATAGACAGAGGTCAGTGTCACCACATGGTGATGCAGGTGGTGATCTTCACAGTGGACCTTCTATTCATAAAGCTAATATAGTCTCACCATTTATGCCTTCAGCTTTACCATCACCTCAAAGATTACCCATCCCATCTCAACAAGCTCAACCTATCATCTCTCCACATATATCACCTATACACTCACCCATTCACTCACCCCATATTTTACCAATTCATCACTCACCCATAACTCCCATTCACTCGTCTTCCTCTACTGCCCATGCTGAGTTTAGTGACTCTACCAGCTCCTCAGATGAATCCAAATCATCATATGATGACAAGGATGACCAGATGCCTATGCCTGTAAGGCAAGTGACTTCAGAAGCTGCTCCTTCTGAGAGCTTTGCTGAATCAGAGATCAACAAACCAGATGAAAAGGATGAAATGATCTCTGAGCTTCTGAAAAAAATATCAAAGATGGACAATCTCCTGAAAAGAAGATCTGGTATCATTCAAGATAGACTTCTAGAGATGGATGAAAAGGAAAGAGAGCTGAAAGAAATAAAGAGCAAGTATGAGAAGGAGAAGAAAGAAAAGGAAGAGGAGATTGAAATGTTAAAGGAGGCTCTCCAGCACTCAAAGGATGAATTAAGTGGTCACCTAGACATTTTGTCCATCCAAACCATTGCTATGGAAGAACAGGAAGTGCTGATTGAAGAACAAGCGGTCACTATCATTGATGTACAAGTTCAGGTGGCATCTCTAAACAATAGAGTGTCTGAGTTAGAGATGTTGGTCAAACTTAAATAGGAAGCTGAAAAGGACCAATATGATAAAGATGATGGCAAAGATAAGAAAAGAGAAAGGGAAGGTGAAAAAGATGATGGTGATCAAAATGCATTAGGTGAAAGTGATCATGACTCACCTCAATCTAAAAGGAGGAAGTTCGCTGAGACTGAAAAGGAGGCTGAAACTAGTGGTTCAAAACCTAGTGAATCAATACCTAAATCATCCAGCTTGGAGATGATTGTATACTCAAATCAGCCTGAAAAAATCCACACTGGCGAAACAGAGTTCAGTGACATGATAGAAGAATTAGACATGTTCTCTGGTGAAGAATTTGTCATTTCTGAGGATTTCTAGGACTTCATAGTGAACCAAAGGACTGATACTGAGCCTTTTGTCGTCATACCTCAATCTCCAGTGCCAATTGAAAAGGAATTGAGTATGCAACTGGTTCCTGCTGTGTCCCTATCTGATGAGCAAAATAAATTAATCAGAAAACTCTATGAAGAACAGCAGCAAAGAGAACCTGCTGCTACTGTAGATGACAAGAAAAGGCTGAATCTGAATCTCTTCCTAAAGAAGCTAAACAAGCTGAATCTTCTTCTAATCCCTCAGTGCAAACTCACACCAGAAGGAAGAAGTACTTGGATGAAAAAGCAAAGGTTAAAAGGCCAGTTGAAGAGGAAGAACGAGTGAAGAAAAAGCAGAAAGATGACCCAAGGAGTCTAGCTGCCATTGCTGGATTCTTGGATGAACATGAACAAGCAGAGGCCTTATTGAAAAAGAAGGCTGAAGTAATTGACTTAGAAGAAGGAGAAATTCCAGGTGGATACATGGTTGATGAGCCAGTGTCCAGTAAAATCCCTATGAATGAAGAACCTTCTGTATTTGAGACAGCTGAAAAGGCCAAGTCTGATGATTTGATGAAAAAAGCCATATTTTTGATAGACCATGGTTATGACCTTGATGAAGTCTTTGGGATGACATATGAAGGGATGCTAGCAGAAGAAGAAAAGTTAAACAAACTGCTAGATCCAACTTTTGAAACTGAATATGAGAAAACTCAATCTTCTAAAGCTTCTGAGGTCAAGGCAACAAAAGCCAAACCTGCTACTCCTCCTCAACCTATGTATCCTGATCCCTATAGAATGTCAGATAAGAGATGAAGGATTATCTGTCTGCTCAAGGATTCACTAAAAAAACTAGGGAACATGAAACCAATTCCCTAAGGGTTGCTGTCCTTAGGATGATACTTGAAAAGAAAGAAAGAATGAAAAAGATAGAGGAGGAGATCACCAGAACCCAACCGAGAACAAGAGTTTCAGCTCAAGTTATGAGCCTCACTCAGGGAGATCATGATACCCTGGCACCTATTCTTCATAGATACCCGGAGTGGTTTGTTGAGCCTTCACAAGTAGAACTACATGAAGGACTCATAACTGCTGAAATGATCAATGGTGTGTCTACTCCAAAAGGCAAGACAGATCAGAAAATTATTGCCTGGAAGTATGACAGTGATTGGAATATGTTCATGGTGAAGAGATTACCTGGATTAGTTCAATTCTTCACAGAGTACTCTGCTCTGGTGAAATCTCTGAGATCCATGATCTGAAGGAACTAGCCAATCTAAGACTGATTAATCACAAGGCTATGTTCAGGGGATATGAGTTTGAGGACATTCTAAGGATGTTAAAGAGAACTGACAACTTCAAATCCTTGAAGTCTATCTGCTTAGGAAAGGATAGATCATTTGTCAATCCCCTTGATAAAAAGCAAAGGAAACCAGCAGAAGAGGTGGTATTCCCTGAACTTAGGGTAAAACCTACTGAATCATTGAAGAGAAAGATAGTTGCTGGTACTCACACTTCTATGCCAATCTCTAATGTTTATTATGATGAGAAAACATATGAGTTGGTGACTGAAAGGAAGCGTGGAGGAAAGGAAGGAGCAGAGATCAGATTGTTCAGTGGATACGAGATAAGACTATTAGATGAATCCTATATCCCTACATCTACTCAATGCACTTCAGGGAGATCAGAAATAAGCATGGTGAAGCTGATATGTACTTCTTTCTAAAGTGCATCAAACTCCTGAAATGGCCTATGACAGAATTAACAAGAAGAGAGAGCAAAGGAGGAAGAGGAAGACTCCTTTGCAGTTTGGAAACCTTGTGAAATTAGAGGTAGATGCTAATGGATCTTTACTTATTCATAGAGATGGGCTGTCAACTGTGTCATTCTGGGAGCCTGTTCATTAAAGAAGCTGCCCATTGAAGCCATCCATACTATGAGCCAAATGAGATCCATGTACTAAGCAGAGAGAAGCTGGATGATGCAAGACAGTTCTCAAACATGATCAAGGCCATACTGGATCCTTCTAACACAGACCCAGCTCCTCTGTCATCTCTCCTACTACACAAGACCCAGCAGAATCTTCAGAACCTGAACCACCCTCAAACCTTGAAGTACTTAGGCTGTATAATCCTAGGGGGAGTATTCTTAGACCCTGAAAGGATCATACATGCCAATTCAAGAGGTGGATGGTTGTTCTGTGGTTTCTCCCCAAGTCCAAGAAGAAATGCACATAAAGAAGATCCTGCCTAAGAAGAAAATACAAGTGTCGGCTATCGCATTTGTTAATGCGGATGACCAAGAACAAATGCTGACAAGTATTTGTTCATCCGCATTAACTAATGCGGACAGGCGATGAAATGCAGACAAGGCATTTGTTCATCCGCGTTAACTAATGCGGATGACCAGCAACAAATGCGGCCAAGTGTTGCTCATCCGTATTAACTAATGCTGATGACCAAACACTAATGCGGCTATAGAATACCAATGCTGATGAAGAATTACTCACCGCATTAGTCAATGCGGATGACAAAGAACAAATGCTGATGAAGACTTAGACTAAGGGTAGTTTAGTCATTTTGTACAGGCTATAAGTCAGCCTATAAATAGAATAGAAACCTCGTATGTGAGGGTGACTTTTTGTGTGTGTTTACACAACTTTAAGAATATACAATTAGAATATACTTTGTTTCTCTCCCATGTTAGCTATCTTGTTACTATAGCTTGCTAAACCCTAGCATTTACTCTGTAATAGTTCATCTAATTATACAAGAGTGCATTATAAGTATATCAAGAGTTCTATGTTCATTGATTTTTTGATTCCGTCTTTCAATCATTGACTCAATCTTCATATTCGAACCTTGTTGATTCATATCAAAGAGAATATCATTCTAAAAAAAACACCTAGTCAGTTTGAAGAAGTGATGAAGGATCACTTTGAAATGAGTATGATGGGGGAGTTATGCTTTTTCTTGGCATTGCAGGTTGAACAAAAGTCTGATGGCATTCTGATTCATCAAGAAAAGTATGTTCTCGAGATTCTCAAGAAATTAAAGATGGTTGATGCTTCTCCTGAACTTTACCCCATTCACTGCTCAAACGTGCTTAACTCTAGATGATAATGGGAAACCCGTCGATGCTCATCGTTATCGTTCTATGATTGGGTCTCTCATGTATCTCACTACGAGTTGTCCGAACATTACTTTTATCGTTTGCTACTATGCTCGCTATAAAGAAAATCCGAAGGAATCTCATGAGAAGGCTGTTAAACGTACTTTTGATATCTCAAAGGGTACTCCCGGTTGGGCCTTTGGTATCCCAAAAGGAGGAAACTTTGAGGTTGCAAGATGAACATCAATTCAGTCACCGGTGGGTGCAGTATCTTGGGGATTGTCTTGTTTCATGGCAAAGCAAAAAGTAGACAACTATATCTTTATCTATATGTGAAGCTGAATATGTTGCTGCCTCTAGCTATTGTAGCCAAGTGCTTTGGATCCAACATCAGATGATGGATAATGGCATCAATTTTCTTCAATCACCACTCTTCCGTGATAATGAAGCTGCCATTGGAATTGCCAAAAATCGAATTCAACACACTCAAACCAAGCATATTGAAACATGGGTTCATGCCATCCGAGATGTTCAGAAAAAGGGGTTTATTGATATTATTCTAATCGACACAAAAAGTAAAAGAGGAGATCTTTTCACTAAATATTTGACAAACTTTTTTTTATGAACTGATCTTTATGTTGGGTTTAATATCTTTCTGAAAATCTCTTTTCCTAATAAATGTCCTGCTTTCATCAATAACTCTTTCCACTTTTACATTTGTCAAATAATTTATGATATCCCATATTCCTTCGTATTTTATTTTATTTTATTATTTTTATCTACTGTTGTATATGGAAATATAATAAATTTCTATCCCTATAGGGTAAATAGAAATTAGAGGGAGAATATACTTTTAAAGTGTTTTCCAATTTTGTTCTCTCAGGAACCGCTAGAAAAAGAAGTTACAAAGAGGTCAACAACTTGTGTTGGGATACACATGGTAGACTCAGCCTGAAAACAAAGTAAACAATGATTGTGCAACTAAACTAAAGATCAAGAACTCAGTAATAAGGATTATTCTCATAACATGTTGGCCTGCACAAAGATACGAGTCTCGTCAAAACTTGGTTGAGAGTGGCTGATTTTTGTCTTAAGTCTGTTCTTAGTCCGTGTTGGGTCTAACATCTCGTAGCCCAAATTGTATATTATGTATAATAAATGAGTGCCTATTTTTCTGCTATGCGTGAGCATTGACCCGGAGTGATAATCTTCTCTGCTATGCGAAAGCATTGACCTGAAGCTCTCATCTTCTAGAATAAGATGTACATCTCCTATGAATACGTGAGTATAGAACTAGATATATCATCATAGAGTCTGTATAGTAAAGTGTCTCATCAAATGAGCATGCTATCATAAGCATACATCTGTGTCAATTCAGAACTACTCAAGCAAAATCAAAGATTACACTTAATAAAGTTTGATGACGCGATAAGTTCTTTGTCGAATGTTTGTGGAAACCAAGTTACCCGAACTTCTCTAATTGAACCTAAACATGATAAAATCAGTTGCAGGTCACTCGTTGAAAAGAATAAGGCATGAGTTTAAGAGGACAAACATATCAGCAATCTCACCAAGACTTGATTTTTTGAAAAACTTCGAAAAAAAGATGCATACTATATCCTTTTTTATATTTTATTTCATTTTATTTCCTTTTAATTTATTTTATTTGTTCATTACAATTGTTAGTAAATTGTTTGTTTTTATGTTGGAATTGTGGGGTGAGGAAGTATCTTAACAAATGTTTGTACAAACATAAAACTTATTTTATTAAAAAGAGCGAAACTATGGGTGAAACTGTAATTTCGCCGAGCGAAACTATACTTTCACCAGCAGTCACGCTCAACTCTGAGCAACTCACCTACACGGGCAAAACTATAATTTTGCTCCCAGCGAAACTAGGTGGTATATATGCAGTGTTTAAGACTCGAGTCTCATATGTGCGAATATAGTCCTAGCCCTAGTTTCTCTCGACATTCCTCGGTCAAATCTTACATTGTTCTTGTTTGATGAAATAAACGGTCGATTTATGCATAGGTTGTTAGGCGACGTTGTTATAAGCTTTAATCAGTTTGGTTTGGGTTAATTTATCGGCTGATGTTGTTTTGATGAAGGGAAAAGTCACAGTTTCATCCAACGAAACTACGAGATACTTCAGCGAAACTGAACGAAAGTTCATAGTTTTGAGCGAAACTGTAACGTTGTTCTATCCAAGCACAAGTGATAGTTTCGCTAGGAAACTTTCAGCGAAACTATAGATTTGCCTGGCATGGCTTCCTGAGTTTAGACTTAAGGGAAACTAATAGCGAAATATAGTTTCTCTTAGACGAATTACAAAATAATTTGTCAGTGAAACTGTTTAACAACTAATGCACATAACTCAATGCCTTAGACTCAGCGAAACTACGCTTTATTATCAGCGAATCTATTGTCTAGATTGAACCGACAGTTTTGAGTCAGCTAGCATTGTCCTTGTTGTTTTGATCAAGCTCCCATTCTTCCGTTTAGCAACTCCATTCATCTGTGGAGTGTAGGCAGAAGTGAATTGATGAACAATCCCTTTCTCATGACAGAATGTGTCACATCCCGGCGGAAGCGTGAAGCGTTTTGGATGTGACTTGTTTGTTCAGA